>OW121817.1:28965801-29565801 GCA_933228935.1 Pemphredon lugubris | reverse complement strand
AGGTGGAATGGATATAGAGCAGGTGCAATGGATATAGAGCAGGTGCAATGGATATAGAGCAGGTGGAGTGGATATAGAGCAGGTGGGATGGATATAGAGCAGGTGCAATGGATATAGAGCAGGTGGGATGGATATAGAGCAGGTGCAATGGATATAGAGCAGGTAGAATGGATATAGAGCAGGTAGAATCGATATAGAGCAGGTGCAATGGATATAGAGCAGGTAGAATGGATATAGAGCAGGTAGAATCGATATAGAGCAGGTGCAATGGATATAGAGCAGGTGGAATGGATATAGAGCAGGTGGAATGGATATATAGCAGGTGGAATGGATATAGAGCAGGTGCAATGGATATATAGCAGGTGGAATGGATATAGAGCAGGTGGAATGGATATAGAGCAGGTGGGATGGATATAGAGCAGATAGAATCGATATAGAGCAGGTGCAATGGATATAGAGCAGGTAGAATGGATATAGAGCAGGTGCAATGGATATAGAGCAGGTGCAATGGATATAGAGCAGGTAGAATGGATATAGAGCAGGTAGAATCGATATAGAGCAGGTACAATGGATATAGAGCAGGTGGAATGGATATAGAGCAGGTGGGATGGATATAGAGCAGGTGCAATGGATATAGAGCAGGTAGAATGGATATAGAGCAGATAGAATCGATATAGAGCAGGTGCAATGGATATAGAGCAGGTAGAATGGATATAGAGCAGGTGCAATGGATATAGAGCAGGTGCAATGGATATAGAGCAGGTGCAATGGATATAGAGCAGGTGGAATGGATATATAGCAGGTGGAATGGATATAGAGCAGGTGCAATGGATATAGAGCAGGTGGAATGGATATATAGCAGGTGGAATGGATATAGAGCAGGTAGAATCGATATAGAGCAGGTGGAATGGATATAGAGCAGGTGCAATAGATATAGAGCAGGTAGAATGGATATAGAGCAGGTGGAATGGATATAGAGCAGGTGCAATGGATATAGAGCAGGTAATATGGATATAGAGCAGGTGCAATGGATATATAGCAGGTAGAATCGATATAGAGCAGGTGGAATGGATATAGAGCAGGTGCAATAGATATAGAGCAGGTGGAATGGATATAGAGCAGGTGGGATGGATATAGAGCAGGTGCAATGGATATAGAGCAGGTGGAATGGATATAGAGCAGGTGCAATAGATATAGAGCAGGTGGAATGGATATAGAGCAGGTGGAATGGATATAGAGCAGGTGCAATGGATATAGAGCAGGTGCAATGGATATAGAGCAGGTGCAATGGATATAGAGCAGGTGCAATGGATATAGAGCAGGTGGAGTGGATATAGAGCAGGTGGGATGGATATAGAGCAGGTGCAATGGATATAGAGCAGGTGGAATGGATATAGAGCAGGTGCAATAGATATAGAGCAGGTGGAATGGATATAGAGCAGGTGGAATGGATATAGAGCAGGTGCAATGGATATAGAGCAGGTGCAATGGATATAGAGCAGGTGCAATGGATATAGAGCAGGTGGAATGGATATAGAGCTGGTGGGATGGATATAGAGCAGGTGCAATGGATATATAGCAGGTGGAATGGATATAGAGCAGGTAATATGGATATAGAGCAGGTGCAATGGATATATAGCAGGTAGAATCGATATAGAGCAGGTGGAATGGATATAGAACAGGTGCAATAGATATAGAGCAGGTGGAATGGATATAGAGCAGGTGCAATGGATATAGAGCAGGTGCAATGGATATAGAGCAGGTGGAGTGGATATAGAGCAGGTGGGATGGATATAGAGCAGGTGCAATGGATATAGAGCAGGTGGAATGGATATAGAGCAGGTGCAATGGATATATAGCAGGTAGAATCGATATAGAGCAGGTGGAATGGATATAGAGCAGGTGGAATGGATATAGAGCAGGTGGAATGGATATAGAGCAGGTGGAATGGATATAGAGCAGGTGCAATGGATATAGAGCAGGTAGAATGGATATAGAGCAGGTAGAATCGATATAGAGCAGGTGCAATGGATATAGAGCAGGTAGAATGGATATAGAGCAGGTAGAATCGATATAGAGCAGGTGCAATGGATATAGAGCAGGTGGAATGGATATAGAGCAGGTGGAATGGATATATAGCAGGTGGAATGGATATAGAGCAGGTGGAATGGATATAGAGCAGGTGCAATGGATATAGAGCAGGTGCAATGGATATAGAGCAGGTGCAATGGATATAGA
Source organism: Pemphredon lugubris (assembly GCA_933228935.1). Lineage (NCBI taxonomy): Eukaryota > Metazoa > Arthropoda > Insecta > Hymenoptera > Crabronidae > Pemphredon > Pemphredon lugubris. The sequence goes on along the minus strand of OW121817.1, from coordinate 29,563,563 downwards.
GCAGGTGCAATGGATATATAGCAGGTAGAATCGATATAGAGCAGGTGGAATGGATATAGAGCAGGTGCAATGGATATAGAGCAGGTAGAATCGATATAGAGCAGGTGGAATGGATATATAGCAGGTGGAATGGATATAGAGCAGGTAGAATGGATATAGAGCAGGTGCAATGGATATAGAGCAGGTGGAATGGATATATAGCAGGTAGAATCGATATAGAGCAGGTGGAATGGATATAGAGCAGGTGCAATAGATATAGAGCAGGTGGAATGGATATAGAGCAGGTGGAATGGATATAGAGCAGGTGCAATGGATATAGAGCAGGTGCAATGGATATAGAGCAGGTGCAATGGATATAGAGCAGGTGCAATGGATATATAGCAGGTAGAATCGATATAGAGCAGGTGGAATGGATATAGAGCAGGTGCAATAGATATAGAGCAGGTGGAATGGATATAGAGCAGGTGCAATGGATATAGAGCAGGTGCAATGGATATAGAGCAGGTGCAATGGATATAGAGCAGGTGGGATGGATATAGAGCAGGTGCAATGGATATAGAGCAGGTGGAATGGATATAGAGCAGGTGCAATGGATATAGAGCAGGTGGAATGGATATAGAGCAGGTGCAATAGATATAGAGCAGGTGGAATGGATATAGAGCAGGTGGAATGGATATAGAGCAGGTGCAATGGATATAGAGCAGGTGCAATGGATATAGAGCAGGTGGAATGGATATAGAGCAGGTGCAATGGATATAGAGCAGGTGGAATGGATATAGAGCAGGTGCAATGGATATAGAGCAGGTGGAATGGATATAGAGCAGGTGCAATAGATATAGAGCAGGTGGAATGGATATAGAGCAGGTGCAATGGATATAGAGCAGGTACAATGGATATAGAGCAGGTGGAATGGATATAGAGCAGGTGGGATGGATATAGAGCAGGTGCAATGGATATAGAGCAGGTAGAATCGATATAGAGCAGGTGCAATGGATATAGAGCAGGTAGAATGGATATAGACCAGGTAGAATCGATATAGAGCAGGTGCAATGGATATAGAGCAGGTGGAATGGATATAGAGCAGGTGCAAGGGATACAGAGCAGGTGGAATGGATATAGAGCAGGTGGGATGGATATAGAGCAGGTGCAATGGATATATAGCAGGTGGAATGGATATAGAGCAGGTAATATGGATATAGAGCAGGTGCAATGGATATATAGCAGGTAGAATCGATATAGATCAGGTGGAATTGATATAGAGCAGGTGGAATGGATATATAGCAGGTGGAATGGATATAGAGCAGGTAGAATGGATATAGAGCAGGTGCAATGGATATAGAGCAGGTGGAATGGATATATAGCAGGTAGAATCGATATAGAGCAGGTGGAATGGATATAGAGCAGGTGGAATTGATATAGAGCAGGTGCAATGGATATAGAGCAGGTGGAATGGGTATAGAGCAGGTGGGATGTGGATATAGAGCAGGTGCAATGGATATAGAGCAGGTAGAATGGATATAGAGCAGGTAGAATCGATATAGAGCAGGTACAATGGATATAGAGCAGGTGGAATGGATATAGAGCAGGTGGGATGGATATAGAGCAGGTGCAATGGATATAGAGCAGGTAGAATGGATATAGAGCAGATAGAATCGATATAGAGCAGGTGCAATGGATATAGAGCAGGTAGAATGGATATAGAGCAGGTGCAATGGATATAGAGCAGGTGCAATGGATATAGAGCAGGTGGAATGGATATAGAGCAGGTGCAATGGATATAGAGCAGGTGGAATGGATATATAGCAGGTGGAATGGATATAGAGCAGGTGCAATGGATATAGAGCAGGTGGAATGGATATATAGCAGGTGGAATGGATATAGAGCAGGTAGAATCGATATAGAGCAGGTGGAATGGATATAGAGCAGGTGCAATGGATATAGAGCAGGTGGAATGGATATAGAGCTGGTGGGATGGATATAGAGCAGGTGCAATGGATATATAGCAGGTGGAATGGATATAGAGCAGGTAATATGGATATAGAGCAGGTGCAATGGATATATAGCAGGTAGAATCGATATAGAGCAGGTGGAATGGATATAGAACAGGTGCAATAGATATAGAGCAGGTGGAATGGATATAGAGCAGGTGCAATGGATATAGAGCAGGTGCAATGGATATAGAGCAGGTGGAGTGGATATAGAGCAGGTGGGATGGATATAGAGCAGGTGCAATGGATATAGAGCAGGTGGAATGGATATAGAGCAGGTGCAATGGATATATAGCAGGTAGAATCGATATAGAGCAGGTGGAATGGATATAGAGCAGGTGGAATGGATATAGAGCAGGTGGAATGGATATAGAGCAGGTGGGATGGATATAGAGCAGGTGCAATGGATATAGAGCAGGTAGAATGGATATAGAGCAGGTAGAATCGATATAGAGCAGGTGCAATGGATATAGAGCAGGTAGAATGGATATAGAGCAGGTAGAATCGATATAGAGCAGGTGCAATGGATATAGAGCAGGTGGAATGGATATAGAGCAGGTGGAATGGATATATAGCAGGTGGAATGGATATAGAGCAGGTGCAATGGATATATAGCAGGTGGAATGGATATAGAGCAGGTGGAATGGATATAGAGCAGGTGGGATGGATATAGAGCAGGTGCAATGGATATAGAGCAGGTGGAATCGATATAGAGCAGGTGCAATGGATATAGAGCAGGTGGAATGGATATATAGCAGGTGGAATCGATATAGAGCAGGTGGAATGGATATAGAGCAGGTGCAATGGATATAGAGCAGGTAGAATCGATATAGAGCAGGTGGAATGGATATAGAGCAGGTGCAATGGATATAGAGCAGGTGCAATGGATATAGAGCAGGTGCAATGGATATAGAGCAGGTGCAATGGATATATAGCAGGTAGAATCGATATAGAGCAGGTGGAATGGATATAGAGCAGGTGCAATGGATATAGAGCAGGTAGAATCGATATAGAGCAGGTGGAATGGATATATAGCAGGTGGAATGGATATAGAGCAGGTAGAATGGATATAGAGCAGGTGCAATGGATATAGAGCAGGTGGAATGGATATATAGCAGGTAGAATCGATATAGAGCAGGTGGAATGGATATAGAGCAGGTGGAATGGATATATAGCAGGTAGAATCGATATAGAGCAGGTGGAATGGATATAGAGCAGGTGCAATAGATATAGAGCAGGTGGAATGGATATAGAGCAGGTGGAATGGATATAGAGCAGGTGCAATGGATATAGAGCAGGTGCAATGGATATAGAGCAGGTGCAATGGATATAGAGCAGGTGCAATGGATATATAGCAGGTAGAATCGATATAGAGCAGGTGGAATGGATATAGAGCAGGTGCAATAGATATAGAGCAGGTGGAATGGATATAGAGCAGGTGCAATGGATATAGAGCAGGTGCAATGGATATAGAGCAGGTGCAATGGATATAGAGCAGGTGGGATGGATATAGAGCAGGTGCAATGGATATAGAGCAGGTGGAATGGATATAGAGCAGGTGCAATGGATATAGAGCAGGTGGAATGGATATAGAGCAGGTGCAATAGATATAGAGCAGGTGGAATGGATATAGAGCAGGTGGAATGGATATAGAGCAGGTGCAATGGATATAGAGCAGGTGCAATGGATATAGAGCAGGTGGAATGGATATAGAGCAGGTGCAATGGATATAGAGCAGGTGGAATGGATATAGAGCAGGTGCAATGGATATAGAGCAGGTGGAATGGATATAGAGCAGGTGCAATAGATATAGAGCAGGTGGAATGGATATAGAGCAGGTGCAATGGATATAGAGCAGGTACAATGGATATAGAGCAGGTGGAATGGATATAGAGCAGGTGGGATGGATATAGAGCAGGTGCAATGGATATAGAGCAGGTAGAATCGATATAGAGCAGGTGCAATGGATATAGAGCAGGTAGAATGGATATAGACCAGGTAGAATCGATATAGAGCAGGTGCAATGGATATAGAGCAGGTGGAATGGATATAGAGCAGGTGCAATGGATACAGAGCAGGTGGAATGGATATAGAGCAGGTGGGATGGATATAGAGCAGGTGCAATGGATATATAGCAGGTGGAATGGATATAGAGCAGGTAATATGGATATAGAGCAGGTGCAATGGATATATAGCAGGTAGAATCGATATAGAGCTGGTGGAATGGATATAGAGCAGGTGCAATAGATATAGAGCAGGTGGAATGGATATAGAGCAGGTGCAATGGATATAGAGCAGGTGCAATGGATATAGAGCAGGTGGAATGGATATAGAGCAGGTGGGATGGATATAGAGCAGGTGCAATGGATATAGAGCAGGTGGAATGGATATAGAGCAGGTGCAATGGATATAGAGCAGGTGGAATGGATATAGAGCAGGTGCAATAGATATAGAGCAGGTGGAATGTATATAGAGCAGGTGGAATGGATATAGAGCAGGTGCAATGGATATAGAGCAGATAGAATCGATATAGAGCAGGTGGAATGGATATAGAACAGGTGCAATAGATATAGAGCAGGTGGAATGGATATAGAGCAGGTGCAATGGATATAGAGCAGGTGCAATGGATATAGAGCAGGTGGAATGGATATAGAGCAGGTGGGATGGATATAGAGCAGGTGCAATGGATATAGAGCAGGTGGAATGGATATAGAGCAGGTGCAATGGATATAGAGCAGGTGGAATGGATATAGAGCAGGTGCAATAGATATAGAGCAGGTGGAATGGATATAGAGCAGGTGGAATGGATATAGAGCAGGTGCAATGGATATAGAGCAGGTGCAATGGATATAGAGCAGGTGCAATGGATATAGAGCAGGTGGAATGGATATAGAGCAGGTGCAATGGATATAGAGCAGGTGGAATGGATATAGAGCAGGTGGGATGGATATAGAGCAGGTGCAATGGATATAGAGCAGGTGCAATGGATATAGAGCAGGTGCAATGGATATAGAGCAGGTGCAATGGATATATAGCAGGTAGAATCGATATAGAGCAGGTGGAATGGATATAGAACAGGTGCAATAGATATAGAGCAGGTGGAATGGATATAGAGCAGGTGCAATGGATATAGAGCAGGTGCAATGGATATAGAGCAGGTGGAATGGATATAGAGCAGGTGGGATGGATATAGAGCAGGTGCAATGGATATAGAGCAGGTGGAATGGATATAGAGCAGGTGCAATGGATATATAGCAGGTAGAATCGATATAGAGCAGGTGCAATGGATATAGAGCAGGTGGAATGGATATAGAGCAGGTGGGATGGATATAGAGCAGGTGGAATGGATATAGAGCAGGTGGAATGGATATAGAGCAGGTGGGATGGATATAGAGCAGGTGCAATGGATATAGAGCAGGTAGAATGGATATAGAGCAGGTAGAATCGATATAGAGCAGGTGCAATGGATATAGAGCAGGTAGAATGGATATAGAGCAGGTAGAATCGATATAGAGCAGGTGCAATGGATATAGAGCAGGTGGAATGGATATAGAGCAGGTGGAATGGATATAGAGCAGGTGCAATGGATATATAGCAGGTGGAATGAATATAGAGCAGGTGGAATGGATATAGAGCAGGTGGGATGGATATAGAGCAGGTGCAATGGATATAGAGCAGGTGGAATCGATATAGAGCAGGTGCAATGGATATAGAGCAGGTGGAATGGATATATAGCAGGTGGAATCGATATAGAGCAGGTACAATGGATATAGAGCAGGTGGAATGGATATAGAGCAGGTGGGATGGATATAGAGCAGGTGCAATGGATATAGAGCAGGTAGAATGGATATAGAGCAGATAGAATCGATATAGAGCAGGTGCAATGGATATAGAGCAGGTAGAATGGATATAGAGCAGGTGCAATGGATATAGAGCAGGTGCAATGGATATAGAGCAGGTGGGATGGATATAGAGCAGGTGCAATGGATATAGAGCAGGTGGAATGGATATAGAGCAGGTGCAATGGATATATAGCAGGTAGAATCGATATAGAGCAGGTGCAATGGATATAGAGCAGGTGGAATGGATATAGAGCAGGTGGAATGGATATAGAGCAGGTGCAATGGATATAGAGCAGGTAGAATCGATATAGAGCAGGTGGAATGGATATAGAGCAGGTGCAATGGATATAGAGCAGGTGCAATGGATATAGAGCAGGTGCAATGGATATAGAGCAGGTGCAATGGATATATAGCAGGTAGAATCGATATAGAGCAGGTGGAATGGATATAGAGCAGGTGCAATGGATATAGAGCAGGTAGAATCGATATAGAGCAGGTGGAATGGATATATAGCAGGTGGAATGGATATAGAGCAGGTAGAATGGATATAGAGCAGGTGCAATAGATATAGAGCAGGTAGAATGGATATAGAGCAGGTAGAATCGATATAGAGCAGGTGCAATGGATATAGAGCAGGTGGAATGGATATAGAGCAGGTGCAATGGATATAGAGCAGGTGGAATGGATATAGAGCAGGTGGGATGGATATAGAGCAGGTGCAATGGATATATAGCAGGTGGAATGGATATAGAGCAGGTGCAATGGATATAGAGCAGGTGGAATGGGTATAGAGCAGGTGGGATGTGGATATAGAGCAGGTGCAATGGATATAGAGCAGGTAGAATGGATATAGAGCAGGTAGAATGGATATAGAGCAGGTGCAATGGATATAGAGCAGGTGGAATGGATATATAGCAGGTAGAATCGATATAGAGCAGGTGGAATGGATATAGAGCAGGTGGAATTGATATAGAGCAGGTGCAATGGATATAGAGCAGGTGGAATGGGTATAGAGCAGGTGGGATGTGGATATAGAGCAGGTGCAATGGATATAGAGCAGGTAGAATGGATATAGAGCAGGTAGAATCGATATAGAGCAGGTACAATGGATATAGAGCAGGTGGAATGGATATAGAGCAGGTGGGATGGATATAGAGCAGGTGCAATGGATATAGAGCAGGTAGAATGGATATAGAGCAGATAGAATCGATATAGAGCAGGTGCAATGGATATAGAGCAGGTAGAATGGATATAGAGCAGGTGCAATGGATATAGAGCAGGTGCAATGGATATAGAGCAGGTGGAATGGATATAGAGCAGGTGCAATGGATATAGAGCAGGTGGAATGGATATATAGCAGGTGGAATGGATATAGAGCAGGTGCAATGGATATAGAGCAGGTGGAATGGATATATAGCAGGTGGAATGGATATAGAGCAGGTAGAATCGATATAGAGCAGGTGGAATGGATATAGAGCAGGTGCAATGGATATAGAGCAGGTGGAATGGATATAGAGCTGGTGGGATGGATATAGAGCAGGTGCAATGGATATATAGCAGGTGGAATGGATATAGAGCAGGTAATATGGATATAGAGCAGGTGCAATGGATATATAGCAGGTAGAATCGATATAGAGCAGGTGGAATGGATATAGAACAGGTGCAATAGATATAGAGCAGGTGGAATGGATATAGAGCAGGTGCAATGGATATAGAGCAGGTGCAATGGATATAGAGCAGGTGGAGTGGATATAGAGCAGGTGGGATGGATATAGAGCAGGTGCAATGGATATAGAGCAGGTGGAATGGATATAGAGCAGGTGCAATGGATATATAGCAGGTAGAATCGATATAGAGCAGGTGGAATGGATATAGAGCAGGTGGAATGGATATAGAGCAGGTGGAATGGATATAGAGCAGGTGGGATGGATATAGAGCAGGTGCAATGGATATAGAGCAGGTAGAATGGATATAGAGCAGGTAGAATCGATATAGAGCAGGTGCAATGGATATAGAGCAGGTAGAATGGATATAGAGCAGGTAGAATCGATATAGAGCAGGTGCAATGGATATAGAGCAGGTGGAATGGATATAGAGCAGGTGGAATGGATATATAGCAGGTGGAATGGATATAGAGCAGGTGCAATGGATATATAGCAGGTGGAATGGATATAGAGCAGGTGGAATGGATATAGAGCAGGTGGGATGGATATAGAGCAGGTGCAATGGATATAGAGCAGGTGGAATCGATATAGAGCAGGTGCAATGGATATAGAGCAGGTGGAATGGATATATAGCAGGTGGAATCGATATAGAGCAGGTGGAATGGATATAGAGCAGGTGCAATGGATATAGAGCAGGTAGAATCGATATAGAGCAGGTGGAATGGATATAGAGCAGGTGCAATGGATATAGAGCAGGTGCAATGGATATAGAGCAGGTGCAATGGATATAGAGCAGGTGCAATGGATATATAGCAGGTAGAATCGATATAGAGCAGGTGGAATGGATATAGAGCAGGTGCAATGGATATAGAGCAGGTAGAATCGATATAGAGCAGGTGGAATGGATATATAGCAGGTGGAATGGATATAGAGCAGGTAGAATGGATATAGAGCAGGTGCAATGGATATAGAGCAGGTGGAATGGATATATAGCAGGTAGAATCGATATAGAGCAGGTGGAATGGATATAGAGCAGGTGGAATGGATATATAGCAGGTAGAATCGATATAGAGCAGGTGGAATGGATATAGAGCAGGTGCAATAGATATAGAGCAGGTGGAATGGATATAGAGCAGGTGGAATGGATATAGAGCAGGTGCAATGGATATAGAGCAGGTGCAATGGATATAGAGCAGGTGCAATGGATATAGAGCAGGTGCAATGGATATATAGCAGGTAGAATCGATATAGAGCAGGTGGAATGGATATAGAGCAGGTGCAATAGATATAGAGCAGGTGGAATGGATATAGAGCAGGTGCAATGGATATAGAGCAGGTGCAATGGATATAGAGCAGGTGCAATGGATATAGAGCAGGTGGGATGGATATAGAGCAGGTGCAATGGATATAGAGCAGGTGGAATGGATATAGAGCAGGTGCAATGGATATAGAGCAGGTGGAATGGATATAGAGCAGGTGCAATAGATATAGAGCAGGTGGAATGGATATAGAGCAGGTGGAATGGATATAGAGCAGGTGCAATGGATATAGAGCAGGTGCAATGGATATAGAGCAGGTGGAATGGATATAGAGCAGGTGCAATGGATATAGAGCAGGTGGAATGGATATAGAGCAGGTGCAATGGATATAGAGCAGGTGGAATGGATATAGAGCAGGTGCAATAGATATAGAGCAGGTGGAATGGATATAGAGCAGGTGCAATGGATATAGAGCAGGTACAATGGATATAGAGCAGGTGGAATGGATATAGAGCAGGTGGGATGGATATAGAGCAGGTGCAATGGATATAGAGCAGGTAGAATCGATATAGAGCAGGTGCAATGGATATAGAGCAGGTAGAATGGATATAGACCAGGTAGAATCGATATAGAGCAGGTGCAATGGATATAGAGCAGGTGGAATGGATATAGAGCAGGTGCAATGGATACAGAGCAGGTGGAATGGATATAGAGCAGGTGGGATGGATATAGAGCAGGTGCAATGGATATATAGCAGGTGGAATGGATATAGAGCAGGTAATATGGATATAGAGCAGGTGCAATGGATATAGAGCAGGTGGAATGGATATAGAGCAGGTGGGATGGATATAGAGCAGGTGCAATGGATATAGAGCAGGTGCAATGGATATAGAGCAGGTGCAATGGATATAGAGCAGGTGCAATGGATATATAGCAGGTAGAATCGATATAGAGCAGGTGGAATGGATATAGAACAGGTGCAATAGATATAGAGCAGGTGGAATGGATATAGAGCAGGTGCAATGGATATAGAGCAGGTGCAATGGATATAGAGCAGGTGGAATGGATATAGAGCAGGTGGGATGGATATAGAGCAGGTGCAATGGATATAGAGCAGGTAGAATGGATATAGAGCAGGTAGAATCGATATAGAGCAGGTGCAATGGATATAGAGCAGGTAGAATGGATATAGAGCAGGTAGAATCGATATAGAGCAGGTGCAATGGATATAGAGCAGGTGGAATGGATATAGAGCAGGTGGAATGGATATATAGCAGGTGGAATGGATATAGAGCAGGTGCAATGGATATATAGCAGGTGGAATGAATATAGAGCAGGTGGAATGGATATAGAGCAGGTGGGATGGATATAGAGCAGGTGCAATGGATATGGAGCAGGTGGAATCGATATAGAGCAGGTGCAATGGATATAGAGCAGGTGGAATGGATATATAGCAGGTGGAATCGATATAGAGCAGGTGGAATGGATATAGAGCAGGTGCAATGGATATAGAGCAGGTAGAATCGATATAGAGCAGGTGGAATGGATATAGAGCAGGTGCAATGGATATAGAGCAGGTGCAATAGATATAGAGCAGGTGGAATGGATATAGAGCAGGTGGAATGGATATAGAGCAGGTGCAATGGATATAGAGCAGGTGCAATGGATATAGAGCAGGTGGAATGGATATAGAGCAGGTGCAATGGATATAGAGCAGGTGGAATGGATATAGAGCAGGTGCAATGGATATAGAGCAGGTGGAATGGATATAGAGCAGGTGGAATGGATATAGAGCAGGTGCAATGGATATAGAGCAGGTGCAATGGATATAGAGCAGGTGCAATGGATATAGAGCAGGTGCAATGGATATATAGCAGGTAGAATCGATATAGAGCAGGTGGAATGGATATAGAGCAGGTGCAATAGATATAGAGCAGGTGGAATGGATATAGAGCAGGTGCAATGGATATAGAGCAGGTGCAATGGATATAGAGCAGGTGCAATGGATATAGAGCAGGTGGGATGGATATAGAGCAGGTGCAATGGATATAGAGCAGGTGGAATGGATATAGAGCAGGTGCAATGGATATAGAGCAGGTGGAATGGATATAGAGCAGGTGCAATAGATATAGAGCAGGTGGAATGGATATAGAGCAGGTGGAATGGATATAGAGCAGGTGCAATGGATATAGAGCAGGTGCAATGGATATAGAGCAGGTGGAATGGATATAGAGCAGGTGCAATGGATATAGAGCAGGTGGAATGGATATAGAGCAGGTGCAATGGATATAGAGCAGGTGGAATGGATATAGAGCAGGTGCAATAGATATAGAGCAGGTGGAATGGATATAGAGCAGGTGCAATGGATATAGAGCAGGTACAATGGATATAGAGCAGGTGGAATGGATATAGAGCAGGTGGGATGGATATAGAGCAGGTGCAATGGATATAGAGCAGGTAGAATCGATATAGAGCAGGTGCAATGGATATAGAGCAGGTAGAATGGATATAGACCAGGTAGAATCGATATAGAGCAGGTGCAATGGATATAGAGCAGGTGGAATGGATATAGAGCAGGTGCAATGGATACAGAGCAGGTGGAATGGATATAGAGCAGGTGGGATGGATATAGAGCAGGTGCAATGGATATATAGCAGGTGGAATGGATATAGAGCAGGTAATATGGATATAGAGCAGGTGCAATGGATATATAGCAGGTAGAATCGATATAGAGCAGGTGGAATGGATATAGAGCAGGTGCAATAGATATAGAGCAGGTGGAATGGATATAGAGCAGGTGCAATGAATATAGAGCAGGTGCAATGGATATAGAGCAGGTGGAATGGATATAGAGCAGGTGGGATGGATATAGAGCAGGTGCAATGGATATAGAGCAGGTGGAATGGATATAGAGCAGGTGCAATGGATATAGAGCAGGTGGAATGGATATAGAGCAGGTGCAATAGATATAGAGCAGGTGGAATGTATATAGAGCAGGTGGAATGGATATAGAGCAGGTGCAATGGATATAGAGCAGGTAGAATCGATATAGAGCAGGTGGAATGGATATAGAACAGGTGCAATAGATATAGAGCAGGTGGAATGGATATAGAGCAGGTGCAATGGATATAGAGCAGGTGCAATGGATATAGAGCAGGTGGAATGGATATAGAGCAGGTGGGATGGATATAGAGCAGGTGCAATGGATATAGAGCAGGTGGAATGGATATAGAGCAGGTGCAATGGATATAGAGCAGGTGGAATGGATATAGAGCAGGTGCAATAGATATAGAGCAGGTGGAATGGATATAGAGCAGGTGGAATGGATATAGAGCAGGTGCAATGGATATAGAGCAGGTGCAATGGATATAGAGCAGGTGCAATGGATATAGAGCAGGTGGAATGGATATAGAGCAGGTGCAATGGATATAGAGCAGGTGGAATGGATATAGAGCAGGTGGGATGGATATAGAGCAGGTGCAATGGATATAGAGCAGGTGCAATGGATATAGAGCAGGTGCAATGGATATAGAGCAGGTGCAATGGATATATAGCAGGTAGAATCGATATAGAGCAGGTGGAATGGATATAGAACAGGTGCAATAGATATAGAGCAGGTGGAATGGATATAGAGCAGGTGCAATGGATATAGAGCAGGTGCAATGGATATAGAGCAGGTGGAATGGATATAGAGCAGGTGGGATGGATATAGAGCAGGTGCAATGGATATAGAGCAGGTGGAATGGATATAGAGCAGGTGCAATGGATATATAGCAGGTAGAATCGATATAGAGCAGGTGCAATGGATATAGAGCAGGTGGAATGGATATAGAGCAGGTGGGATGGATATAGAGCAGGTGGAATGGATATAGAGCAGGTGGAATGGATATAGAGCAGGTGGGATGGATATAGAGCAGGTGCAATGGATATAGAGCAGGTAGAATGGATATAGAGCAGGTAGAATCGATATAGAGCAGGTGCAATGGATATAGAGCAGGTAGAATGGATATAGAGCAGGTAGAATCGATATAGAGCAGGTGCAATGGATATAGAGCAGGTGGAATGGATATAGAGCAGGTGGAATGGATATATAGCAGGTGGAATGGATATAGAGCAGGTGCAATGGATATATAGCAGGTGGAATGAATATAGAGCAGGTGGAATGGATATAGAGCAGGTGGGATGGATATAGAGCAGGTGCAATGGATATAGAGCAGGTGGAATCGATATAGAGCAGGTGCAATGGATATAGAGCAGGTGGAATGGATATATAGCAGGTGGAATCGATATAGAGCAGGTGGAATGGATATAGAGCAGGTGCAATGGATATAGAGCAGGTAGAATCGATATAGAGCAGGTGGAATGGATATAGAGCAGGTGCAATGGATATAGAGCAGGTGCAATGGATATAGAGCAGGTGCAATGGATATAGAGCAGGTGCAATGGATATATAGCAGGTAGAATCGATATAGAGCAGGTGGAATGGATATAGAGCAGGTGCAATGGATATAGAGCAGGTAGAATCGATATAGAGCAGGTGGAATGGATATATAGCAGGTGGAATGGATATAGAGCAGGTAGAATGGATATAGAGCAGGTGCAATAGATATAGAGCAGGTAGAATGGATATAGAGCAGGTAGAATCGATATAGAGCAGGTGCAATGGATATAGAGCAGGTGGAATGGATATAGAGCAGGTGCAATGGATATAGAGCAGGTGGAATGGATATAGAGCAGGTGGGATGGATATAGAGCAGGTGCAATGGATATATAGCAGGTGGAATGGATATAGAGCAGGTAATATGGATATAGAGCAGGTGCAATGGATATATAGCAGGTAGAATCGATATAGAGCAGGTGGAATGGATATAGAGCAGGTGCAATAGATATAGAGCAGGTGGAATGGATATAGAGCAGGTGCAATAGATATAGAGCAGGTGGAATGGATATAGAGCAGGTGCAATGGATATAGAGCAGGTGCAATGGATATAGAGCAGGTGCAATGGATATAGAGCAGGTAGAATGGATATAGAGCAGGTAGAATCGATATAGAGCAGGTGCAATGGATATAGAGCAGGTGGAATGGATATAGAGCAGGTGCAATGGATATAGAGCAGGTGGAATGGATATAGAGCAGGTGGGATGGATATAGAGCAGGTGCAATGGATATATAGCAGGTGGAATGGATATAGAGCAGGTAATATGGATATAGAGCAGGTGCAATGGATATATAGCAGGTAGAATCGATATAGAGCAGGTGGAATGGATATAGAGCAGGTGCAATAGATATAGAGCAGGTGGAATGGATATAGAGCAGGTGCAATGAATATAGAGCAGGTGCAATGGATATAGAGCAGGTGGAATGGATATAGAGCAGGTGGGATGGATATAGAGCAGGTGCAATGGATATAGAGCAGGTGGAATGGATATAGAGCAGGTGCAATGGATATAGAGCAGGTGGAATGGATATAGAGCAGGTGCAATAGATATAGAGCAGGTGGAATGGATATAGAGCAGGTGGAATGGATATAGAGCAGGTGCAATGGATATAGAGCAGGTAGAATCGATATAGAGCAGGTGGAATGGATATAGAACAGGTGCAATAGATATAGAGCAGGTGGAATGGATATAGAGCAGGTGCAATGGATATAGAGCAGGTGCAATGGATATAGAGCAGGTGGAATGGATATAGAGCAGGTGGGATGGATATAGAGCAGGTGCAATGGATATAGAGCAGGTGGAATGGATATAGAGCAGGTGCAATGGATATAGAGCAGGTGGAATGGATATAGAGCAGGTGCAATAGATATAGAGCAGGTGGAATGGATATAGAGCAGGTGGAATGGATATAGAGCAGGTGCAATGGATATAGAGCAGGTGCAATGGATATAGAGCAGGTGCAATGGATATAGAGCAGGTGGAATGGATATAGAGCAGGTGCAATAGATATAGAGCAGGTGGAATGGATATAGAGCAGGTGGGATGGATATAGAGCAGGTGGAATTGATATAGAGCAGGTGGAATGGATATAGAGCAGGTGGAATGGATATATAGCAGGTGGAATCGATATAGAGCAGGTGGAATGGATATAGAGCAGGTGCAATGGATATAGAGCAGGTAGAATCGATATAGAGCAGGTGGAATGGATATAGAGCAGGTGCAATGGATATAGAGCAGGTGCAATGGATATAGAGCAGGTGCAATGGATATAGAGCAGGTGCAATGGATATATAGCAGGTAGAATCGATATAGAGCAGGTGCAATGGATATAGAGCAGGTAGAATGGATATAGAGCAGGTAGAATCGATATAGAGCAGGTGCAATGGATATAGAGCAGGTGGAATGGATATAGAGCAGGTGGAATGGATATATAGCAGGTGGAATGGATATAGAGCAGGTGCAATGGATATATAGCAGGTGGAATGGATATAGAGCAGGTGGAATGGATATAGAGCAGGTGGGATGGATATAGAGCAGGTGCAATGGATATAGAGCAGGTGGAATCGATATAGAGCAGGTGCAATGGATATAGAGCAGGTGGAATGGATATATAGCAGGTGGAATCGATATAGAGCAGGTGGAATGGATATAGAGCAGGTGCAATGGATATAGAGCAGGTAGAATCGATATAGAGCAGGTGGAATGGATATAGAGCAGGTGCAATGGATATAGAGCAGGTGGAATGGATATAGAGCAGGTGCAAGGGATACAGAGCAGGTGGAATGGATATAGAGCAGGTGGGATGGATATAGAGCAGGTGCAATGGATATATAGCAGGTGGAATGGATATAGAGCAGGTAATATGGATATAGAGCAGGTGCAATGGATATATAGCAGGTAGAATCGATATAGATCAGGTGGAATTGATATAGAGCAGGTGGAATGGATATATAGCAGGTGGAATGGATATAGAGCAGGTAGAATGGATATAGAGCAGGTGCAATGGATATAGAGCAGGTGGAATGGATATATAGCAGGTAGAATCGATATAGAGCAGGTGGAATGGATATAGAGCAGGTGGAATTGATATAGAGCAGGTGCAATGGATATAGAGCAGGTGGAATGGGTATAGAGCAGGTGGGATGTGGATATAGAGCAGGTGCAATGGATATAGAGCAGGTAGAATGGATATAGAGCAGGTAGAATCGATATAGAGCAGGTGCAAGGGATACAGAGCAGGTGGAATGGATATAGAGCAGGTGGGATGGATATAGAGCAGGTGCAATGGATATATAGCAGGTGGAATGGATATAGAGCAGGTAATATGGATATAGAGCAGGTGCAATGGATATATAGCAGGTAGAATCGATATAGATCAGGTGGAATTGATATAGAGCAGGTGGAATGGATATATAGCAGGTGGAATGGATATAGAGCAGGTAGAATGGATATAGAGCAGGTGCAATGGATATAGAGCAGGTGGAATGGATATATAGCAGGTAGAATCGATATAGAGCAGGTGGAATGGATATAGAGCAGGTGGAATTGATATAGAGCAGGTGCAATGGATATAGAGCAGGTGGAATGGGTATAGAGCAGGTGGGATGTGGATATAGAGCAGGTGCAATGGATATAGAGCAGGTAGAATGGATATAGAGCAGGTAGAATCGATATAGAGCAGGTAGAATGGATATAGAGCAGGTGCAATGGATATAGAGCAGGTGGAATGGATATATAGCAGGTAGAATCGATATAGAGCAGGTGGAATGGATATAGAGCAGGTGGAATTGATATAGAGCAGGTGCAATGGATATAGAGCAGGTGGAATGGGTATAGAGCAGGTGGGATGTGGATATAGAGCAGGTGCAATGGATATAGAGCAGGTGCAATGGATATAGAGCAGGTGGGATGGATATAGAGCAGGTGCAATGGATATAGAGCAGGTGGAATGGATATAGAGCAGGTGCAATGGATATAGAGCAGGTGGAATGGATATAGAGCAGGTGCAATAGATATAGAGCAGGTGGAATGGATATAGAGCAGGTGGAATGGATATAGAGCAGGTGCAATGGATATAGAGCAGGTGCAATGGATATAGAGCAGGTGGAATGGATATAGAGCAGGTGCAATGGATATAGAGCAGGTGGAATGGATATAGAGCAGGTGCAATGGATATAGAGCAGGTGGAATGGATATAGAGCAGGTGCAATAGATATAGAGCAGGTGGAATGGATATAGAGCAGGTGCAATGGATATAGAGCAGGTACAATGGATATAGAGCAGGTGGAATGGATATAGAGCAGGTGGGATGGATATAGAGCAGGTGCAATGGATATAGAGCAGGTAGAATCGATATAGAGCAGGTGCAATGGATATAGAGCAGGTAGAATGGATATAGACCAGGTAGAATCGATATAGAGCAGGTGCAATGGATATAGAGCAGGTGGAATGGATATAGAGCAGGTGCAAGGGATACAGAGCAGGTGGAATGGATATAGAGCAGGTGGGATGGATATAGAGCAGGTGCAATGGATATATAGCAGGTGGAATGGATATAGAGCAGGTAATATGGATATAGAGCAGGTGCAATGGATATATAGCAGGTAGAATCGATATAGATCAGGTGGAATTGATATAGAGCAGGTGGAATGGATATATAGCAGGTGGAATGGATATAGAGCAGGTAGAATGGATATAGAGCAGGTGCAATGGATATAGAGCAGGTGGAATGGATATATAGCAGGTAGAATCGATATAGAGCAGGTGGAATGGATATAGAGCAGGTGGAATTGATATAGAGCAGGTGCAATGGATATAGAGCAGGTGGAATGGGTATAGAGCAGGTGGGATGTGGATATAGAGCAGGTGCAATGGATATAGAGCAGGTAGAATGGATATAGAGCAGGTAGAATCGATATAGAGCAGGTACAATGGATATAGAGCAGGTGGAATGGATATAGAGCAGGTGGGATGGATATAGAGCAGGTGCAATGGATATAGAGCAGGTAGAATGGATATAGAGCAGATAGAATCGATATAGAGCAGGTGCAATGGATATAGAGCAGGTAGAATGGATATAGAGCAGGTGCAATGGATATAGAGCAGGTGCAATGGATATAGAGCAGGTGGAATGGATATAGAGCAGGTGCAATGGATATAGAGCAGGTGGAATGGATATATAGCAGGTGGAATGGATATAGAGCAGGTGCAATGGATATAGAGCAGGTGGAATGGATATATAGCAGGTGGAATGGATATAGAGCAGGTAGAATCGATATAGAGCAGGTGGAATGGATATAGAGCAGGTGCAATGGATATAGAGCAGGTGGAATGGATATAGAGCTGGTGGGATGGATATAGAGCAGGTGCAATGGATATATAGCAGGTGGAATGGATATAGAGCAGGTAATATGGATATAGAGCAGGTGCAATGGATATATAGCAGGTAGAATCGATATAGAGCAGGTGGAATGGATATAGAACAGGTGCAATAGATATAGAGCAGGTGGAATGGATATAGAGCAGGTGCAATGGATATAGAGCAGGTGCAATGGATATAGAGCAGGTGGAGTGGATATAGAGCAGGTGGGATGGATATAGAGCAGGTGCAATGGATATAGAGCAGGTGGAATGGATATAGAGCAGGTGCAATGGATATATAGCAGGTAGAATCGATATAGAGCAGGTGGAATGGATATAGAGCAGGTGGAATGGATATAGAGCAGGTGGAATGGATATAGAGCAGGTGGGATGGATATAGAGCAGGTGCAATGGATATAGAGCAGGTAGAATGGATATAGAGCAGGTAGAATCGATATAGAGCAGGTGCAATGGATATAGAGCAGGTAGAATGGATATAGAGCAGGTAGAATCGATATAGAGCAGGTGCAATGGATATAGAGCAGGTGGAATGGATATAGAGCAGGTGGAATGGATATATAGCAGGTGGAATGGATATAGAGCAGGTGCAATGGATATATAGCAGGTGGAATGGATATAGAGCAGGTGGAATGGATATAGAGCAGGTGGGATGGATATAGAGCAGGTGCAATGGATATAGAGCAGGTGGAATCGATATAGAGCAGGTGCAATGGATATAGAGCAGGTGGAATGGATATATAGCAGGTGGAATCGATATAGAGCAGGTGGAATGGATATAGAGCAGGTGCAATGGATATAGAGCAGGTAGAATCGATATAGAGCAGGTGGAATGGATATAGAGCAGGTGCAATGGATATAGAGCAGGTGCAATGGATATAGAGCAGGTGCAATGGATATAGAGCAGGTGCAATGGATATATAGCAGGTAGAATCGATATAGAGCAGGTGGAATGGATATAGAGCAGGTGCAATGGATATAGAGCAGGTAGAATCGATATAGAGCAGGTGGAATGGATATATAGCAGGTGGAATGGATATAGAGCAGGTAGAATCGATATAGAGCAGGTGGAATGGATATAGAGCAGGTGCAATGGATATAGAGCAGGTAGAATCGATATAGAGCAGGTGCAATAGATATAGAGCAGGTGGAATGGATATAGAGCAGGTGGAATGGATATAGAGCAGGTGCAATGGATATAGAGCAGGTAGAATCGATATAGAGCAGGTGGAATGGATATAGAACAGGTGCAATAGATATAGAGCAGGTGGAATGGATATAGAGCAGGTGCAATGGATATAGAGCAGGTGCAATGGATATAGAGCAGGTGGAATGGATATAGAGCAGGTGGGATGGATATAGAGCAGGTGCAATGGATATAGAGCAGGTGGAATGGATATAGAGCAGGTGCAATGGATATAGAGCAGGTGGAATGGATATAGAGCAGGTGCAATAGATATAGAGCAGGTGGAATGGATATAGAGCAGGTGGAATGGATATAGAGCAGGTGCAATGGATATAGAGCAGGTGCAATGGATATAGAGCAGGTGCAATGGATATAGAGCAGGTGGAATGGATATAGAGCAGGTGCAATAGATATAGAGCAGGTGGAATGGATATAGAGCAGGTGGGATGGATATAGAGCAGGTGGAATTGATATAGAGCAGGTGGAATGGATATAGAGCAGGTGGAATGGATATATAGCAGGTGGAATCGATATAGAGCAGGTGGAATGGATATAGAGCAGGTGCAATGGATATAGAGCAGGTAGAATCGATATAGAGCAGGTGGAATGGATATAGAGCAGGTGCAATGGATATAGAGCAGGTGCAATGGATATAGAGCAGGTGCAATGGATATAGAGCAGGTGCAATGGATATATAGCAGGTAGAATCGATATAGAGCAGGTGCAATGGATATAGAGCAGGTAGAATGGATATAGAGCAGGTAGAATCGATATAGAGCAGGTGCAATGGATATAGAGCAGGTGGAATGGATATAGAGCAGGTGGAATGGATATATAGCAGGTGGAATGGATATAGAGCAGGTGCAATGGATATATAGCAGGTGGAATGGATATAGAGCAGGTGGAATGGATATAGAGCAGGTGGGATGGATATAGAGCAGGTGCAATGGATATAGAGCAGGTGGAATCGATATAGAGCAGGTGCAATGGATATAGAGCAGGTGGAATGGATATATAGCAGGTGGAATCGATATAGAGCAGGTGGAATGGATATAGAGCAGGTGCAATGGATATAGAGCAGGTAGAATCGATATAGAGCAGGTGGAATGGATATAGAGCAGGTGCAATGGATATAGAGCAGGTGGAATGGATATAGAGCAGGTGCAAGGGATACAGAGCAGGTGGAATGGATATAGAGCAGGTGGGATGGATATAGAGCAGGTGCAATGGATATATAGCAGGTGGAATGGATATAGAGCAGGTAATATGGATATAGAGCAGGTGCAATGGATATATAGCAGGTAGAATCGATATAGATCAGGTGGAATTGATATAGAGCAGGTGGAATGGATATATAGCAGGTGGAATGGATATAGAGCAGGTAGAATGGATATAGAGCAGGTGCAATGGATATAGAGCAGGTGGAATGGATATATAGCAGGTAGAATCGATATAGAGCAGGTGGAATGGATATAGAGCAGGTGGAATTGATATAGAGCAGGTGCAATGGATATAGAGCAGGTGGAATGGGTATAGAGCAGGTGGGATGTGGATATAGAGCAGGTGCAATGGATATAGAGCAGGTAGAATGGATATAGAGCAGGTAGAATCGATATAGAGCAGGTGCAAGGGATACAGAGCAGGTGGAATGGATATAGAGCAGGTGGGATGGATATAGAGCAGGTGCAATGGATATATAGCAGGTGGAATGGATATAGAGCAGGTAATATGGATATAGAGCAGGTGCAATGGATATATAGCAGGTAGAATCGATATAGATCAGGTGGAATTGATATAGAGCAGGTGGAATGGATATATAGCAGGTGGAATGGATATAGAGCAGGTAGAATGGATATAGAGCAGGTGCAATGGATATAGAGCAGGTGGAATGGATATATAGCAGGTAGAATCGATATAGAGCAGGTGGAATGGATATAGAGCAGGTGGAATTGATATAGAGCAGGTGCAATGGATATAGAGCAGGTGGAATGGGTATAGAGCAGGTGGGATGTGGATATAGAGCAGGTGCAATGGATATAGAGCAGGTAGAATGGATATAGAGCAGGTAGAATCGATATAGAGCAGGTAGAATGGATATAGAGCAGGTGCAATGGATATAGAGCAGGTGGAATGGATATATAGCAGGTAGAATCGATATAGAGCAGGTGGAATGGATATAGAGCAGGTGGAATTGATATAGAGCAGGTGCAATGGATATAGAGCAGGTGGAATGGGTATAGAGCAGGTGGGATGTGGATATAGAGCAGGTGCAATGGATATAGAGCAGGTGCAATGGATATAGAGCAGGTGGGATGGATATAGAGCAGGTGCAATGGATATAGAGCAGGTGGAATGGATATAGAGCAGGTGCAATGGATATAGAGCAGGTGGAATGGATATAGAGCAGGTGCAATAGATATAGAGCAGGTGGAATGGATATAGAGCAGGTGGAATGGATATAGAGCAGGTGCAATGGATATAGAGCAGGTGCAATGGATATAGAGCAGGTGGAATGGATATAGAGCAGGTGCAATGGATATAGAGCAGGTGGAATGGATATAGAGCAGGTGCAATGGATATAGAGCAGGTGGAATGGATATAGAGCAGGTGCAATAGATATAGAGCAGGTGGAATGGATATAGAGCAGGTGCAATGGATATAGAGCAGGTACAATGGATATAGAGCAGGTGGAATGGATATAGAGCAGGTGGGATGGATATAGAGCAGGTGCAATGGATATAGAGCAGGTAGAATCGATATAGAGCAGGTGCAATGGATATAGAGCAGGTAGAATGGATATAGACCAGGTAGAATCGATATAGAGCAGGTGCAATGGATATAGAGCAGGTGGAATGGATATAGAGCAGGTGCAAGGGATACAGAGCAGGTGGAATGGATATAGAGCAGGTGGAATGGATATAGAGCAGGTGCAATGGATATATAGCAGGTGGAATGGATATAGAGCAGGTAATATGGATATAGAGCAGGTGCAATGGATATATAGCAGGTAGAATCGATATAGATCAGGTGGAATTGATATAGAGCAGGTGGAATGGATATATAGCAGGTGGAATGGATATAGAGCAGGTAGAATGGATATAGAGCAGGTGCAATGGATATAGAGCAGGTGGAATGGATATATAGCAGGTAGAATCGATATAGAGCAGGTGGAATGGATATAGAGCAGGTGGAATTGATATAGAGCAGGTGCAATGGATATAGAGCAGGTGGAATGGGTATAGAGCAGGTGGGATGTGGATATAGAGCAGGTGCAATGGATATAGAGCAGGTAGAATGGATATAGAGCAGGTAGAATCGATATAGAGCAGGTACAATGGATATAGAGCAGGTGGAATGGATATAGAGCAGGTGGGATGGATATAGAGCAGGTGCAATGGATATAGAGCAGGTAGAATGGATATAGAGCAGATAGAATCGATATAGAGCAGGTGCAATGGATATAGAGCAGGTAGAATGGATATAGAGCAGGTGCAATGGATATAGAGCAGGTGCAATGGATATAGAGCAGGTGGAATGGATATAGAGCAGGTGCAATGGATATAGAGCAGGTGGAATGGATATATAGCAGGTGGAATGGATATAGAGCAGGTGCAATGGATATAGAGCAGGTGGAATGGATATATAGCAGGTGGAATGGATATAGAGCAGGTAGAATCGATATAGAGCAGGTGGAATGGATATAGAGCAGGTGCAATGGATATAGAGCAGGTGGAATGGATATAGAGCTGGTGGGATGGATATAGAGCAGGTGCAATGGATATATAGCAGGTGGAATGGATATAGAGCAGGTAATATGGATATAGAGCAGGTGCAATGGATATATAGCAGGTAGAATCGATATAGAGCAGGTGGAATGGATATAGAACAGGTGCAATAGATATAGAGCAGGTGGAATGGATATAGAGCAGGTGCAATGGATATAGAGCAGGTGCAATGGATATAGAGCAGGTGGAGTGGATATAGAGCAGGTGGGATGGATATAGAGCAGGTGCAATGGATATAGAGCAGGTGGAATGGATATAGAGCAGGTGCAATGGATATATAGCAGGTAGAATCGATATAGAGCAGGTGGAATGGATATAGAGCAGGTGGAATGGATATAGAGCAGGTGGAATGGATATAGAGCAGGTGGGATGGATATAGAGCAGGTGCAATGGATATAGAGCAGGTAGAATGGATATAGAGCAGGTAGAATCGATATAGAGCAGGTGCAATGGATATAGAGCAGGTAGAATGGATATAGAGCAGGTAGAATCGATATAGAGCAGGTGCAATGGATATAGAGCAGGTGGAATGGATATAGAGCAGGTGGAATGGATATATAGCAGGTGGAATGGATATAGAGCAGGTGCAATGGATATATAGCAGGTGGAATGGATATAGAGCAGGTGGAATGGATATAGAGCAGGTGGGATGGATATAGAGCAGGTGCAATGGATATAGAGCAGGTGGAATCGATATAGAGCAGGTGCAATGGATATAGAGCAGGTGGAATGGATATATAGCAGGTGGAATCGATATAGAGCAGGTGGAATGGATATAGAGCAGGTGCAATGGATATAGAGCAGGTAGAATCGATATAGAGCAGGTGGAATGGATATAGAGCAGGTGCAATGGATATAGAGCAGGTGCAATGGATATAGAGCAGGTGCAATGGATATAGAGCAGGTGCAATGGATATATAGCAGGTAGAATCGATATAGAGCAGGTGGAATGGATATAGAGCAGGTGCAATGGATATAGAGCAGGTAGAATCGATATAGAGCAGGTGGAATGGATATATAGCAGGTGGAATGGATATAGAGCAGGTAGAATGGATATAGAGCAGGTGCAATGGATATAGAGCAGGTGGAATGGATATATAGCAGGTAGAATCGATATAGAGCAGGTGGAATGGATATAGAGCAGGTGGAATGGATATATAGCAGGTAGAATCGATATAGAGCAGGTGGAATGGATATAGAGCAGGTGCAATAGATATAGAGCAGGTGGAATGGATATAGAGCAGGTGGAATGGATATAGAGCAGGTGCAATGGATATAGAGCAGGTGCAATGGATATAGAGCAGGTGCAATGGATATAGAGCAGGTGCAATGGATATATAGCAGGTAGAATCGATATAGAGCAGGTGGAATGGATATAGAGCAGGTGCAATAGATATAGAGCAGGTGGAATGGATATAGAGCAGGTGCAATGGATATAGAGCAGGTGCAATGGATATAGAGCAGGTGCAATGGATATAGAGCAGGTGGGATGGATATAGAGCAGGTGCAATGGATATAGAGCAGGTGGAATGGATATAGAGCAGGTGCAATGGATATAGAGCAGGTGGAATGGATATAGAGCAGGTGCAATAGATATAGAGCAGGTGGAATGGATATAGAGCAGGTGGAATGGATATAGAGCAGGTGCAATGGATATAGAGCAGGTGCAATGGATATAGAGCAGGTGGAATGGATATAGAGCAGGTGCAATGGATATAGAGCAGGTGGAATGGATATAGAGCAGGTGCAATGGATATAGAGCAGGTGGAATGGATATAGAGCAGGTGCAATAGATATAGAGCAGGTGGAATGGATATAGAGCAGGTGCAATGGATATAGAGCAGGTACAATGGATATAGAGCAGGTGGAATGGATATAGAGCAGGTGGGATGGATATAGAGCAGGTGCAATGGATATAGAGCAGGTAGAATCGATATAGAGCAGGTGCAATGGATATAGAGCAGGTAGAATGGATATAGACCAGGTAGAATCGATATAGAGCAGGTGCAATGGATATAGAGCAGGTGGAATGGATATAGAGCAGGTGCAATGGATACAGAGCAGGTGGAATGGATATAGAGCAGGTGGGATGGATATAGAGCAGGTGCAATGGATATATAGCAGGTGGAATGGATATAGAGCAGGTAATATGGATATAGAGCAGGTGCAATGGATATATAGCAGGTAGAATCGATATAGAGCAGGTGGAATGGATATAGAGCAGGTGCAATAGATATAGAGCAGGTGGAATGGATATAGAGCAGGTGCAATGAATATAGAGCAGGTGCAATGGATATAGAGCAGGTGGAATGGATATAGAGCAGGTGGGATGGATATAGAGCAGGTGCAATGGATATAGAGCAGGTGGAATGGATATAGAGCAGGTGCAATGGATATAGAGCAGGTGGAATGGATATAGAGCAGGTGCAATGGATATAGAGCAGGTGGAATGTATATAGAGCAGGTGGAATGGATATAGAGCAGGTGCAATGGATATAGAGCAGGTAGAATCGATATAGAGCAGGTGGAATGGATATAGAACAGGTGCAATAGATATAGAGCAGGTGGAATGGATATAGAGCAGGTGCAATGGATATAGAGCAGGTGCAATGGATATAGAGCAGGTGGAATGGATATAGAGCAGGTGGGATGGATATAGAGCAGGTGCAATGGATATAGAGCAGGTGGAATGGATATAGAGCAGGTGCAATGGATATAGAGCAGGTGGAATGGATATAGAGCAGGTGCAATAGATATAGAGCAGGTGGAATGGATATAGAGCAGGTGGAATGGATATAGAGCAGGTGCAATGGATATAGAGCAGGTGCAATGGATATAGAGCAGGTGCAATGGATATAGAGCAGGTGGAATGGATATAGAGCAGGTGCAATGGATATAGAGCAGGTGGAATGGATATAGAGCAGGTGGGATGGATATAGAGCAGGTGCAATGGATATAGAGCAGGTGCAATGGATATAGAGCAGGTGCAATGGATATAGAGCAGGTGCAATGGATATATAGCAGGTAGAATCGATATAGAGCAGGTGGAATGGATATAGAACAGGTGCAATAGATATAGAGCAGGTGGAATGGATATAGAGCAGGTGCAATGGATATAGAGCAGGTGCAATGGATATAGAGCAGGTGGAATGGATATAGAGCAGGTGGAATGGATATAGAGCAGGTGCAATGGATATAGAGCAGGTGGAATGGATATAGAGCAGGTGCAATGGATATATAGCAGGTAGAATCGATATAGAGCAGGTGCAATGGATATAGAGCAGGTGGAATGGATATAGAGCAGGTGGGATGGATATAGAGCAGGTGGAATGGATATAGAGCAGGTGGAATGGATATAGAGCAGGTGGGATGGATATAGAGCAGGTGCAATGGATATAGAGCAGGTAGAATGGATATAGAGCAGGTAGAATCGATATAGAGCAGGTGCAATGGATATAGAGCAGGTAGAATGGATATAGAGCAGGTAGAATCGATATAGAGCAGGTGCAATGGATATAGAGCAGGTGGAATGGATATAGAGCAGGTGGAATGGATATATAGCAGGTGGAATGGATATAGAGCAGGTGCAATGGATATATAGCAGGTGGAATGAATATAGAGCAGGTGGAATGGATATAGAGCAGGTGGGATGGATATAGAGCAGGTGCAATGGATATAGAGCAGGTGGAATCGATATAGAGCAGGTGCAATGGATATAGAGCAGGTGGAATGGATATATAGCAGGTGGAATCGATATAGAGCAGGTGGAATGGATATAGAGCAGGTGCAATGGATATAGAGCAGGTAGAATCGATATAGAGCAGGTGGAATGGATATAGAGCAGGTGCAATGGATATAGAGCAGGTGCAATGGATATAGAGCAGGTGCAATGGATATAGAGCAGGTGCAATGGATATATAGCAGGTAGAATCGATATAGAGCAGGTGGAATGGATATAGAGCAGGTGCAATGGATATAGAGCAGGTAGAATCGATATAGAGCAGGTGGAATGGATATATAGCAGGTGGAATGGATATAGAGCAGGTAGAATGGATATAGAGCAGGTGCAATAGATATAGAGCAGGTAGAATGGATATAGAGCAGGTAGAATCGATATAGAGCAGGTGCAATGGATATAGAGCAGGTGGAATGGATATAGAGCAGGTGCAATGGATATAGAGCAGGTGGAATGGATATAGAGCAGGTGGGATGGATATAGAGCAGGTGCAATGGATATATAGCAGGTGGAATGGATATAGAGCAGGTAATATGGATATAGAGCAGGTGCAATGGATATATAGCAGGTAGAATCGATATAGAGCAGGTGGAATGGATATAGAGCAGGTGCAATAGATATAGAGCAGGTGGAATGGATATAGAGCAGGTGCAATAGATATAGAGCAGGTGGAATGGATATAGAGCAGGTGCAATGGATATAGAGCAGGTGCAATGGATATAGAGCAGGTGCAATGGATATAGAGCAGGTAGAATGGATATAGAGCAGGTAGAATCGATATAGAGCAGGTGCAATGGATATAGAGCAGGTGGAATGGATATAGAGCAGGTGCAATGGATATAGAGCAGGTGGAATGGATATAGAGCAGGTGGGATGGATATAGAGCAGGTGCAATGGATATATAGCAGGTGGAATGGATATAGAGCAGGTAATATGGATATAGAGCAGGTGCAATGGATATATAGCAGGTAGAATCGATATAGAGCAGGTGGAATGGATATAGAGCAGGTGCAATAGATATAGAGCAGGTGGAATGGATATAGAGCAGGTGCAATGAATATAGAGCAGGTGCAATGGATATAGAGCAGGTGGAATGGATATAGAGCAGGTGGGATGGATATAGAGCAGGTGCAATGGATATAGAGCAGGTGGAATGGATATAGAGCAGGTGCAATGGATATAGAGCAGGTGGAATGGATATAGAGCAGGTGCAATAGATATAGAGCAGGTGGAATGGATATAGAGCAGGTGGAATGGATATAGAGCAGGTGCAATGGATATAGAGCAGGTAGAATCGATATAGAGCAGGTGGAATGGATATAGAACAGGTGCAATAGATATAGAGCAGGTGGAATGGATATAGAGCAGGTGCAATGGATATAGAGCAGGTGCAATGGATATAGAGCAGGTGGAATGGATATAGAGCAGGTGGGATGGATATAGAGCAGGTGCAATGGATATAGAGCAGGTGGAATGGATATAGAGCAGGTGCAATGGATATAGAGCAGGTGGAATGGATATAGAGCAGGTGCAATAGATATAGAGCAGGTGGAATGGATATAGAGCAGGTGGAATGGATATAGAGCAGGTGCAATGGATATAGAGCAGGTGCAATGGATATAGAGCAGGTGCAATGGATATAGAGCAGGTGGAATGGATATAGAGCAGGTGCAATAGATATAGAGCAGGTGGAATGGATATAGAGCAGGTGGGATGGATATAGAGCAGGTGGAATTGATATAGAGCAGGTGGAATGGATATAGAGCAGGTGGAATGGATATATAGCAGGTGGAATCGATATAGAGCAGGTGGAATGGATATAGAGCAGGTGCAATGGATATAGAGCAGGTAGAATCGATATAGAGCAGGTGGAATGGATATAGAGCAGGTGCAATGGATATAGAGCAGGTGCAATGGATATAGAGCAGGTGCAATGGATATAGAGCAGGTGCAATGGATATATAGCAGGTAGAATCGATATAGAGCAGGTGCAATGGATATAGAGCAGGTAGAATGGATATAGAGCAGGTAGAATCGATATAGAGCAGGTGCAATGGATATAGAGCAGGTGGAATGGATATAGAGCAGGTGGAATGGATATATAGCAGGTGGAATGGATATAGAGCAGGTGCAATGGATATATAGCAGGTGGAATGGATATAGAGCAGGTGGAATGGATATAGAGCAGGTGGGATGGATATAGAGCAGGTGCAATGGATATAGAGCAGGTGGAATCGATATAGAGCAGGTGCAATGGATATAGAGCAGGTGGAATGGATATATAGCAGGTGGAATCGATATAGAGCAGGTGGAATGGATATAGAGCAGGTGCAATGGATATAGAGCAGGTAGAATCGATATAGAGCAGGTGGAATGGATATAGAGCAGGTGCAATGGATATAGAGCAGGTGCAATGGATATAGAAAAGGTGCAATGGATATAGAGCAGGTGCAATGGATATATAGCAGGTAGAATCGATATAGAGCAGGTGGAATGGATATAGAGCAGGTGCAATGGATATAGAGCAGGTAGAATCGATATAGAGCAGGTGGAATGGATATATAGCAGGTGGAATGGATATAGAGCAGGTAGAATGGATATAGAGCAGGTGCAATGGATATAGAGCAGGTGGAATGGATATATAGCAGGTAGAATCGATATAGAGCAGGTGGAATGGATATAGAGCAGGTGGAATGGATATATAGCAGGTAGAATCGATATAGAGCAGGTGGAATGGATATAGAGCAGGTGCAATAGATATAGAGCAGGTGGAATGGATATAGAGCAGGTGGAATGGATATAGAGCAGGTGCAATGGATATAGAGCAGGTGGAATGGATATAGAGCAGGTGCAATAGATATAGAGCAGGTGGAATGGATATAGAGCAGGTGGAATGGATATAGAGCAGGTGCAATGGATATAGAGCAGGTAGAATCGATATAGAGCAGGTGGAATGGATATAGAACAGGTGCAATAGATATAGAGCAGGTGGAATGGATATAGAGCAGGTGCAATGGATATAGAGCAGGTGCAATGGATATAGAGCAGGTGGAATGGATATAGAGCAGGTGGGATGGATATAGAGCAGGTGCAATGGATATAGAGCAGGTGGAATGGATATAGAGCAGGTGCAATGGATATAGAGCAGGTGGAATGGATATAGAGCAGGTGCAATAGATATAGAGCAGGTGGAATGGATATAGAGCAGGTGGAATGGATATAGAGCAGGTGCAATGGATATAGAGCAGGTGCAATGGATATAGAGCAGGTGCAATGGATATAGAGCAGGTGGAATGGATATAGAGCAGGTGCAATAGATATAGAGCAGGTGGAATGGATATAGAGCAGGTGGGATGGATATAGAGCAGGTGGAATTGATATAGAGCAGGTGGAATGGATATAGAGCAGGTGGAATGGATATATAGCAGGTGGAATCGATATAGAGCAGGTGGAATGGATATAGAGCAGGTGCAATGGATATAGAGCAGGTAGAATCGATATAGAGCAGGTGGAATGGATATAGAGCAGGTGCAATGGATATAGAGCAGGTGCAATGGATATAGAGCAGGTGCAATGGATATAGAGCAGGTGCAATGGATATATAGCAGGTAGAATCGATATAGAGCAGGTGCAATGGATATAGAGCAGGTAGAATGGATATAGAGCAGGTAGAATCGATATAGAGCAGGTGCAATGGATATAGAGCAGGTGGAATGGATATAGAGCAGGTGGAATGGATATATAGCAGGTGGAATGGATATAGAGCAGGTGCAATGGATATATAGCAGGTGGAATGGATATAGAGCAGGTGGAATGGATATAGAGCAGGTGGGATGGATATAGAGCAGGTGCAATGGATATAGAGCAGGTGGAATCGATATAGAGCAGGTGCAATGGATATAGAGCAGGTGGAATGGATATATAGCAGGTGGAATCGATATAGAGCAGGTGGAATGGATATAGAGCAGGTGCAATGGATATAGAGCAGGTAGAATCGATATAGAGCAGGTGGAATGGATATAGAGCAGGTGCAATGGATATAGAGCAGGTGCAATGGATATAGAAAAGGTGCAATGGATATAGAGCAGGTGCAATGGATATATAGCAGGTAGAATCGATATAGAGCAGGTGGAATGGATATAGAGCAGGTGCAATGGATATAGAGCAGGTAGAATCGATATAGAGCAGGTGGAATGGATATATAGCAGGTGGAATGGATATAGAGCAGGTAGAATGGATATAGAGCAGGTGCAATGGATATAGAGCAGGTGGAATGGATATATAGCAGGTAGAATCGATATAGAGCAGGTGGAATGGATATAGAGCAGGTGGAATGGATATATAGCAGGTAGAATCGATATAGAGCAGGTGGAATGGATATAGAGCAGGTGCAATAGATATAGAGCAGGTGGAATGGATATAGAGCAGGTGGAATGGATATAGAGCAGGTGCAATGGATATAGAGCAGGTGCAATGGATATAGAGCAGGTGCAATGGATATAGAGCAGGTGCAATGGATATATAGCAGGTAGAATCGATATAGAGCAGGTGGAATGGATATAGAGCAGGTGCAATAGATATAGAGCAGGTGGAATGGATATAGAGCAGGTGCAATGGATATAGAGCAGGTGCAATGGATATAGAGCAGGTGCAATGGATATAGAGCAGGTGGGATGGATATAGAGCAGGTGCAATGGATATAGAGCAGGTGGAATGGATATAGAGCAGGTGCAATGGATATAGAGCAGGTGGAATGGATATAGAGCAGGTGCAATAGATATAGAGCAGGTGGAATGGATATAGAGCAGGTGGAATGGATATAGAGCAGGTGCAATGGATATAGAGCAGGTGCAATGGATATAGAGCAGGTGGAATGGATATAGAGCAGGTGCAATGGATATAGAGCAGGTGGAATGGATATAGAGCAGGTGCAATGGATATAGAGCAGGTGGAATGGATATAGAGCAGGTGCAATAGATATAGAGCAGGTGGAATGGATATAGAGCAGGTGCAATGGATATAGAGCAGGTACAATGGATATAGAGCAGGTGGAATGGATATAGAGCAGGTGGGATGGATATAGAGCAGGTGCAATGGATATAGAGCAGGTACAATGGATATAGAGCAGGTGGAATGGATATAGAGCAGGTGGGATGGATATAGAGCAGGTGGAATGGATATAGAGCAGGTGGAATGGATATATAGCAGGTGGAATGGATATAGAGCAGGTGCAATGGATATATAGCAGGTGGAATGAATATAGAGCAGGTGGAATGGATATAGAGCAGGTGGGATGGATATAGAGCAGGTGCAATGGATATAGAGCAGGTGGAATCGATATAGAGCAGGTGCAATGGATATAGAGCAGGTGGAATGGATATATAGCAGGTGGAATCGATATAGAGCAGGTGGAATGGATATAGAGCAGGTGCAATGGATATAGAGCAGGTAGAATCGATATAGAGCAGGTGGAATGGATATAGAGCAGGTGCAATGGATATAGAGCAGGTGCAATGGATATAGAGCAGGTGCAATGGATATAGAGCAGGTGCAATGGATATATAGCAGGTAGAATCGATATAGAGCAGGTGGAATGGATATAGAGCAGGTGCAATGGATATAGAGCAGGTAGAATCGATATAGAGCAGGTGGAATGGATATATAGCAGGTGGAATGGATATAGAGCAGGTAGAATGGATATAGAGCAGGTGCAATGGATATAGAGCAGGTGGAATGGATATATAGCAGGTAGAATCGATATAGAGCAGGTGGAATGGATATAGAGCAGGTGCAATAGATATAGAGCAGGTGGAATGGATATAGAGCAGGTGGAATGGATATAGAGCAGGTGCAATGGATATAGAGCAGGTGCAATGGATATAGAGCAGGTGCAATGGATATAGAGCAGGTGCAATGGATATATAGCAGGTAGAATCGATATAGAGCAGGTGGAATGGATATAGAGCAGGTGCAATAGATATAGAGCAGGTGGAATGGATATAGAGCAGGTGCAATGGATATAGAGCAGGTGCAATGGATATAGAGCAGGTGCAATGGATATAGAGCAGGTAGAATGGATATAGAGCAGGTAGAATCGATATAGAGCAGGTGCAATGGATATAGAGCAGGTGGAATGGATATAGAGCAGGTGCAATGGATATAGAGCAGGTGGAATGGATATAGAGCAGGTGGGATGGATATAGAGCAGGTGCAATGGATATATAGCAGGTGGAATGGATATAGAGCAGGTAATATGGATATAGAGCAGGTGCAATGGATATATAGCAGGTAGAATCGATATAGAGCAGGTGGAATGGATATAGAGCAGGTGCAATAGATATAGAGCAGGTGGAATGGATATAGAGCAGGTGCAATGAATATAGAGCAGGTGCAATGGATATAGAGCAGGTGGAATGGATATAGAGCAGGTGGGATGGATATAGAGCAGGTGCAATGGATATAGAGCAGGTGGAATGGATATAGAGCAGGTGCAATGGATATAGAGCAGGTGGAATGGATATAGAGCAGGTGCAATAGATATAGAGCAGGTGGAATGGATATAGAGCAGGTGGAATGGATATAGAGCAGGTGCAATGGATATAGAGCAGGTAGAATCGATATAGAGCAGGTGGAATGGATATAGAACAGGTGCAATAGATATAGAGCAGGTGGAATGGATATAGAGCAGGTGCAATGGATATAGAGCAGGTGCAATGGATATAGAGCAGGTGGAATGGATATAGAGCAGGTGGGATGGATATAGAGCAGGTGCAATGGATATAGAGCAGGTGGAATGGATATAGAGCAGGTGCAATGGATATAGAGCAGGTGGAATGGATATAGAGCAGGTGCAATAGATATAGAGCAGGTGGAATGGATATAGAGCAGGTGGAATGGATATAGAGCAGGTGCAATGGATATAGAGCAGGTGCAATGGATATAGAGCAGGTGCAATGGATATAGAGCAGGTGGAATGGATATAGAGCAGGTGCAATGGATATAGAGCAGGTGGAATGGATATAGAGCAGGTGGGATGGATATAGAGCAGGTGGAATTGATATAGAGCAGGTGGAATGGATATAGAGCAGGTGGAATGGATATATAGCAGGTGGAATCGATATAGAGCAGGTGGAATGGATATAGAGCAGGTGCAATGGATATAGAGCAGGTAGAATCGATATAGAGCAGGTGGAATGGATATAGAGCAGGTGCAATGGATATAGAGCAGGTGCAATGGATATAGAGCAGGTGCAATGGATATAGAGCAGGTGCAATGGATATATAGCAGGTAGAATCGATATAGAGCAGGTGGAATGGATATAGAGCAGGTGCAATGGATATAGAGCAGGTAGAATCGATATAGAGCAGGTGGAATGGATATATAGCAGGTGGAATGGATATAGAGCAGGTAGAATGGATATAGAGCAGGTGCAATGGATATAGAGCAGGTGGAATGGATATATAGCAGGTAGAATCGATATAGAGCAGGTGGAATGGATATAGAGCAGGTGCAATAGATATAGAGCAGGTGGAATGGATATAGAGCAGGTGGAATGGATATAGAGCAGGTGCAATGGATATAGAGCAGGTGCAATGGATATAGAGCAGGTGCAATGGATATAGAGCAGGTGCAATGGATATATAGCAGGTAGAATCGATATAGAGCAGGTGGAATGGATATAGAGCAGGTGCAATAGATATAGAGCAGGTGGAATGGATATAGAGCAGGTGCAATGGATATAGAGCAGGTGCAATGGATATAGAGCAGGTGCAATGGATATAGAGCAGGTAGAATGGATATAGAGCAGGTAGAATCGATATAGAGCAGGTGCAATGGATATAGAGCAGGTGGAATGGATATAGAGCAGGTGCAATGGATATAGAGCAGGTGGAATGGATATAGAGCAGGTGGGATGGATATAGAGCAGGTGCAATGGATATATAGCAGGTGGAATGGATATAGAGCAGGTAATATGGATATAGAGCAGGTGCAATGGATATATAGCAGGTAGAATCGATATAGAGCAGGTGGAATGGATATAGAGCAGGTGCAATAGATATAGAGCAGGTGGAATGGATATAGAGCAGGTGCAATGAATATAGAGCAGGTGCAATGGATATAGAGCAGGTGGAATGGATATAGAGCAGGTGGGATGGATATAGAGCAGGTGCAATGGATATAGAGCAGGTGGAATGGATATAGAGCAGGTGCAATGGATATAGAGCAGGTGGAATGGATATAGAGCAGGTGCAATAGATATAGAGCAGGTGGAATGGATATAGAGCAGGTGGAATGGATATAGAGCAGGTGCAATGGATATAGAGCAGGTAGAATCGATATAGAGCAGGTGGAATGGATATAGAACAGGTGCAATAGATATAGAGCAGGTGGAATGGATATAGAGCAGGTGCAATGGATATAGAGCAGGTGCAATGGATATAGAGCAGGTGGAATGGATATAGAGCAGGTGGGATGGATATAGAGCAGGTGCAATGGATATAGAGCAGGTGGAATGGATATAGAGCAGGTGCAATGGATATAGAGCAGGTGGAATGGATATAGAGCAGGTGCAATAGATATAGAGCAGGTGGAATGGATATAGAGCAGGTGCAATGGATATAGAGCAGGTGGAATTGATATAGAGCAGGTGGAATGGATATATAGCAGGTGGAATGGATATAGAGCAGGTAGAATGGATATAGAGCAGGTGCAATGGATATAGAGCAGGTGGAATGGATATATAGCAGGTAGAATCGATATAGAGCAGGTGGAATGGATATAGAGCAGGTGGAATTGATATAGAGCAGGTGGAATGGATATAGAGCAGGTGGGATGGATATAGAGCAGGTGGAATGGATATAGAGCAGGTGCAATGGATATAGAGCAGGTGGAATGGATATAGAGCAGGTGCAATAGATATAGAGCAGGTGGAATGGATATAGAGCAGGTGGAATGGATATAGAGCAGGTGCAATGGATATAGAGCAGGTGCAATGGATATAGAGCAGGTGCAATGGATATAGAGCAGGTGGAATGGATATAGAGCAGGTGCAATGGATATAGAGCAGGTGGAATGGATATAGAGCAGGTGGGATGGATATAGAGCAGGTGCAATGGATATAGAGCAGGTGCAATGGATATAGAGCAGGTGCAATGGATATAGAGCAGGTGCAATGGATATATAGCAGGTAGAATCGATATAGAGCAGGTGGAATGGATATAGAACAGGTGCAATAGATATAGAGCAGGTGGAATGGATATAGAGCAGGTGCAATGGATATAGAGCAGGTGCAATGGATATAGAGCAGGTGGAATTGATATAGAGCAGGTGGAATGGATATATAGCAGGTGGAATGGATATAGAGCAGGTAGAATGGATATAGAGCAGGTGCAATGGATATAGAGCAGGTGGAATGGATATATAGCAGGTAGAATCGATATAGAGCAGGTGGAATGGATATAGAGCAGGTGGAATTGATATAGAGCAGGTGGAATGGGTATAGAGCAGGTGGGATGTGGATATAGAGCAGGTGCAATGGATATAGAGCAGGTAGAATGGATATAGAGCAGGTAGAATCGATATAGAGCAGGTACAATGGATATAGAGCAGGTGGAATGGATATAGAGCAGGTGGAATGGATATAGAGCAGGTGCAATGGATATAGAGCAGGTGCAATGGATATAGAGCAGGTGCAATGGATATAGAGCAGGTGCAATGGATATATAGCAGGTAGAATCGATATAGAGCAGGTGGAATGGATATAGAGCAGGTGCAATAGATATAGAGCAGGTGGAATGGATATAGAGCAGGTGCAATGGATATAGAGCAGGTGCAATGGATATAGAGCAGGTGCAATGGATATAGAGCAGGTAGAATGGATATAGAGCAGGTAGAATCGATATAGAGCAGGTGCAATGGATATAGAGCAGGTGGAATGGATATAGAGCAGGTGCAATGGATATAGAGCAGGTGGAATGGATATAGAGCAGGTGGGATGGATATAGAGCAGGTGCAATGGATATATAGCAGGTGGAATGGATATAGAGCAGGTAATATGGATATAGAGCAGGTGCAATGGATATATAGCAGGTAGAATCGATATAGAGCAGGTGGAATGGATATAGAGCAGGTGCAATAGATATAGAGCAGGTGGAATGGATATAGAGCAGGTGCAATGAATATAGAGCAGGTGCAATGGATATAGAGCAGGTGGAATGGATATAGAGCAGGTGGGATGGATATAGAGCAGGTGCAATGGATATAGAGCAGGTGGAATGGATATAGAGCAGGTGCAATGGATATAGAGCAGGTGGAATGGATATAGAGCAGGTGCAATAGATATAGAGCAGGTGGAATGGATATAGAGCAGGTGGAATGGATATAGAGCAGGTGCAATGGATATAGAGCAGGTAGAATCGATATAGAGCAGGTGGAATGGATATAGAACAGGTGCAATAGATATAGAGCAGGTGGAATGGATATAGAGCAGGTGCAATGGATATAGAGCAGGTGGAATGGATATAGAGCAGGTGGGATGGATATAGAGCAGGTGCAATGGATATAGAGCAGGTGGAATGGATATAGAGCAGGTGCAATGGATATAGAGCAGGTGGAATGGATATAGAGCAGGTGCAATAGATATAGAGCAGGTGGAATGGATATAGAGCAGGTGCAATGGATATAGAGCAGGTGGAATTGATATAGAGCAGGTGGAATGGATATATAGTAGGTGGAATGGATATAGAGCAGGTAGAATGGATATAGAGCAGGTGCAATGGATATAGAGCAGGTGGAATGGATATATAGCAGGTAGAATCGATATAGAGCAGGTGGAATGGATATAGAGCAGGTGGAATTGATATAGAGCAGGTGGAATGGATATAGAGCAGGTGGGATGGATATAGAGCAGGTGGAATGGATATAGAGCAGGTGCAATGGATATAGAGCAGGTGGAATGGATATAGAGCAGGTGCAATAGATATAGAGCAGGTGGAATGGATATAGAGCAGGTGGAATGGATATAGAGCAGGTGCAATGGATATAGAGCAGGTGCAATGGATATAGAGCAGGTGCAATGGATATAGAGCAGGTGGAATGGATATAGAGCAGGTGCAATGGATATAGAGCAGGTGGAATGGATATAGAGCAGGTGGGATGGATATAGAGCAGGTGCAATGGATATAGAGCAGGTGCAATGGATATAGAGCAGGTGCAATGGATATAGAGCAGGTGCAATGGATATATAGCAGGTAGAATCGATATAGAGCAGGTGGAATGGATATAGAACAGGTGCAATAGATATAGAGCAGGTGGAATGGATATAGAGCAGGTGCAATGGATATAGAGCAGGTGCAATGGATATAGAGCAGGTGGAATTGATATAGAGCAGGTGGAATGGATATATAGCAGGTGGAATGGATATAGAGCAGGTAGAATGGATATAGAGCAGGTGCAATGGATATAGAGCAGGTGGAATGGATATATAGCAGGTAGAATCGATATAGAGCAGGTGGAATGGATATAGAGCAGGTGGAATTGATATAGAGCAGGTGGAATGGGTATAGAGCAGGTGGGATGTGGATATAGAGCAGGTGCAATGGATATAGAGCAGGTAGAATGGATATAGAGCAGGTAGAATCGATATAGAGCAGGTACAATGGATATAGAGCAGGTGGAATGGATATAGAGCAGGTGGGATGGATATAGAGCAGGTGCAATGGATATAGAGCAGGTAGAATGGATATAGAGCAGGTAGAATCGATATAGAGCAGGTGCAATGGATATAGAGCAGGTAGAATGGATATAGAGCAGGTGCAATGGATATAGAGCAGGTGCAATGGATATAGAGCAGGTGGAATGGATATAGAGCAGGTGCAATGGATATAGAGCAGGTGGAATGGATATAGAGCAGGTAGAATGGATATAGAGCAGGTGCAATGGATATAGAGCAGGTAGAATGGATATAGAGCAGGTAGAATCGATATAGAGCAGGTAGAATGGATATAGAGCAGGTAGAATCGATATAGAGCAGGTGCAATGGATATAGAGCAGGTAGAATGGATATACAGCAGGTGCAATGGATATAGAGCAGGTGGAATGGATATATAGCAGGTGGAATGGATATAGAGCAGGTGGAATGGATATATAGCAGGTGGAATGGATATAGAGCAGGTGCAATGGATATAGAGCAGGTGGAATGGATATAGAGCAGGTAGAATGGATATAGAGCAGGTGCAATGGATATAGAGCAGGTGGAATGGATATATAGCAGGTGGAATAGATATAGAGCAGGTGCAATGGATATAGAGCAGGTGGAATGGATATATAGCAGGTGGAATGGATATAGAGCAGGTGCAATGGATATAGAGCAGGTGGAATGGATATATAGCAGGTGGAATGGATATAGAGCAGGTAGAATGGATATAGAGCAGGTGCAATGGATATATAGCAGGTAGAATCGATATAGATCAGGTGGAATTGATATTGAGCAGGTGGAATGGATATATAGCAGGTGGAATGGATATAGAGCAGGTAGAATGGATATAGAGCAGGTGCAATGGATATAGAGCAGGTGGAATGGATATATAGCAGGTAGAATCGATATAGAGCAGGTGGAATGGATATAGAGCAGGTGGAATTGATATAGAGCAGGTGCAATGGATATAGAGCAGGTGGAATGGGTATAGAGCAGGTGGGATGTGGATATAGAGCAGGTGCAATGGATATAGAGCAGGTAGA
Source organism: Pemphredon lugubris (assembly GCA_933228935.1). Taxonomy (NCBI): domain Eukaryota; kingdom Metazoa; phylum Arthropoda; class Insecta; order Hymenoptera; family Crabronidae; genus Pemphredon; species Pemphredon lugubris. The sequence goes on along the minus strand of OW121817.1, from coordinate 29,524,046 downwards.
ATGGATATAGAGCAGGTAGAATCGATATAGAGCAGGTACAATGGATATAGAGCAGGTGGAATGGATATAGAGCAGGTGGGATGGATATAGAGCAGGTGCAATGGATATAGAGCAGGTAGAATGGATATAGAGCAGATAGAATCGATATAGAGCAGGTGCAATGGATATAGAGCAGGTAGAATGGATATAGAGCAGGTGCAATGGATATAGAGCAGGTGCAATGGATATAGAGCAGGTGGAATGGATATAGAGCAGGTGCAATGGATATAGAGCAGGTGGAATGGATATATAGCAGGTGGAATGGATATAGAGCAGGTGCAATGGATATAGAGCAGGTGGAATGGATATATAGCAGGTGGAATGGATATAGAGCAGGTAGAATCGATATAGAGCAGGTGGAATGGATATAGAGCAGGTGCAATAGATATAGAGCAGGTAGAATGGATATAGAGCAGGTGGAATGGATATAGAGCAGGTGCAATGGATATAGAGCAGGTAATATGGATATAGAGCAGGTGCAATGGATATATAGCAGGTAGAATCGATATAGAGCAGGTGGAATGGATATAGAGCAGGTGCAATAGATATAGAGCAGGTGGAATGGATATAGAGCAGGTGCAATGAATATAGAGCAGGTGCAATGGATATAGAGCAGGTGGAATGGATATAGAGCAGGTGGGATGGATATAGAGCAGGTGCAATGGATATAGAGCAGGTGGAATGGATATAGAGCAGGTGCAATAGATATAGAGCAGGTGGAATGGATATAGAGCAGGTGGAATGGATATAGAGCAGGTGCAATGGATATAGAGCAGGTGCAATGGATATAGAGCAGGTGCAATGGATATAGAGCAGGTGGAATGGATATAGAGCTGGTGGGATGGATATAGAGCAGGTGCAATGGATATATAGCAGGTGGAATGGATATAGAGCAGGTAATATGGATATAGAGCAGGTGCAATGGATATATAGCAGGTAGAATCGATATAGAGCAGGTGGAATGGATATAGAACAGGTGCAATAGATATAGAGCAGGTGGAATGGATATAGAGCAGGTGCAATGGATATAGAGCAGGTGCAATGGATATAGAGCAGGTGGAGTGGATATAGAGCAGGTGGGATGGATATAGAGCAGGTGCAATGGATATAGAGCAGGTGGAATGGATATAGAGCAGGTGCAATGGATATATAGCAGGTAGAATCGATATAGAGCAGGTGGAATGGATATAGAGCAGGTGGAATGGATATAGAGCAGGTGGAATGGATATAGAGCAGGTGGGATGGATATAGAGCAGGTGCAATGGATATAGAGCAGGTAGAATGGATATAGAGCAGGTAGAATCGATATAGAGCAGGTGCAATGGATATAGAGCAGGTAGAATGGATATAGAGCAGGTAGAATCGATATAGAGCAGGTGCAATGGATATAGAGCAGGTGGAATGGATATAGAGCAGGTGGAATGGATATATAGCAGGTGGAATGGATATAGAGCAGGTGCAATGGATATATAGCAGGTGGAATGGATATAGAGCAGGTGGAATGGATATAGAGCAGGTGGGATGGATATAGAGCAGGTGCAATGGATATAGAGCAGGTGGAATCGATATAGAGCAGGTGCAATGGATATAGAGCAGGTGGAATGGATATATAGCAGGTGGAATCGATATAGAGCAGGTGGAATGGATATAGAGCAGGTGCAATGGATATAGAGCAGGTAGAATCGATATAGAGCAGGTGGAATGGATATAGAGCAGGTGCAATGGATATAGAGCAGGTGCAATGGATATAGAGCAGGTGCAATGGATATAGAGCAGGTGCAATGGATATATAGCAGGTAGAATCCATATAGAGCAGGTGGAATGGATATAGAGCAGGTGCAATGGATATAGAGCAGGTAGAATCGATATAGAGCAGGTGGAATGGATATATAGCAGGTGGAATGGATATAGAGCAGGTAGAATGGATATAGAGCAGGTGCAATGGATATAGAGCAGGTGGAATGGATATATAGCAGGTAGAATCGATATAGAGCAGGTGGAATGGATATAGAGCAGGTGCAATAGATATAGAGCAGGTGGAATGGATATAGAGCAGGTGCAATGGATATAGAGCAGGTGCAATGGATATAGAGCAGGTGCAATGGATATAGAGCAGGTAGAATGGATATAGAGCAGGTAGAATCGATATAGAGCAGGTGCAATGGATATAGAGCAGGTGGAATGGATATAGAGCAGGTGCAATGGATATAGAGCAGGTGGAATGGATATAGAGCAGGTGGGATGGATATAGAGCAGGTGCAATGGATATATAGCAGGTGGAATGGATATAGAGCAGGTAATATGGATATAGAGCAGGTGCAATGGATATATAGCAGGTAGAATCGATATAGAGCAGGTGGAATGGATATAGAGCAGGTGCAATAGATATAGAGCAGGTGGAATGGATATAGAGCAGGTGGAATGGGTATAGAGCAGGTGGGATGTGGATATAGAGCAGGTGCAATGGATATAGAGCAGGTAGAATGGATATAGAGCAGGTAGAATCGATATAGAGCAGGTACAATGGATATAGAGCAGGTGGAATGGATATAGAGCAGGTGGGATGGATATAGAGCAGGTGCAATGGATATAGAGCAGGTAGAATGGATATAGAGCAGATAGAATCGATATAGAGCAGGTGCAATGGATATAGAGCAGGTAGAATGGATATAGAGCAGGTGCAATGGATATAGAGCAGGTGCAATGGATATAGAGCAGGTGGAATGGATATAGAGCAGGTGCAATGGATATAGAGCAGGTGGAATGGATATATAGCAGGTGGAATGGATATAGAGCAGGTGCAATGGATATAGAGCAGGTGGAATGGATATATAGCAGGTGGAATGGATATAGAGCAGGTAGAATCGATATAGAGCAGGTGGAATGGATATAGAGCAGGTGCAATAGATATAGAGCAGGTAGAATGGATATAGAGCAGGTGGAATGGATATAGAGCAGGTGCAATGGATATAGAGCAGGTAATATGGATATAGAGCAGGTGCAATGGATATATAGCAGGTAGAATCGATATAGAGCAGGTGGAATGGATATAGAGCAGGTGCAATAGATATAGAGCAGGTGGAATGGATATAGAGCAGGTGCAATGAATATAGAGCAGGTGCAATGGATATAGAGCAGGTGGAATGGATATAGAGCAGGTGGGATGGATATAGAGCAGGTGCAATGGATATAGAGCAGGTGGAATGGATATAGAGCAGGTGCAATAGATATAGAGCAGGTGGAATGGATATAGAGCAGGTGGAATGGATATAGAGCAGGTGCAATGGATATAGAGCAGGTGCAATGGATATAGAGCAGGTGCAATGGATATAGAGCAGGTGGAATGGATATAGAGCTGGTGGGATGGATATAGAGCAGGTGCAATGGATATATAGCAGGTGGAATGGATATAGAGCAGGTAATATGGATATAGAGCAGGTGCAATGGATATATAGCAGGTAGAATCGATATAGAGCAGGTGGAATGGATATAGAACAGGTGCAATAGATATAGAGCAGGTGGAATGGATATAGAGCAGGTGCAATGGATATAGAGCAGGTGCAATGGATATAGAGCAGGTGGAGTGGATATAGAGCAGGTGGGATGGATATAGAGCAGGTGCAATGGATATAGAGCAGGTGGAATGGATATAGAGCAGGTGCAATGGATATATAGCAGGTAGAATCGATATAGAGCAGGTGGAATGGATATAGAGCAGGTGGAATGGATATAGAGCAGGTGGAATGGATATAGAGCAGGTGGGATGGATATAGAGCAGGTGCAATGGATATAGAGCAGGTAGAATGGATATAGAGCAGGTAGAATCGATATAGAGCAGGTGCAATGGATATAGAGCAGGTAGAATGGATATAGAGCAGGTAGAATCGATATAGAGCAGGTGCAATGGATATAGAGCAGGTGGAATGGATATAGAGCAGGTGGAATGGATATATAGCAGGTGGAATGGATATAGAGCAGGTGCAATGGATATATAGCAGGTGGAATGGATATAGAGCAGGTGGAATGGATATAGAGCAGGTGGGATGGATATAGAGCAGGTGCAATGGATATAGAGCAGGTGGAATCGATATAGAGCAGGTGCAATGGATATAGAGCAGGTGGAATGGATATATAGCAGGTGGAATCGATATAGAGCAGGTGGAATGGATATAGAGCAGGTGCAATGGATATAGAGCAGGTAGAATCGATATAGAGCAGGTGGAATGGATATAGAGCAGGTGCAATGGATATAGAGCAGGTGCAATGGATATAGAGCAGGTGCAATGGATATAGAGCAGGTGCAATGGATATATAGCAGGTAGAATCCATATAGAGCAGGTGGAATGGATATAGAGCAGGTGCAATGGATATAGAGCAGGTAGAATCGATATAGAGCAGGTGGAATGGATATATAGCAGGTGGAATGGATATAGAGCAGGTAGAATGGATATAGAGCAGGTGCAATGGATATAGAGCAGGTGGAATGGATATATAGCAGGTAGAATCGATATAGAGCAGGTGGAATGGATATAGAGCAGGTGCAATAGATATAGAGCAGGTGGAATGGATATAGAGCAGGTGGAATGGATATAGAGCAGGTGCAATGGATATAGAGCAGGTGCAATGGATATAGAGCAGGTGCAATGGATATAGAGCAGGTGGAATCGATATAGAGCAGGTGCAATGGATATAGAGCAGGTGGAATGGATATATAGCAGGTGGAATCGATATAGAGCAGGTGGAATGGATATAGAGCAGGTGGGATGGATATAGAGCAGGTGCAATGGATATAGAGCAGGTGGAATCGATATAGAGCAGGTGCAATGGATATAGAGCAGGTGGAATGGATATATAGCAGGTGGAATGGATATAGAGCAGGTGCAATGGATATATAGCAGGTGGAATGGATATAGAGCAGGTGGAATGGATATAGAGCAGGTGGGATGGATATAGAGCAGGTGCAATGGATATAGAGCAGGTGGAATCGATATAGAGCAGGTGCAATGGATATAGAGCAGGTGGAATGGATATATAGCAGGTGGAATCGATATAGAGCAGGTGGAATGGATATAGAGCAGGTGCAATGGATATAGAGCAGGTAGAATCGATATAGAGCAGGTGGAATGGATATAGAGCAGGTGCAATGGATATAGAGCAGGTGGAATGGATATAGAGCAGGTGCAATGGATATATAGCAGGTAGAATCCATATAGAGCAGGTGGAATGGATATAGAGCAGGTGCAATGGATATAGAGCAGGTAGAATCGATATAGAGCAGGTGGAATGGATATATAGCAGGTGGAATGGATATAGAGCAGGTAGAATGGATATAGAGCAGGTGCAATGGATATAGAGCAGGTGGAATGGATATATAGCAGGTAGAATCGATATAGAGCAGGTGGAATGGATATAGAGCAGGTGCAATAGATATAGAGCAGGTGGAATGGATATAGAGCAGGTGGAATGGATATAGAGCAGGTGCAATGGATATAGAGCAGGTGCAATGGATATAGAGCAGGTGCAATGGATATAGAGCAGGTGCAATGGATATATAGCAGGTAGAATCGATATAGAGCAGGTGGAATGGATATAGAGCAGGTGCAATAGATATAGAGCAGGTGGAATGGATATAGAGCAGGTGCAATGGATATAGAGCAGGTGCAATGGATATAGAGCAGGTGGAATGGATATAGAGCAGGTGGGATGGATATAGAGCAGGTGCAATGGATATAGAGCAGGTGGAATGGATATAGAGCAGGTGCAATGGATATAGAGCAGGTGGAATGGATATAGAGCAGGTGCAATAGATATAGAGCAGGTGGAATGGATATAGAGCAGGTGGAATGGATATAGAGCAGGTGCAATGGATATAGAGCAGGTGCAATGGATATAGAGCAGGTGGAATGGATATAGAGCAGGTGCAATGGATATAGAGCAGGTGGAATGGATATAGAGCAGGTGCAATGGATATAGAGCAGGTGGAATGGATATAGAGCAGGTGCAATAGATATAGAGCAGGTGGAATGGATATAGAGCAGGTGCAATGGATATAGAGCAGGTACAATGGATATAGAGCAGGTGGAATGGATATAGAGCAGGTGGGATGGATATAGAGCAGGTGCAATGGATATAGAGCAGGTAGAATCGATATAGAGCAGGTGCAATGGATATAGAGCAGGTAGAATGGATATAGAGCAGGTGGAATGGATATAGAGCAGGTGCAATGGATACAGAGCAGGTGGAATGGATATAGAGCAGGTGGGATGGATATAGAGCAGGTGCAATGGATATATAGCAGGTGGAATGGATATAGAGCAGGTAATATGGATATAGAGCAGGTGCAATGGATATATAGCAGGTAGAATCGATATAGAGCAGGTGGAATGGATATAGAGCAGGTGCAATAGATATAGAGCAGGTGGAATGGATATAGAGCAGGTGCAATGAATATAGAGCAGGTGCAATGGATATAGAGCAGGTGGAATGGATATAGAGCAGGTGGGATGGATATAGAGCAGGTGCAATGGATATAGAGCAGGTGGAATGGATATAGAGCAGGTGCAATGGATATAGAGCAGGTGGAATGGATATAGAGCAGGTGCAATAGATATAGAGCAGGTGGAATGGATATAGAGCAGGTGGAATGGATATAGAGCAGGTGCAATGGATATAGAGCAGGTAGAATCGATATAGAGCAGGTGGAATGGATATAGAACAGGTGCAATAGATATAGAGCAGGTGGAATGGATATATAGCAGGTGGAATCGATATAGAGCAGGTGGAATGGATATAGAGCAGGTGCAATGGATATAGAGCAGGTAGAATCGATATAGAGCAGGTGGAATGGATATAGAGCAGGTGCAATGGATATAGAGCAGGTGCAATGGATATAGAGCAGGTGCAATGGATATAGAGCAGGTGCAATGGATATATAGCAGGTAGAATCCATATAGAGCAGGTGGAATGGATATAGAGCAGGTGCAATGGATATAGAGCAGGTAGAATCGATATAGAGCAGGTGGAATGGATATATAGCAGGTGGAATGGATATAGAGCAGGTAGAATGGATATAGAGCAGGTGCAATGGATATAGAGCAGGTGGAATGGATATATAGCAGGTAGAATCGATATAGAGCAGGTGGAATGGATATAGAGCAGGTGCAATAGATATAGAGCAGGTGGAATGGATATAGAGCAGGTGGAATGGATATAGAGCAGGTGCAATGGATATAGAGCAGGTGCAATGGATATAGAGCAGGTGCAATGGATATAGAGCAGGTGGAATCGATATAGAGCAGGTGCAATGGATATAGAGCAGGTGGAATGGATATATAGCAGGTGGAATCGATATAGAGCAGGTGGAATGGATATAGAGCAGGTGGGATGGATATAGAGCAGGTGCAATGGATATAGAGCAGGTGGAATCGATATAGAGCAGGTGCAATGGATATAGAGCAGGTGGAATGGATATATAGCAGGTGGAATGGATATAGAGCAGGTGCAATGGATATATAGCAGGTGGAATGGATATAGAGCAGGTGGAATGGATATAGAGCAGGTGGGATGGATATAGAGCAGGTGCAATGGATATAGAGCAGGTGGAATCGATATAGAGCAGGTGCAATGGATATAGAGCAGGTGGAATGGATATATAGCAGGTGGAATCGATATAGAGCAGGTGGAATGGATATAGAGCAGGTGCAATGGATATAGAGCAGGTAGAATCGATATAGAGCAGGTGGAATGGATATAGAGCAGGTGCAATGGATATAGAGCAGGTGGAATGGATATAGAGCAGGTGCAATGGATATATAGCAGGTAGAATCCATATAGAGCAGGTGGAATGGATATAGAGCAGGTGCAATGGATATAGAGCAGGTAGAATCGATATAGAGCAGGTGGAATGGATATATAGCAGGTGGAATGGATATAGAGCAGGTAGAATGGATATAGAGCAGGTGCAATGGATATAGAGCAGGTGGAATGGATATATAGCAGGTAGAATCGATATAGAGCAGGTGGAATGGATATAGAGCAGGTGCAATAGATATAGAGCAGGTGGAATGGATATAGAGCAGGTGGAATGGATATAGAGCAGGTGCAATGGATATAGAGCAGGTGCAATGGATATAGAGCAGGTGCAATGGATATAGAGCAGGTGCAATGGATATATAGCAGGTAGAATCGATATAGAGCAGGTGGAATGGATATAGAGCAGGTGCAATAGATATAGAGCAGGTGGAATGGATATAGAGCAGGTGCAATGGATATAGAGCAGGTGCAATGGATATAGAGCAGGTGGAATGGATATAGAGCAGGTGGGATGGATATAGAGCAGGTGCAATGGATATAGAGCAGGTGGAATGGATATAGAGCAGGTGCAATGGATATAGAGCAGGTGGAATGGATATAGAGCAGGTGCAATAGATATAGAGCAGGTGGAATGGATATAGAGCAGGTGGAATGGATATAGAGCAGGTGCAATGGATATAGAGCAGGTGCAATGGATATAGAGCAGGTGGAATGGATATAGAGCAGGTGCAATGGATATAGAGCAGGTGGAATGGATATAGAGCAGGTGCAATGGATATAGAGCAGGTGGAATGGATATAGAGCAGGTGCAATAGATATAGAGCAGGTGGAATGGATATAGAGCAGGTGCAATGGATATAGAGCAGGTACAATGGATATAGAGCAGGTGGAATGGATATAGAGCAGGTGGGATGGATATAGAGCAGGTGCAATGGATATAGAGCAGGTAGAATCGATATAGAGCAGGTGCAATGGATATAGAGCAGGTAGAATGGATATAGACCAGGTGGAATGGATATAGAGCAGGTGCAATGGATACAGAGCAGGTGGAATGGATATAGAGCAGGTGGGATGGATATAGAGCAGGTGCAATGGATATATAGCAGGTGGAATGGATATAGAGCAGGTAATATGGATATAGAGCAGGTGCAATGGATATATAGCAGGTAGAATCGATATAGAGCAGGTGGAATGGATATAGAGCAGGTGCAATAGATATAGAGCAGGTGGAATGGATATAGAGCAGGTGCAATGAATATAGAGCAGGTGCAATGGATATAGAGCAGGTGGAATGGATATAGAGCAGGTGGGATGGATATAGAGCAGGTGCAATGGATATAGAGCAGGTGGAATGGATATAGAGCAGGTGCAATGGATATAGAGCAGGTGGAATGGATATAGAGCAGGTGCAATAGATATAGAGCAGGTGGAATGGATATAGAGCAGGTGGAATGGATATAGAGCAGGTGCAATGGATATAGAGCAGGTAGAATCGATATAGAGCAGGTGGAATGGATATAGAACAGGTGCAATAGATATAGAGCAGGTGGAATGGATATAGAGCAGGTGCAATGGATATAGAGCAGGTGCAATGGATATAGAGCAGGTGGAATGGATATAGAGCAGGTGGGATGGATATAGAGCAGGTGCAATGGATATAGAGCAGGTGGAATGGATATAGAGCAGGTGCAATGGATATAGAGCAGGTGGAATGGATATAGAGCAGGTGCAATAGATATAGAGCAGGTGGAATGGATATAGAGCAGGTGGAATGGATATAGAGCAGGTGCAATGGATATAGAGCAGGTGCAATGGATATAGAGCAGGTGCAATGGATATAGAGCAGGTGGAATGGATATAGAGCAGGTGCAATGGATATAGAGCAGGTGGAATGGATATAGAGCAGGTGGGATGGATATAGAGCAGGTGCAATGGATATAGAGCAGGTGCAATGGATATAGAGCAGGTGCAATGGATATAGAGCAGGTGCAATGGATATATAGCAGGTAGAATCGATATAGAGCAGGTGGAATGGATATAGAGCAGGTGGAATGGATATAGAGCAGGTGGAATGGATATAGAGCAGGTGGGATGGATATAGAGCAGGTGCAATGGATATAGAGCAGGTAGAATGGATATAGAGCAGGTAGAATCGATATAGAGCAGGTGCAATGGATATAGAGCAGGTAGAATGGATATAGAGCAGGTAGAATCGATATAGAGCAGGTGCAATGGATATAGAGCAGGTGGAATGGATATAGAGCAGGTGGAATGGATATATAGCAGGTGGAATGGATATAGAGCAGGTGCAATGGATATATAGCAGGTGGAATGGATATAGAGCAGGTGGAATGGATATAGAGCAGGTGGGATGGATATAGAGCAGGTGCAATGGATATAGAGCAGGTGGAATCGATATAGAGCAGGTGCAATGGATATAGAGCAGGTGGAATGGATATATAGCAGGTGGAATCGATATAGAGCAGGTGGAATGGATATAGAGCAGGTGCAATGGATATAGAGCAGGTAGAATCGATATAGAGCAGGTGGAATGGATATAGAGCAGGTGCAATGGATATAGAGCAGGTGCAATGGATATAGAGCAGGTGCAATGGATATAGAGCAGGTGCAATGGATATATAGCAGGTAGAATCGATATAGAGCAGGTGGAATGGATATAGAGCAGGTGCAATGGATATAGAGCAGGTAGAATCGATATAGAGCAGGTGGAATGGATATATAGCAGGTGGAATGGATATAGAGCAGGTAGAATGGATATAGAGCAGGTGCAATGGATATAGAGCAGGTGGAATGGATATATAGCAGGTAGAATCGATATAGAGCAGGTGGAATGGATATAGAGCAGGTGCAATAGATATAGAGCAGGTGGAATGGATATAGAGCAGGTGGAATGGATATAGAGCAGGTGCAATGGATATAGAGCAGGTGCAATGGATATAGAGCAGGTGCAATGGATATAGAGCAGGTGCAATGGATATATAGCAGGTAGAATCGATATAGAGCAGGTGGAATGGATATAGAGCAGGTGCAATAGATATAGAGCAGGTGGAATGGATATAGAGCAGGTGCAATGGATATAGAGCAGGTGCAATGGATATAGAGCAGGTGCAATGGATATAGAGCAGGTAGAATGGATATAGAGCAGGTAGAATCGATATAGAGCAGGTGCAATGGATATAGAGCAGGTGGAATGGATATAGAGCAGGTGCAATGGATATAGAGCAGGTGGAATGGATATAGAGCAGGTGGGATGGATATAGAGCAGGTGCAATGGATATATAGCAGGTGGAATGGATATAGAGCAGGTAATATGGATATAGAGCAGGTGCAATGGATATATAGCAGGTAGAATCGATATAGAGCAGGTGGAATGGATATAGAGCAGGTGCAATAGATATAGAGCAGGTGGAATGGATATAGAGCAGGTGCAATGAATATAGAGCAGGTGCAATGGATATAGAGCAGGTGGAATGGATATAGAGCAGGTGGGATGGATATAGAGCAGGTGCAATGGATATAGAGCAGGTGGAATGGATATAGAGCAGGTGCAATGGATATAGAGCAGGTGGAATGGATATAGAGCAGGTGCAATAGATATAGAGCAGGTGGAATGGATATAGAGCAGGTGGAATGGATATAGAGCAGGTGCAATGGATATAGAGCAGGTGGAATGGATATAGAGCAGGTGGGATGGATATAGAGCAGGTGCAATGGATATAGAGCAGGTGGAATGGATATAGAGCAGGTGCAATGGATATAGAGCAGGTGGAATGGATATAGAGCAGGTGCAATGGATATATAGCAGGTGGAATAGATATAGAGCAGGTGCAATGGATATAGAGCAGGTGGAATGGATATATAGCAGGTGGAATGGATATAGAGCAGGTGCAATGGATATAGAGCAGGTGGAATGGATATATAGCAGGTGGAATGGATATAGAGCAGGTAGAATGGATATAGAGCAGGTGCAATGGATATATAGCAGGTAGAATCGATATAGATCAGGTGGAATTGATATAGAGCAGGTGGAATGGATATATAGCAGGTGGAATGGATATAGAGCAGGTAGAATGGATATAGAGCAGGTGCAATGGATATAGAGCAGGTGGAATGGATATATAGCAGGTAGAATCGATATAGAGCAGGTGGAATGGATATAGAGCAGGTGGAATTGATATAGAGCAGGTGCAATGGATATAGAGCAGGTGGAATGGGTATAGAGCAGGTGGGATGTGGATATAGAGCAGGTGCAATGGATATAGAGCAGGTAGAATGGATATAGAGCAGGTAGAATCGATATAGAGCAGGTACAATGGATATAGAGCAGGTGGAATGGATATAGAGCAGGTGGGATGGATATAGAGCAGGTGCAATGGATATAGAGCAGGTGGAATGGATATAGAGCAGGTGCAATGGATATAGAGCAGGTAGAATCGATATAGAGCAGGTGGAATGGATATAGAGCAGGTGCAATGGATATAGAGCAGGTGCAATGGATATAGAGCAGGTGCAATGGATATAGAGCAGGTGCAATGGATATATAGCAGGTAGAATCGATATAGAGCAGGTGGAATGGATATAGAGCAGGTGCAATGGATATAGAGCAGGTAGAATCGATATAGAGCAGGTGGAATGGATATATAGCAGGTGGAATGGATATAGAGCAGGTAGAATGGATATAGAGCAGGTGCAATGGATATAGAGCAGGTGGAATGGATATATAGCAGGTAGAATCGATATAGAGCAGGTGGAATGGATATAGAGCAGGTGCAATAGATATAGAGCAGGTGGAATGGATATAGAGCAGGTGGAATGGATATAGAGCAGGTGCAATGGATATAGAGCAGGTGCAATGGATATAGAGCAGGTGCAATGGATATAGAGCAGGTGCAATGGATATATAGCAGGTAGAATCGATATAGAGCAGGTGGAATGGATATAGAGCAGGTGCAATAGATATAGAGCAGGTGGAATGGATATAGAGCAGGTGCAATGGATATAGAGCAGGTGCAATGGATATAGAGCAGGTGCAATGGATATAGAGCAGGTAGAATGGATATAGAGCAGGTAGAATCGATATAGAGCAGGTGCAATGGATATAGAGCAGGTGGAATGGATATAGAGCAGGTGCAATGGATATAGAGCAGGTGGAATGGATATAGAGCAGGTGGGATGGATATAGAGCAGGTGCAATGGATATATAGCAGGTGGAATGGATATAGAGCAGGTAATATGGATATAGAGCAGGTGCAATGGATATATAGCAGGTAGAATCGATATAGAGCAGGTGGAATGGATATAGAGCAGGTGCAATAGATATAGAGCAGGTGGAATGGATATAGAGCAGGTGCAATGAATATAGAGCAGGTGCAATGGATATAGAGCAGGTGGAATGGATATAGAGCAGGTGGGATGGATATAGAGCAGGTGCAATGGATATAGAGCAGGTGGAATGGATATAGAGCAGGTGCAATGGATATAGAGCAGGTGGAATGGATATAGAGCAGGTGCAATAGATATAGAGCAGGTGGAATGGATATAGAGCAGGTGGAATGGATATAGAGCAGGTGCAATGGATATAGAGCAGGTAGAATCGATATAGAGCAGGTGGAATGGATATAGAACAGGTGCAATAGATATAGAGCAGGTGGAATGGATATAGAGCAGGTGCAATGGATATAGAGCAGGTGCAATGGATATAGAGCAGGTGGAATGGATATAGAGCAGGTGGGATGGATATAGAGCAGGTGCAATGGATATAGAGCAGGTGGAATGGATATAGAGCAGGTGCAATGGATATAGAGCAGGTGGAATGGATATAGAGCAGGTGCAATGGATATATAGCAGGTGGAATAGATATAGAGCAGGTGCAATGGATATAGAGCAGGTGGAATGGATATATAGCAGGTGGAATGGATATAGAGCAGGTGCAATGGATATAGAGCAGGTGGAATGGATATATAGCAGGTGGAATGGATATAGAGCAGGTAGAATGGATATAGAGCAGGTGCAATGGATATATAGCAGGTAGAATCGATATAGATCAGGTGGAATTGATATAGAGCAGGTGGAATGGATATATAGCAGGTGGAATGGATATAGAGCAGGTAGAATGGATATAGAGCAGGTGCAATGGATATAGAGCAGGTGGAATGGATATATAGCAGGTAGAATCGATATAGAGCAGGTGGAATGGATATAGAGCAGGTGGAATTGATATAGAGCAGGTGCAATGGATATAGAGCAGGTGGAATGGGTATAGAGCAGGTGGGATGTGGATATAGAGCAGGTGCAATGGATATAGAGCAGGTAGAATGGATATAGAGCAGGTAGAATCGATATAGAGCAGGTACAATGGATATAGAGCAGGTGGAATGGATATAGAGCAGGTGGGATGGATATAGAGCAGGTGCAATGGATATAGAGCAGGTAGAATGGATATAGAGCAGATAGAATCGATATAGAGCAGGTGCAATGGATATAGAGCAGGTAGAATGGATATAGAGCAGGTGCAATGGATATAGAGCAGGTGCAATGGATATAGAGCAGGTGGAATGGATATAGAGCAGGTGCAATGGATATAGAGCAGGTGGAATGGATATATAGCAGGTGGAATGGATATAGAGCAGGTGCAATGGATATAGAGCAGGTGGAATGGATATATAGCAGGTGGAATGGATATAGAGCAGGTAGAATCGATATAGAGCAGGTGGAATGGATATAGAGCAGGTGCAATAGATATAGAGCAGGTAGAATGGATATAGAGCAGGTGGAATGGATATAGAGCAGGTGCAATGGATATAGAGCAGGTAATATGGATATAGAGCAGGTGCAATGGATATATAGCAGGTAGAATCGATATAGAGCAGGTGGAATGGATATAGAGCAGGTGCAATAGATATAGAGCAGGTGGAATGGATATAGAGCAGGTGCAATGAATATAGAGCAGGTGCAATGGATATAGAGCAGGTGGAATGGATATAGAGCAGGTGGGATGGATATAGAGCAGGTGCAATGGATATAGAGCAGGTGGAATGGATATAGAGCAGGTGCAATAGATATAGAGCAGGTGGAATGGATATAGAGCAGGTGGAATGGATATAGAGCAGGTGCAATGGATATAGAGCAGGTGCAATGGATATAGAGCAGGTGCAATGGATATAGAGCAGGTGGAATGGATATAGAGCTGGTGGGATGGATATAGAGCAGGTGCAATGGATATATAGCAGGTGGAATGGATATAGAGCAGGTAATATGGATATAGAGCAGGTGCAATGGATATATAGCAGGTAGAATCGATATAGAGCAGGTGGAATGGATATAGAACAGGTGCAATAGATATAGAGCAGGTGGAATGGATATAGAGCAGGTGCAATGGATATAGAGCAGGTGCAATGGATATAGAGCAGGTGGAGTGGATATAGAGCAGGTGGGATGGATATAGAGCAGGTGCAATGGATATAGAGCAGGTGGAATGGATATAGAGCAGGTGCAATGGATATATAGCAGGTAGAATCGATATAGAGCAGGTGGAATGGATATAGAGCAGGTGGAATGGATATAGAGCAGGTGGAATGGATATAGAGCAGGTGGGATGGATATAGAGCAGGTGCAATGGATATATAGCAGGTGGAATGGATATAGAGCAGGTAATATGGATATAGAGCAGGTGCAATTGATATATAGCAGGTAGAATCGATATAGAGCAGGTGGAATGGATATAGAGCAGGTGCAATAGATATAGAGCAGGTGGAATGGATATAGAGCAGGTGCAATGAATATAGAGCAGGTGCAATGGATATAGAGCAGGTGGAATGGATATAGAGCAGGTGGGATGGATATAGAGCAGGTGCAATGGATATAGAGCAGGTGGAATGGATATAGAGCAGGTGCAATGGATATAGAGCAGGTGGAATGGATATAGAGCAGGTGCAATAGATATAGAGCAGGTGGAATGGATATAGAGCAGGTGGAATGGATATAGAGCAGGTGCAATGGATATAGAGCAGGTAGAATCGATATAGAGCAGGTGGAATGGATATAGAACAGGTGCAATAGATATAGAGCAGGTGGAATGGATATAGAGCAGGTGCAATGGATATAGAGCAGGTGCAATGGATATAGAGCAGGTGGAATGGATATAGAGCAGGTGGGATGGATATAGAGCAGGTGCAATAGATATAGAGCAGGTGGAATGGATATAGAGCAGGTGGAATGGATATAGAGCAGGTGCAATGGATATAGAGCAGGTGCAATGGATATAGAGCAGGTGCAATGGATATAGAGCAGGTGCAATGGATATATAGCAGGTAGAATCGATATAGAGCAGGTGGAATGGATATAGAGCAGGTGGAATGGATATAGAGCAGGTGGAATGGATATAGAGCAGGTGGGATGGATATAGAGCAGGTGCAATGGATATAGAGCAGGTAGAATGGATATAGAGCAGGTAGAATCGATATAGAGCAGGTGCAATGGATATAGAGCAGGTAGAATGGATATAGAGCAGGTAGAATCGATATAGAGCAGGTGCAATGGATATAGAGCAGGTGGAATGGATATAGAGCAGGTGGAATGGATATATAGCAGGTGGAATGGATATAGAGCAGGTGCAATGGATATATAGCAGGTGGAATGGATATAGAGCAGGTGGAATGGATATAGAGCAGGTGGGATGGATATAGAGCAGGTGCAATGGATATAGAGCAGGTGGAATCGATATAGAGCAGGTGCAATGGATATAGAGCAGGTGGAATGGATATATAGCAGGTGGAATCGATATAGAGCAGGTGGAATGGATATAGAGCAGGTGCAATGGATATAGAGCAGGTAGAATCGATATAGAGCAGGTGGAATGGATATAGAGCAGGTGCAATGGATATAGAGCAGGTGCAATGGATATAGAGCAGGTGCAATGGATATAGAGCAGGTGCAATGGATATATAGCAGGTAGAATCGATATAGAGCAGGTGGAATGGATATAGAGCAGGTGCAATGGATATAGAGCAGGTAGAATCGATATAGAGCAGGTGGAATGGATATATAGCAGGTGGAATGGATATAGAGCAGGTAGAATGGATATAGAGCAGGTGCAATGGATATAGAGCAGGTGGAATGGATATATAGCAGGTAGAATCGATATAGAGCAGGTGGAATGGATATAGAGCAGGTGCAATAGATATAGAGCAGGTGGAATGGATATAGAGCAGGTGGAATGGATATAGAGCAGGTGCAATGGATATAGAGCAGGTGCAATGGATATAGAGCAGGTGCAATGGATATAGAGCAGGTGCAATGGATATATAGCAGGTAGAATCGATATAGAGCAGGTGGAATGGATATAGAGCAGGTGCAATAGATATAGAGCAGGTGGAATGGATATAGAGCAGGTGCAATGGATATAGAGCAGGTGCAATGGATATAGAGCAGGTGCAATGGATATAGAGCAGGTAGAATGGATATAGAGCAGGTAGAATCGATATAGAGCAGGTGCAATGGATATAGAGCAGGTGGAATGGATATAGAGCAGGTGCAATGGATATAGAGCAGGTGGAATGGATATAGAGCAGGTGGGATGGATATAGAGCAGGTGCAATGGATATATAGCAGGTGGAATGGATATAGAGCAGGTAATATGGATATAGAGCAGGTGCAATGGATATATAGCAGGTAGAATCGATATAGAGCAGGTGGAATGGATATAGAGCAGGTGCAATAGATATAGAGCAGGTGGAATGGATATAGAGCAGGTGCAATGAATATAGAGCAGGTGCAATGGATATAGAGCAGGTGGAATGGATATAGAGCAGGTGGGATGGATATAGAGCAGGTGCAATGGATATAGAGCAGGTGGAATGGATATAGAGCAGGTGCAATGGATATAGAGCAGGTGGAATGGATATAGAGCAGGTGCAATAGATATAGAGCAGGTGGAATGGATATAGAGCAGGTGGAATGGATATAGAGCAGGTGCAATGGATATAGAGCAGGTAGAATCGATATAGAGCAGGTGGAATGGATATAGAGCAGGTGCAATGGATATAGAGCAGGTGGAATGGATATAGAGCAGGTGGGATGGATATAGAGCAGGTGCAATGGATATAGAGCAGGTGGAATGGATATAGAGCAGGTGCAATGGATATAGAGCAGGTGGAATGGATATAGAGCAGGTGCAATAGATATAGAGCAGGTGGAATGGATATAGAGCAGGTGGAATGGATATAGAGCAGGTGCAATGGATATAGAGCAGGTGCAATGGATATAGAGCAGGTGCAATGGATATAGAGCAGGTGGAATGGATATAGAGCAGGTGGAATGGATATAGAGCAGGTGCAATGGATATAGAGCAGGTAGAATCGATATAGAGCAGGTGGAATGGATATAGAACAGGTGCAATAGATATAGAGCAGGTGGAATGGATATAGAGCAGGTGCAATGGATATAGAGCAGGTGCAATGGATATAGAGCAGGTGGAATGGATATAGAGCAGGTGGGATGGATATAGAGCAGGTGCAATGGATATAGAGCAGGTGGAATGGATATAGAGCAGGTGCAATGGATATAGAGCAGGTGGAATGGATATAGAGCAGGTGCAATAGATATAGAGCAGGTGGAATGGATATAGAGCAGGTGGAATGGATATAGAGCAGGTGCAATGGATATAGAGCAGGTGCAATGGATATAGAACAGGTGCAATGGATATAGAGCAGGTGGAATGGATATAGAGCAGGTGCAATGGATATAGAGCAGGTGGAATGGATATAGAGCAGGTGGGATGGATATAGAGCAGGTGCAATGGATATAGAGCAGGTGCAATGGATATAGAGCAGGTGCAATGGATATAGAGCAGGTGCAATGGATATATAGCAGGTAGAATCGATATAGAGCAGGTGGAATGGATATAGAACAGGTGCAATAGATATAGAGCAGGTGGAATGGATATAGAGCAGGTGCAATGGATATAGAGCAGGTGCAATGGATATAGAGCAGGTGGAATGGATATAGAGCAGGTGGGATGGATATAGAGCAGGTGCAATGGATATAGAGCAGGTGGAATGGATATAGAGCAGGTGCAATGGATATATAGCAGGTAGAATCGATATAGAGCAGGTGGAATGGATATAGAGCAGGTGGAATGGATATAGAGCAGGTGGAATGGATATAGAGCAGGTGGGATGGATATAGAGCAGGTGCAATGGATATAGAGCAGGTAGAATGGATATAGAGCAGGTAGAATCGATATAGAGCAGGTGCAATGGATATAGAGCAGGGAGAATGGATATAGAGCAGGTAGAATCGATATAGAGCAGGTGCAATGGATATAGAGCAGGTGGAATGGATATAGAGCAGGTGGAATGGATATATAGCAGGTGGAATGGATATAGAGCAGGTGCAATGGATATATAGCAGGTGGAATGGATATAGAGCAGGTGGAATGGATATAGAGCAGGTGGGATGGATATAGAGCAGGTGCAATGGATATAGAGCAGGTGGAATCGATATAGAGCAGGTGCAATGGATATAGAGCAGGTGGAATGGATATATAGCAGGTGGAATCGATATAGAGCAGGTGGAATGGATATAGAGCAGGTGCAATGGATATAGAGCAGGTAGAATCGATATAGAGCAGGTGGAATGGATATAGAGCAGGTGCAATGGATATAGAGCAGGTGCAATGGATATAGAGCAGGTGCAATGGATATAGAGCAGGTGCAATGGATATATAGCAGGTAGAATCGATATAGAGCAGGTGGAATGGATATAGAGCAGGTGCAATGGATATAGAGCAGGTAGAATCGATATAGAGCAGGTGGAATGGATATATAGCAGGTGGAATGGATATAGAGCAGGTAGAATGGATATAGAGCAGGTGCAATGGATATAGAGCAGGTGGAATGGATATATAGCAGGTAGAATCGATATAGAGCAGGTGGAATGGATATAGAGCAGGTGCAATAGATATAGAGCAGGTGGAATGGATATAGAGCAGGTGGAATGGATATAGAGCAGGTGCAATGGATATAGAGCAGGTGCAATGGATATAGAGCAGGTGCAATGGATATATAGCAGGTAGAATCGATATAGAGCAGGTGGAATGGATATAGAGCAGGTGCAATAGATATAGAGCAGGTGGAATGGATATAGAGCAGGTGCAATGGATATAGAGCAGGTGCAATGGATATAGAGCAGGTGCAATGGATATAGAGCAGGTAGAATGGATATAGAGCAGGTAGAATCGATATAGAGCAGGTGCAATGGATATAGAGCAGGTGGAATGGATATAGAGCAGGTGCAATGGATATAGAGCAGGTGGAATGGATATAGAGCAGGTGGGATGGATATAGAGCAGGTGCAATGGATATATAGCAGGTGGAATGGATATAGAGCAGGTAATATGGATATAGAGCAGGTGGAATGGATATATAGCAGGTGGAATGGATATAGAGCAGGTGCAATGGATATATAGCAGGTGGAATGGATATAGAGCAGGTGGAATGGATATAGAGCAGGTGGGATGGATATAGAGCAGGTGCAATGGATATAGAGCAGGTGGAATCGATATAGAGCAGGTGCAATGGATATAGAGCAGGTGGAATGGATATATAGCAGGTGGAATCGATATAGAGCAGGTGGAATGGATATAGAGCAGGTGCAATGGATATAGAGCAGGTAGAATCGATATAGAGCAGGTGGAATGGATATAGAGCAGGTGCAATGGATATAGAGCAGGTGCAATGGATATAGAGCAGGTGCAATGGATATAGAGCAGGTGCAATGGATATATAGCAGGTAGAATCGATATAGAGCAGGTGGAATGGATATAGAGCAGGTGCAATGGATATAGAGCAGGTAGAATCGATATAGAGCAGGTGGAATGGATATATAGCAGGTGGAATGGATATAGAGCAGGTAGAATGGATATAGAGCAGGTGCAATGGATATAGAGCAGGTGGAATGGATATATAGCAGGTAGAATCGATATAGAGCAGGTGGAATGGATATAGAGCAGGTGCAATAGATATAGAGCAGGTGGAATGGATATAGAGCAGGTGGAATGGATATAGAGCAGGTGCAATGGATATAGAGCAGGTGCAATGGATATAGAGCAGGTGCAATGGATATATAGCAGGTAGAATCGATATAGAGCAGGTGGAATGGATATAGAGCAGGTGCAATAGATATAGAGCAGGTGGAATGGATATAGAGCAGGTGCAATGGATATAGAGCAGGTGCAATGGATATAGAGCAGGTGCAATGGATATAGAGCAGGTAGAATGGATATAGAGCAGGTAGAATCGATATAGAGCAGGTGCAATGGATATAGAGCAGGTGGAATGGATATAGAGCAGGTGCAATGGATATAGAGCAGGTGGAATGGATATAGAGCAGGTGGGATGGATATAGAGCAGGTGCAATGGATATATAGCAGGTGGAATGGATATAGAGCAGGTAATATGGATATAGAGCAGGTGCAATGGATATATAGCAGGTAGAATCGATATAGAGCAGGTGGAATGGATATAGAGCAGGTGCAATAGATATAGAGCAGGTGGAATGGATATAGAGCAGGTGCAATGAATATAGAGCAGGTGCAATGGATATAGAGCAGGTGGAATGGATATAGAGCAGGTGGGATGGATATAGAGCAGGTGCAATGGATATAGAGCAGGTGGAATGGATATAGAGCAGGTGCAATGGATATAGAGCAGGTGGAATGGATATAGAGCAGGTGCAATAGATATAGAGCAGGTGGAATGGATATAGAGCAGGTGGAATGGATATAGAGCAGGTGCAATGGATATAGAGCAGGTAGAATCGATATAGAGCAGGTGGAATGGATATAGAACAGGTGCAATAGATATAGAGCAGGTGGAATGGATATAGAGCAGGTGCAATGGATATAGAGCAGGTGCAATGGATATAGAGCAGGTGGAATGGATATAGAGCAGGTGGGATGGATATAGAGCAGGTGCAATGGATATAGAGCAGGTGGAATGGATATAGAGCAGGTGCAATGGATATAGAGCAGGTGGAATGGATATAGAGCAGGTGCAATAGATATAGAGCAGGTGGAATGGATATAGAGCAGGTGGAATGGATATAGAGCAGGTGCAATGGATATAGAGCAGGTGCAATGGATATAGAGCAGGTGCAATGGATATAGAGCAGGTGGAATGGATATAGAGCAGGTGCAATGGATATAGAGCAGGTGGAATGGATATAGAGCAGGTGGGATGGATATAGAGCAGGTGCAATGGATATAGAGCAGGTGCAATGGATATAGAGCAGGTGCAATGGATATATAGCAGGTAGAATCGATATAGAGCAGGTGGAATGGATATAGAACAGGTGCAATAGATATAGAGCAGGTGGAATGGATATAGAGCAGGTGCAATGGATATAGAGCAGGTGCAATGGATATAGAGCAGGTGGAATGGATATAGAGCAGGTGGGATGGATATAGAGCAGGTGCAATGGATATAGAGCAGGTGGAATCGATATAGAGCAGGTGCAATGGATATAGAGCAGGTGGAATGGATATATAGCAGGTGGAATCGATATAGAGCAGGTGGAATGGATATAGAGCAGGTGCAATGGATATAGAGCAGGTAGAATCGATATAGAGCAGGTGGAATGGATATAGAGCAGGTGCAATGGATATAGAGCAGGTGCAATGGATATAGAGCAGGTGCAATGGATATAGAGCAGGTGCAATGGATATATAGCAGGTAGAATCGATATAGAGCAGGTGGAATGGATATAGAGCAGGTGCAATAGATATAGAGCAGGTGGAATGGATATAGAGCAGGTGCAATGGATATAGAGCAGGTGCAATGGATATAGAGCAGGTGGAATGGATATAGAGCAGGTGGGATGGATATAGAGCAGGTGCAATGGATATAGAGCAGGTGGAATGGATATAGAGCAGGTGCAATGGATATAGAGCAGGTGGAATGGATATAGAGCAGGTGGGATGGATATAGAGCAGGTGCAATGGATATATAGCAGGTGGAATGGATATAGAGCAGGTAATATGGATATAGAGCAGGTGCAATGGATATATAGCAGGTAGAATCGATATAGAGCAGGTGGAATGGATATAGAGCAGGTGCAATAGATATAGAGCAGGTGGAATGGATATAGAGCAGGTGCAATGAATATAGAGCAGGTGCAATGGATATAGAGCAGGTGGAATGGATATAGAGCAGGTGGGATGGATATAGAGCAGGTGCAATGGATATAGAGCAGGTGGAATGGATATAGAGCAGGTGGGATGGATATAGAGCAGGTGCAATGGATATAGAGCAGGTGGAATGGATATAGAGCAGGTGCAATGGATATAGAGCAGGTGGAATGGATATAGAGCAGGTGCAATAGATATAGAGCAGGTGGAATGGATATAGAGCAGGTGGAATGGATATAGAGCAGGTGCAATGGATATAGAGCAGGTGCAATGGATATAGAGCAGGTGCAATGGATATAGAGCAGGTGGAATGGATATAGAGCAGGTGCAATGGATATAGAGCAGGTGGAATGGATATAGAGCAGGTGGGATGGATATAGAGCAGGTGCAATGGATATAGAGCAGGTGCAATGGATATAGAGCAGGTGCAATGGATATAGAGCAGGTGCAATGGATATATAGCAGGTAGATTCGATATAGAGCAGGTGGAATGGATATAGAGCAGGTGGAATGGATATAGAGCAGGTGGAATGGATATAGAGCAGGTGGGATGGATATAGAGCAGGTGCAATGGATATAGAGCAGGTAGAATGGATATAGAGCAGGTAGAATCGATATAGAGCAGGTGCAATGGATATAGAGCAGGTAGAATGGATATAGAGCAGGTAGAATCGATATAGAGCAGGTGCAATGGATATAGAGCAGGTGGAATGGATATAGAGCAGGTGGAATGGATATATAGCAGGTGGAATGGATATAGAGCAGGTGCAATGGATATATAGCAGGTGGAATGGATATAGAGCAGGTGGAATGGATATAGAGCAGGTGGGATGGATATAGAGCAGGTGCAATGGATATAGAGCAGGTGGAATCGATATAGAGCAGGTGCAATGGATATAGAGCAGGTGGAATGGATATATAGCAGGTGGGATGGATATAGAGCAGGTGCAATGGATATAGAGCAGGTGGAATGGATATAGAGCAGGTGCAATAGATATAGAGCAGGTGGAATGGATATAGAGCAGGTGGAATGGATATAGAGCAGGTGCAATGGATATAGAGCAGGTGCAATGGATATAGAGCAGGTGCAATGGATATAGAGCAGGTGGAATGGATATAGAGCTGGTGGGATGGATATAGAGCAGGTGCAATGGATATATAGCAGGTGGAATGGATATAGAGCAGGTAATATGGATATAGAGCAGGTGCAATGGATATATAGCAGGTAGAATCGATATAGAGCAGGTGGAATGGATATAGAACAGGTGCAATAGATATAGAGCAGGTGGAATGGATATAGAGCAGGTGCAATGGATATAGAGCAGGTGCAATGGATATAGAGCAGGTGGAGTGGATATAGAGCAGGTGGGATGGATATAGAGCAGGTGCAATGGATATAGAGCAGGTGGAATGGATATAGAGCAGGTGCAATGGATATATAGCAGGTAGAATCGATATAGAGCAGGTGGAATGGATATAGAGCAGGTGGAATGGATATAGAGCAGGTGGAATGGATATAGAGCAGGTGGGATGGATATAGAGCAGGTGCAATGGATATAGAGCAGGTAGAATGGATATAGAGCAGGTAGAATCGATATAGAGCAGGTGCAATGGATATAGAGCAGGTAGAATGGATATAGAGCAGGTAGAATCGATATAGAGCAGGTGCAATGGATATAGAGCAGGTGGAATGGATATAGAGCAGGTGGAATGGATATATAGCAGGTGGAATGGATATAGAGCAGGTGCAATGGATATATAGCAGGTGGAATGGATATAGAGCAGGTGGAATGGATATAGAGCAGGTGGGATGGATATAGAGCAGGTGCAATGGATATAGAGCAGGTGGAATCGATATAGAGCAGGTGCAATGGATATAGAGCAGGTGGAATGGATATATAGCAGGTGGAATCGATATAGAGCAGGTGGAATGGATATAGAGCAGGTGCAATGGATATAGAGCAGGTAGAATCGATATAGAGCAGGTGGAATGGATATAGAGCAGGTGCAATGGATATAGAGCAGGTGCAATGGATATAGAGCAGGTGCAATGGATATAGAGCAGGTGCAATGGATATATAGCAGGTAGAATCCATATAGAGCAGGTGGAATGGATATAGAGCAGGTGCAATGGATATAGAGCAGGTAGAATCGATATAGAGCAGGTGGAATGGATATATAGCAGGTGGAATGGATATAGAGCAGGTAGAATGGATATAGAGCAGGTGCAATGGATATAGAGCAGGTGGAATGGATATATAGCAGGTAGAATCGATATAGAGCAGGTGGAATGGATATAGAGCAGGTGCAATAGATATAGAGCAGGTGGAATGGATATAGAGCAGGTGGAATGGATATAGAGCAGGTGCAATGGATATAGAGCAGGTGCAATGGATATAGAGCAGGTGCAATGGATATAGAGCAGGTGGAATCGATATAGAGCAGGTGCAATGGATATAGAGCAGGTGGAATGGATATATAGCAGGTGGAATCGATATAGAGCAGGTGGAATGGATATAGAGCAGGTGGGATGGATATAGAGCAGGTGCAATGGATATAGAGCAGGTGGAATCGATATAGAGCAGGTGCAATGGATATAGAGCAGGTGGAATGGATATATAGCAGGTGGAATGGATATAGAGCAGGTGCAATGGATATATAGCAGGTGGAATGGATATAGAGCAGGTGGAATGGATATAGAGCAGGTGGGATGGATATAGAGCAGGTGCAATGGATATAGAGCAGGTGGAATCGATATAGAGCAGGTGCAATGGATATAGAGCAGGTGGAATGGATATATAGCAGGTGGAATCGATATAGAGCAGGTGGAATGGATATAGAGCAGGTGCAATGGATATAGAGCAGGTGGAATGGATATAGAGCAGGTGCAATAGATATAGAGCAGGTGGAATGGATATAGAGCAGGTGGAATGGATATAGAGCAGGTGCAATGGATATAGAGCAGGTGCAATGGATATAGAGCAGGTGGAATGGATATAGAGCAGGTGCAATGGATATAGAGCAGGTGGAATGGATATAGAGCAGGTGCAATGGATATAGAGCAGGTGGAATGGATATAGAGCAGGTGCAATAGATATAGAGCAGGTGGAATGGATATAGAGCAGGTGCAATGGATATAGAGCAGGTACAATGGATATAGAGCAGGTGGAATGGATATAGAGCAGGTGGGATGGATATAGAGCAGGTGCAATGGATATAGAGCAGGTAGAATCGATATAGAGCAGGTGCAATGGATATAGAGCAGGTAGAATGGATATAGACCAGGTGGAATGGATATAGAGCAGGTGCAATGGATACAGAGCAGGTGGAATGGATATAGAGCAGGTGGGATGGATATAGAGCAGGTGCAATGGATATATAGCAGGTGGAATGGATATAGAGCAGGTAATATGGATATAGAGCAGGTGCAATGGATATATAGCAGGTAGAATCGATATAGAGCAGGTGGAATGGATATAGAGCAGGTGCATTAGATATAGAGCAGGTGGAATGGATATAGAGCAGGTGCAATGAATATAGAGCAGGTGCAATGGATATAGAGCAGGTGGAATGGATATAGAGCAGGTGGGATGGATATAGAGCAGGTGCAATGGATATAGAGCAGGTGGAATGGATATAGAGCAGGTGCAATGGATATAGAGCAGGTGGAATGGATATAGAGCAGGTGCAATAGATATAGAGCAGGTGGAATGGATATAGAGCAGGTGGAATGGATATAGAGCAGGTGCAATGGATATAGAGCAGGTAGAATCGATATAGAGCAGGTGGAATGGATATAGAACAGGTGCAATAGATATAGAGCAGGTGGAATGGATATAGAGCAGGTGCAATGGATATATAGCAGGTAGAATCGATATAGAGCAGGTGGAATGGATATAGAGCAGGTGGAATGGATATAGAGCAGGTGGAATGGATATAGAGCAGGTGGGATGGATATAGAGCAGGTGCAATGGATATAGAGCAGGTAGAATGGATATAGAGCAGGTAGAATCGATATAGAGCAGGTGCAATGGATATAGAGCAGGTAGAATGGATATAGAGCAGGTAGAATCGATATAGAGCAGGTGCAATGGATATAGAGCAGGTGGAATGGATATAGAGCAGGTGGAATGGATATATAGCAGGTGGAATGGATATAGAGCAGGTGCAATGGATATATAGCAGGTGGAATGGATATAGAGCAGGTGGAATGGATATAGAGCAGGTGGGATGGATATAGAGCAGGTGCAATGGATATAGAGCAGGTGGAATCGATATAGAGCAGGTGCAATGGATATAGAGCAGGTGGAATGGATATATAGCAGGTGGAATCGATATAGAGCAGGTGGAATGGATATAGAGCAGGTGCAATGGATATAGAGCAGGTAGAATCGATATAGAGCAGGTGGAATGGATATAGAGCAGGTGCAATGGATATAGAGCAGGTGCAATGGATATAGAGCAGGTGCAATGGATATAGAGCAGGTGCAATGGATATATAGCAGGTAGAATCGATATAGAGCAGGTGGAATGGATATAGAGCAGGTGCAATGGATATAGAGCAGGTAGAATCGATATAGAGCAGGTGGAATGGATATATAGCAGGTGGAATGGATATAGAGCAGGTAGAATGGATATAGAGCAGGTGCAATGGATATAGAGCAGGTGGAATGGATATATAGCAGGTAGAATCGATATAGAGCAGGTGGAATGGATATAGAGCAGGTGCAATAGATATAGAGCAGGTGGAATGGATATAGAGCAGGTGGAATGGATATAGAGCAGGTGCAATGGATATAGAGCAGGTGCAATGGATATAGAGCAGGTGCAATGGATATATAGCAGGTAGAATCGATATAGAGCAGGTGGAATGGATATAGAGCAGGTGCAATAGATATAGAGCAGGTGGAATGGATATAGAGCAGGTGCAATGGATATAGAGCAGGTGCAATGGATATAGAGCAGGTGCAATGGATATAGAGCAGGTAGAATGGATATAGAGCAGGTAGAATCGATATAGAGCAGGTGCAATGGATATAGAGCAGGTGGAATGGATATAGAGCAGGTGCAATGGATATAGAGCAGGTGGAATGGATATAGAGCAGGTGGGATGGATATAGAGCAGGTGCAATGGATATATAGCAGGTGGAATGGATATAGAGCAGGTAATATGGATATAGAGCAGGTGCAATGGATATATAGCAGGTAGAATCGATATAGAGCAGGTGGAATGGATATAGAGCAGGTGCAATAGATATAGAGCAGGTGGAATGGATATAGAGCAGGTGCAATGAATATAGAGCAGGTGCAATGGATATAGAGCAGGTGGAATGGATATAGAGCAGGTGGGATGGATATAGAGCAGGTGCAATGGATATAGAGCAGGTGGAATGGATATAGAGCAGGTGCAATGGATATAGAGCAGGTGGAATGGATATAGAGCAGGTGCAATAGATATAGAGCAGGTGGAATGGATATAGAGCAGGTGGAATGGATATAGAGCAGGTGCAATGGATATAGAGCAGGTAGAATCGATATAGAGCAGGTGGAATGGATATAGAACAGGTGCAATAGATATAGAGCAGGTGGAATGGATATAGAGCAGGTGCAATGGATATAGAGCAGGTGCAATGGATATAGAGCAGGTGGAATGGATATAGAGCAGGTGGGATGGATATAGAGCAGGTGCAATGGATATAGAGCAGGTGGAATGGATATAGAGCAGGTGCAATGGATATAGAGCAGGTGGAATGGATATAGAGCAGGTGCAATGGATATATAGCAGGTGGAATGGATATAGAGCAGGTGCAATGGATATAGAGCAGGTGGAATGGATATATAGCAGGTGGAATGGATATAGAGCAGGTGCAATGGATATAGAGCAGGTGGAATGGATATATAGCAGGTGGAATGGATATAGAGCAGGTAGAATGGATATAGAGCAGGTGCAATGGATATATAGCAGGTAGAATCGATATAGATCAGGTGGAATTGATATAGAGCAGGTGGAATGGATATATAGCAGGTGGAATGGATATAGAGCAGGTAGAATGGATATAGAGCAGGTGCAATGGATATAGAGCAGGTGGAATGGATATATAGCAGGTAGAATCGATATAGAGCAGGTGGAATGGATATAGAGCAGGTGGAATTGATATAGAGCAGGTGCAATGGATATAGAGCAGGTGGAATGGGTATAGAGCAGGTGGGATGTGGATATAGAGCAGGTGCAATGGATATAGAGCAGGTAGAATGGATATAGAGCAGGTAGAATCGATATAGAGCAGGTACAATGGATATAGAGCAGGTGGAATGGATATAGAGCAGGTGGGATGGATATAGAGCAGGTGCAATGGATATAGAGCAGGTAGAATGGATATAGAGCAGATAGAATCGATATAGAGCAGGTGCAATGGATATAGAGCAGGTAGAATGGATATAGAGCAGGTGCAATGGATATAGAGCAGGTGCAATGGATATAGAGCAGGTGGAATGGATATAGAGCAGGTGCAATGGATATAGAGCAGGTGGAATGGATATATAGCAGGTGGAATGGATATAGAGCAGGTGCAATGGATATAGAGCAGGTGGAATGGATATATAGCAGGTGGAATGGATATAGAGCAGGTAGAATCGATATAGAGCAGGTGGAATGGATATAGAGCAGGTGCAATAGATATAGAGCAGGTAGAATGGATATAGAGCAGGTGGAATGGATATAGAGCAGGTGCAATGGATATAGAGCAGGTAATATGGATATAGAGCAGGTGCAATGGATATATAGCAGGTAGAATCGATATAGAGCAGGTGGAATGGATATAGAGCAGGTGCAATAGATATAGAGCAGGTGGAATGGATATAGAGCAGGTGCAATGGATATAGAGCAGGTGCAATGGATATAGAGCAGGTGGAATGGATATAGAGCAGGTGGGATGGATATAGAGCAGGTGCAATGGATATAGAGCAGGTGGAATGGATATAGAGCAGGTGCAATAGATATAGAGCAGGTGGAATGGATATAGAGCAGGTGGAATGGATATAGAGCAGGTGCAATGGATATAGAGCAGGTGCAATGGATATAGAGCAGGTGCAATGGATATAGAGCAGGTGGAATGGATATAGAGCTGGTGGGATGGATATAGAGCAGGTGCAATGGATATATAGCAGGTGGAATGGATATAGAGCAGGTAATATGGATATAGAGCAGGTGCAATGGA
Organism: Pemphredon lugubris; assembly: GCA_933228935.1. NCBI lineage: Eukaryota > Metazoa > Arthropoda > Insecta > Hymenoptera > Crabronidae > Pemphredon > Pemphredon lugubris. The sequence continues at coordinate 29,493,773 of OW121817.1, read as the reverse complement.
TATATAGCAGGTAGAATCGATATAGAGCAGGTGGAATGGATATAGAACAGGTGCAATAGATATAGAGCAGGTGGAATGGATATAGAGCAGGTGCAATGGATATAGAGCAGGTGCAATGGATATAGAGCAGGTGGAGTGGATATAGAGCAGGTGGGATGGATATAGAGCAGGTGCAATGGATATAGAGCAGGTGGAATGGATATAGAGCAGGTGCAATGGATATATAGCAGGTAGAATCGATATAGAGCAGGTGGAATGGATATAGAGCAGGTGGAATGGATATAGAGCAGGTGGAATGGATATAGAGCAGGTGGGATGGATATAGAGCAGGTGCAATGGATATAGAGCAGGTAGAATGGATATAGAGCAGGTAGAATCGATATAGAGCAGGTGCAATGGATATAGAGCAGGTAGAATGGATATAGAGCAGGTAGAATCGATATAGAGCAGGTGCAATGGATATAGAGCAGGTGGAATGGATATAGAGCAGGTGGAATGGATATATAGCAGGTGGAATGGATATAGAGCAGGTGCAATGGATATATAGCAGGTGGAATGGATATAGAGCAGGTGGAATGGATATAGAGCAGGTGGGATGGATATAGAGCAGGTGCAATGGATATAGAGCAGGTGGAATCGATATAGAGCAGGTGCAATGGATATAGAGCAGGTGGAATGGATATATAGCAGGTGGAATCGATATAGAGCAGGTGGAATGGATATAGAGCAGGTGCAATGGATATAGAGCAGGTAGAATCGATATAGAGCAGGTGGAATGGATATAGAGCAGGTGCAATGGATATAGAGCAGGTGCAATGGATATAGAGCAGGTGCAATGGATATAGAGCAGGTGCAATGGATATATAGCAGGTAGAATCGATATAGAGCAGGTGGAATGGATATAGAGCAGGTGCAATGGATATAGAGCAGGTAGAATCGATATAGAGCAGGTGGAATGGATATATAGCAGGTGGAATGGATATAGAGCAGGTAGAATGGATATAGAGCAGGTGCAATGGATATAGAGCAGGTGGAATGGATATATAGCAGGTAGAATCGATATAGAGCAGGTGGAATGGATATAGAGCAGGTGCAATAGATATAGAGCAGGTGGAATGGATATAGAGCAGGTGGAATGGATATAGAGCAGGTGCAATGGATATAGAGCAGGTGCAATGGATATAGAGCAGGTGCAATGGATATAGAGCAGGTGCAATGGATATATAGCAGGTAGAATCGATATAGAGCAGGTGGAATGGATATAGAGCAGGTGCAATAGATATAGAGCAGGTGGAATGGATATAGAGCAGGTGCAATGGATATAGAGCAGGTGCAATGGATATAGAGCAGGTGGAATGGATATAGAGCAGGTGGGATGGATATAGAGCAGGTGCAATGGATATAGAGCAGGTGGAATGGATATAGAGCAGGTGCAATGGATATAGAGCAGGTGGAATGGATATAGAGCAGGTGCAATAGATATAGAGCAGGTGGAATGGATATAGAGCAGGTGGAATGGATATAGAGCAGGTGCAATGGATATAAAGCAGGTGCAATGGATATAGAGCAGGTGGAATGGATATAGAGCAGGTGCAATGGATATAGAGCAGGTGGAATGGATATAGAGCAGGTGCAATGGATATAGAGCAGGTGGAATGGATATAGAGCAGGTGCAATAGATATAGAGCAGGTGGAATGGATATAGAGCAGGTGCAATGGATATAGAGCAGGTACAATGGATATAGAGCAGGTGGAATGGATATAGAGCAGGTGGGATGGATATAGAGCAGGTGCAATGGATATAGAGCAGGTAGAATCGATATAGAGCAGGTGCAATGGATATAGAGCAGGTAGAATGGATATAGACCAGGTAGAATCGATATAGAGCAGGTGCAATGGATATAGAGCAGGTGGAATGGATATAGAGCAGGTGCAATGGATACAGAGCAGGTGGAATGGATATAGAGCAGGTGGGATGGATATAGAGCAGGTGCAATGGATATATAGCAGGTGGAATGGATATAGAGCAGGTAATATGGATATAGAGCAGGTGCAATGGATATATAGCAGGTAGAATCGATATAGAGCAGGTGGAATGGATATAGAGCAGGTGCAATAGATATAGAGCAGGTGGAATGGATATAGAGCAGGTGCAATGAATATAGAGCAGGTGCAATGGATATAGAGCAGGTGGAATGGATATAGAGCAGGTGGGATGGATATAGAGCAGGTGCAATGGATATAGAGCAGGTGGAATGGATATAGAGCAGGTGCAATGGATATAGAGCAGGTGGAATGGATATAGAGCAGGTGCAATAGATATAGAGCAGGTGGAATGGATATAGAGCAGGTGGAATGGATATAGAGCAGGTGCAATGGATATAGAGCAGGTAGAATCGATATAGAGCAGGTGGAATGGATATAGAACAGGTGCAATAGATATAGAGCAGGTGGAATGGATATAGAGCAGGTGCAATGGATATAGAGCAGGTGCAATGGATATAGAGCAGGTGGAATGGATATAGAGCAGGTGGGATGGATATAGAGCAGGTGCAATGGATATAGAGCAGGTGGAATGGATATAGAGCAGGTGCAATGGATATAGAGCAGGTGGAATGGATATAGAGCAGGTGCAATAGATATAGAGCAGGTGGAATGGATATAGAGCAGGTGGAATGGATATAGAGCAGGTGCAATGGATATAGAGCAGGTGCAATGGATATAGAGCAGGTGCAATGGATATAGAGCAGGTGGAATGGATATAGAGCAGGTGCAATGGATATAGAGCAGGTGGAATGGATATAGAGCAGGTGGGATGGATATAGAGCAGGTGCAATGGATATAGAGCAGGTGCAATGGATATAGAGCAGGTGCAATGGATATAGAGCAGGTGCAATGGATATATAGCAGGTAGAATCGATATAGAGCAGGTGGAATGGATATAGAGCAGGTGGAATGGATATAGAGCAGGTGGAATGGATATAGAGCAGGTGGGATGGATATAGAGCAGGTGCAATGGATATAGAGCAGGTAGAATGGATATAGAGCAGGTAGAATCGATATAGAGCAGGTGCAATGGATATAGAGCAGGTAGAATGGATATAGAGCAGGTAGAATCGATATAGAGCAGGTGCAATGGATATAGAGCAGGTGGAATGGATATAGAGCAGGTGGAATGGATATATAGCAGGTGGAATGGATATAGAGCAGGTGCAATGGATATATAGCAGGTGGAATGGATATAGAGCAGGTGGAATGGATATAGAGCAGGTGGGATGGATATAGAGCAGGTGCAATGGATATAGAGCAGGTGGAATCGATATAGAGCAGGTGCAATGGATATAGAGCAGGTGGAATGGATATATAGCAGGTGGAATCGATATAGAGCAGGTGGAATGGATATAGAGCAGGTGCAATGGATATAGAGCAGGTAGAATCGATATAGAGCAGGTGGAATGGATATAGAGCAGGTGCAATGGATATAGAGCAGGTGCAATGGATATAGAGCAGGTGCAATGGATATAGAGCAGGTGCAATGGATATATAGCAGGTAGAATCGATATAGAGCAGGTGGAATGGATATAGAGCAGGTGCAATGGATATAGAGCAGGTAGAATCGATATAGAGCAGGTGGAATGGATATATAGCAGGTGGAATGGATATAGAGCAGGTAGAATGGATATAGAGCAGGTGCAATGGATATAGAGCAGGTGGAATGGATATATAGCAGGTAGAATCGATATAGAGCAGGTGGAATGGATATAGAGCAGGTGCAATAGATATAGAGCAGGTGGAATGGATATAGAGCAGGTGGAATGGATATAGAGCAGGTGCAATGGATATAGAGCAGGTGCAATGGATATAGAGCAGGTGCAATGGATATAGAGCAGGTGCAATGGATATATAGCAGGTAGAATCGATATAGAGCAGGTGGAATGGATATAGAGCAGGTGCAATAGATATAGAGCAGGTGGAATGGATATAGAGCAGGTGCAATGGATATAGAGCAGGTGCAATGGATATAGAGCAGGTGCAATGGATATAGAGCAGGTAGAATGGATATAGAGCAGGTAGAATCGATATAGAGCAGGTGCAATGGATATAGAGCAGGTGGAATGGATATAGAGCAGGTGCAATGGATATAGAGCAGGTGGAATGGATATAGAGCAGGTGGGATGGATATAGAGCAGGTGCAATGGATATATAGCAGGTGGAATGGATATAGAGCAGGTAATATGGATATAGAGCAGGTGCAATGGATATATAGCAGGTAGAATCGATATAGAGCAGGTGGAATGGATATAGAGCAGGTGCAATAGATATAGAGCAGGTGGAATGGATATAGAGCAGGTGCAATGAATATAGAGCAGGTGCAATGGATATAGAGCAGGTGGAATGGATATAGAGCAGGTGGGATGGATATAGAGCAGGTGCAATGGATATAGAGCAGGTGGAATGGATATAGAGCAGGTGCAATGGATATAGAGCAGGTGGAATGGATATAGAGCAGGTGCAATAGATATAGAGCAGGTGGAATGGATATAGAGCAGGTGGAATGGATATAGAGCAGGTGCAATGGATATAGAGCAGGTAGAATCGATATAGAGCAGGTGGAATGGATATAGAACAGGTGCAATAGATATAGAGCAGGTGGAATGGATATAGAGCAGGTGCAATGGATATAGAGCAGGTGCAATGGATATAGAGCAGGTGGAATGGATATAGAGCAGGTGGGATGGATATAGAGCAGGTGCAATGGATATAGAGCAGGTGGAATGGATATAGAGCAGGTGCAATGGATATAGAGCAGGTGGAATGGATATAGAGCAGGTGCAATAGATATAGAGCAGGTGGAATGGATATAGAGCAGGTGGAATGGATATAGAGCAGGTGCAATGGATATAGAGCAGGTGCAATGGATATAGAGCAGGTGCAATGGATATAGAGCAGGTGGAATGGATATAGAGCAGGTGGAATGGATATAGAGCAGGTGCAATGGATATAGAGCAGGTAGAATCGATATAGAGCAGGTGGAATGGATATAGAACAGGTGCAATAGATATAGAGCAGGTGGAATGGATATAGAGCAGGTGCAATGGATATAGAGCAGGTGCAATGGATATAGAGCAGGTGGAATGGATATAGAGCAGGTGGGATGGATATAGAGCAGGTGCAATGGATATAGAGCAGGTGGAATGGATATAGAGCAGGTGCAATGGATATAGAGCAGGTGGAATGGATATAGAGCAGGTGCAATAGATATAGAGCAGGTGGAATGGATATAGAGCAGGTGGAATGGATATAGAGCAGGTGCAATGGATATAGAGCAGGTGCAATGGATATAGAGCAGGTGCAATGGATATAGAGCAGGTGGAATGGATATAGAGCAGGTGCAATGGATATAGAGCAGGTGGAATGGATATAGAGCAGGTGGGATGGATATAGAGCAGGTGCAATGGATATAGAGCAGGTGCAATGGATATAGAGCAGGTGCAATGGATATAGAGCAGGTGCAATGGATATATAGCAGGTAGAATCGATATAGAGCAGGTGGAATGGATATAGAACAGGTGCAATAGATATAGAGCAGGTGGAATGGATATAGAGCAGGTGCAATGGATATAGAGCAGGTGCAATGGATATAGAGCAGGTGGAATGGATATAGAGCAGGTGGGATGGATATAGAGCAGGTGCAATGGATATAGAGCAGGTGCAATGGATATAGAGCAGGTAGAATGGATATAGAGCAGGTAGAATCGATATAGAGCAGGTGCAATGGATATAGAGCAGGTGGAATGGATATAGAGCAGGTGCAATGGATATAGAGCAGGTGGAATGGATATAGAGCAGGTGGGATGGATATAGAGCAGGTGCAATGGATATATAGCAGGTGGAATGGATATAGAGCAGGTAATATGGATATAGAGCAGGTGCAATGGATATATAGCAGGTAGAATCGATATAGAGCAGGTGGAATGGATATAGAGCAGGTGCAATAGATATAGAGCAGGTGGAATGGATATAGAGCAGGTGCAATGAATATAGAGCAGGTGGAATGGATATAGAGCAGGTGGGATGGATATAGAGCAGGTGCAATGGATATAGAGCAGGTAGAATGGATATAGAGCAGGTAGAATCGATATAGAGCAGGTGCAATGGATATAGAGCAGGTAGAATGGATATAGAGCAGGTAGAATCGATATAGAGCAGGTGCAATGGATATAGAGCAGGTGGAATGGATATAGAGCAGGTGGAATGGATATATAGCAGGTGGAATGGATATAGAGCAGGTGCAATGGATATATAGCAGGTGGAATGGATATAGAGCAGGTGGAATGGATATAGAGCAGGTGGGATGGATATAGAGCAGGTGCAATGGATATAGAGCAGGTGGAATCGATATAGAGCAGGTGCAATGGATATAGAGCAGGTGGAATGGATATATAGCAGGTGGAATCGATATAGAGCAGGTGGAATGGATATAGAGCAGGTGCAATGGATATAGAGCAGGTAGAATCGATATAGAGCAGGTGGAATGGATATAGAGCAGGTGCAATGGATATAGAGCAGGTGCAATGGATATAGAGCAGGTGCAATGGATATAGAGCAGGTGCAATGGATATAGAGCAGGTGGAATGGATATAGAGCAGGTGCAATGGATATAGAGCAGGTGCAATGGATATAGAGCAGGTAGAATCGATATAGAGCAGGTGGAATGGATATATAGCAGGTGGAATGGATATAGAGCAGGTAGAATGGATATAGAGCAGGTGCAATGGATATAGAGCAGGTGGAATGGATATATAGCAGGTAGAATCGATATAGAGCAGGTGGAATGGATATAGAGCAGGTGCAATAGATATAGAGCAGGTGGAATGGATATAGAGCAGGTGGAATGGATATAGAGCAGGTGCAATGGATATAGAGCAGGTGCAATGGATATAGAGCAGGTGCAATGGATATAGAGCAGGTGCAATGGATATATAGCAGGTAGAATCGATATAGAGCAGGTGGAATGGATATAGAGCAGGTGCAATAGATATAGAGCAGGTGGAATGGATATAGAGCAGGTGCAATGGATATAGAGCAGGTGCAATGGATATAGAGCAGGTGCAATGGATATAGAGCAGGTAGAATGGATATAGAGCAGGTAGAATCGATATAGAGCAGGTGCAATGGATATAGAGCAGGTGGAATGGATATAGAGCAGGTGCAATGGATATAGAGCAGGTGGAATGGATATAGAGCAGGTGGGATGGATATAGAGCAGGTGCAATGGATATATAGCAGGTGGAATGGATATAGAGCAGGTAATATGGATATAGAGCAGGTGCAATGGATATATAGCAGGTAGAATCGATATAGAGCAGGTGGAATGGATATAGAGCAGGTGCAATAGATATAGAGCAGGTGGAATGGATATAGAGCAGGTGCAATGAATATAGAGCAGGTGCAATGGATATAGAGCAGGTGGAATGGATATAGAGCAGGTGGGATGGATATAGAGCAGGTGCAATGGATATAGAGCAGGTGGAATGGATATAGAGCAGGTGCAATGGATATAGAGCAGGTGGAATGGATATAGAGCAGGTGCAATAGATATAGAGCAGGTGGAATGGATATAGAGCAGGTGGAATGGATATAGAGCAGGTGCAATGGATATAGAGCAGGTAGAATCGATATAGAGCAGGTGGAATGGATATAGAACAGGTGCAATAGATATAGAGCAGGTGGAATGGATATAGAGCAGGTGCAATGGATATAGAGCAGGTGCAATGGATATAGAGCAGGTGGAATGGATATAGAGCAGGTGGGATGGATATAGAGCAGGTGCAATGGATATAGAGCAGGTGGAATGGATATAGAGCAGGTGCAATGGATATAGAGCAGGTGGAATGGATATAGAGCAGGTGCAATAGATATAGAGCAGGTGGAATGGATATAGAGCAGGTGGAATGGATATAGAGCAGGTGCAATGGATATAGAGCAGGTGCAATGGATATAGAGCAGGTGCAATGGATATAGAGCAGGTGGAATGGATATAGAGCAGGTGCAATGGATATAGAGCAGGTGGAATGGATATAGAGCAGGTGGGATGGATATAGAGCAGGTGCAATGGATATAGAGCAGGTGCAATGGATATAGAGCAGGTGCAATGGATATAGAGCAGGTGCAATGGATATATAGCAGGTAGAATCGATATAGAGCAGGTGGAATGGATATAGAACAGGTGCAATAGATATAGAGCAGGTGGAATGGATATAGAGCAGGTGCAATGGATATAGAGCAGGTGCAATGGATATAGAGCAGGTGGAATGGATATAGAGCAGGTGGGATGGATATAGAGCAGGTGCAATGGATATAGAGCAGGTGGAATGGATATAGAGCAGGTGCAATGGATATATAGCAGGTAGAATCGATATAGAGCAGGTGGAATGGATATAGAGCAGGTGGAATGGATATAGAGCAGGTGGAATGGATATAGAGCAGGTGGGATGGATATAGAGCAGGTGCAATGGATATAGAGCAGGTAGAATGGATATAGAGCAGGTAGAATCGATATAGAGCAGGTGCAATGGATATAGAGCAGGTAGAATGGATATAGAGCAGGTAGAATCGATATAGAGCAGGTGCAATGGATATAGAGCAGGTGGAATGGATATAGAGCAGGTGGAATGGATATATAGCAGGTGGAATGGATATAGAGCAGGTGCAATGGATATATAGCAGGTGGAATGGATATAGAGCAGGTGGAATGGATATAGAGCAGGTGGGATGGATATAGAGCAGGTGCAATGGATATAGAGCAGGTGGAATCGATATAGAGCAGGTGCAATGGATATAGAGCAGGTGGAATGGATATATAGCAGGTGGAATCGATATAGAGCAGGTGGAATGGATATAGAGCAGGTGCAATGGATATAGAGCAGGTAGAATCGATATAGAGCAGGTGGAATGGATATAGAGCAGGTGCAATGGATATAGAGCAGGTGCAATGGATATAGAGCAGGTGCAATGGATATAGAGCAGGTGCAATGGATATATAGCAGGTAGAATCGATATAGAGCAGGTGGAATGGATATAGAGCAGGTGCAATAGATATAGAGCAGGTGGAATGGATATAGAGCAGGTGCAATGGATATAGAGCAGGTGGAATGGATATAGAGCAGGTGGGATGGATATAGAGCAGGTGCAATGGATATAGAGCAGGTGGAATGGATATAGAGCAGGTGCAATGGATATAGAGCAGGTGGAATGGATATAGAGCAGGTGGGATGGATATAGAGCAGGTGCAATGGATATATAGCAGGTGGAATGGATATAGAGCAGGTAATATGGATATAGAGCAGGTGCAATGGATATATAGCAGGTAGAATCGATATAGAGCAGGTGGAATGGATATAGAGCAGGTGCAATAGATATAGAGCAGGTGGAATGGATATAGAGCAGGTGCAATGAATATAGAGCAGGTGCAATGGATATAGAGCAGGTGGAATGGATATAGAGCAGGTGGGATGGATATAGAGCAGGTGCAATGGATATAGAGCAGGTGGAATGGATATAGAGCAGGTGGGATGGATATAGAGCAGGTGCAATGGATATAGAGCAGGTGGAATGGATATAGAGCAGGTGCAATGGATATAGAGCAGGTGGAATGGATATAGAGCAGGTGCAATAGATATAGAGCAGGTGGAATGGATATAGAGCAGGTGGAATGGATATAGAGCAGGTGCAATGGATATAGAGCAGGTGCAATGGATATAGAGCAGGTGCAATGGATATAGAGCAGGTGGAATGGATATAGAGCAGGTGCAATGGATATAGAGCAGGTGGAATGGATATAGAGCAGGTGGGATGGATATAGAGCAGGTGCAATGGATATAGAGCAGGTGCAATGGATATAGAGCAGGTGCAATGGATATAGAGCAGGTGCAATGGATATATAGCAGGTAGATTCGATATAGAGCAGGTGGAATGGATATAGAGCAGGTGGAATGGATATAGAGCAGGTGGAATGGATATAGAGCAGGTGGGATGGATATAGAGCAGGTGCAATGGATATAGAGCAGGTAGAATGGATATAGAGCAGGTAGAATCGATATAGAGCAGGTGCAATGGATATAGAGCAGGTAGAATGGATATAGAGCAGGTAGAATCGATATAGAGCAGGTGCAATGGATATAGAGCAGGTGGAATGGATATAGAGCAGGTGGAATGGATATATAGCAGGTGGAATGGATATAGAGCAGGTGCAATGGATATATAGCAGGTGGAATGGATATAGAGCAGGTGGAATGGATATAGAGCAGGTGGGATGGATATAGAGCAGGTGCAATGGATATAGAGCAGGTGGAATCGATATAGAGCAGGTGCAATGGATATAGAGCAGGTGGAATGGATATATAGCAGGTGGAATCGATATAGAGCAGGTGGAATGGATATAGAGCAGGTGCAATGGATATAGAGCAGGTAGAATCGATATAGAGCAGGTGGAATGGATATAGAGCAGGTGCAATGGATATAGAGCAGGTGCAATGGATATAGAGCAGGTGCAATGGATATAGAGCAGGTGCAATGGATATATAGCAGGTAGAATCGATATAGAGCAGGTGGAATGGGTATAGAGCAGGTGCAATGGATATAGAGCAGGTAGAATCGATATAGAGCAGGTGGAATGGATATATAGCAGGTGGAATGGATATAGAGCAGGTAGAATGGATATAGAGCAGGTGCAATGGATATAGAGCAGGTGGAATGGATATATAGCAGGTAGAATCGATATAGAGCAGGTGGAATGGATATAGAGCAGGTGCAATAGATATAGAGCAGGTGGAATGGATATAGAGCAGGTGGAATGGATATAGAGCAGGTGCAATGGATATAGAGCAGGTGCAATGGATATAGAGCAGGTGCAATGGATATAGAGCAGGTGCAATGGATATATAGCAGGTAGAATCGATATAGAGCAGGTGGAATGGATATAGAGCAGGTGCAATAGATATAGAGCAGGTGGAATGGATATAGAGCAGGTGCAATGGATATAGAGCAGGTGCAATGGATATAGAGCAGGTGCAATGGATATAGAGCAGGTAGAATGGATATAGAGCAGGTAGAATCGATATAGAGCAGGTGCAATGGATATAGAGCAGGTGGAATGGATATAGAGCAGGTGCAATGGATATAGAGCAGGTGGAATGGATATAGAGCAGGTGGGATGGATATAGAGCAGGTGCAATGGATATATAGCAGGTGGAATGGATATAGAGCAGGTAATATGGATATAGAGCAGGTGCAATGGATATATAGCAGGTAGAATCGATATAGAGCAGGTGGAATGGATATAGAGCAGGTGCAATAGATATAGAGCAGGTGGAATGGATATAGAGCAGGTGCAATGAATATAGAGCAGGTGCAATGGATATAGAGCAGGTGGAATGGATATAGAGCAGGTGGGATGGATATAGAGCAGGTGCAATGGATATAGAGCAGGTGGAATGGATATAGAGCAGGTGCAATGGATATAGAGCAGGTGGAATGGATATAGAGCAGGTGCAATAGATATAGAGCAGGTGGAATGGATATAGAGCAGGTGGAATGGATATAGAGCAGGTGCAATGGATATAGAGCAGGTAGAATCGATATAGAGCAGGTGGAATGGATATAGAACAGGTGCAATAGATATAGAGCAGGTGGAATGGATATAGAGCAGGTGCAATGGATATAGAGCAGGTGCAATGGATATAGAGCAGGTGCAATGGATATAGAGCAGGTGGAATGGATATAGAGCAGGTGCAATGGATATAGAGCAGGTGGAATGGATATAGAGCAGGTGGGATGGATATAGAGCAGGTGCAATGGATATAGAGCAGGTGCAATGGATATAGAGCAGGTGCAATGGATATAGAGCAGGTGCAATGGATATATAGCAGGTAGAATCGATATAGAGCAGGTGGAATGGATATAGAACAGGTGCAATAGATATAGAGCAGGTGGAATGGATATAGAGCAGGTGCAATGGATATAGAGCAGGTGCAATGGATATATAGCAGGTAGAATCGATATAGAGCAGGTGGAATGGATATAGAGCAGGTGGAATGGATATAGAGCAGGTGGAATGGATATAGAGCAGGTGGGATGGATATAGAGCAGGTGCAATGGATATAGAGCAGGTGGGATGGATATAGAGCAGGTGCAATGGATATAGAGCAGGTGCAATGGATATAGAGCAGGTGCAATGGATATAGAGCAGGTGCAATGGATATATAGCAGGTAGAATCGATATAGAGCAGGTGGAATGGATATAGAACAGGTGCAATAGATATAGAGCAGGTGGAATGGATATAGAGCAGGTGCAATGGATATAGAGCAGGTGCAATGGATATATAGCAGGTAGAATCGATATAGAGCAGGTGGAATGGATATAGAGCAGGTGGAATGGATATAGAGCAGGTGGAATGGATATAGAGCAGGTGGGATGGATATAGAGCAGGTGGAATGGATATAGAGCAGGTGGAATGGATATAGAGCAGGTGGGATGGATATAGAGCAGGTGCAATGGATATAGAGCAGGTGGAATGGATATAGAGCAGGTGCAATGGATATATAGCAGGTAGAATCGATATAGAGCAGGTGGAATGGATATAGAGCAGGTGGAATGGATATAGAGCAGGTGGAATGGATATAGAGCAGGTGGGATGGATATAGAGCAGGTGCAATGGATATAGAGCAGGTAGAATGGATATAGAGCAGGTAGAATCGATATAGAGCAGGTGCAATGGATATAGAGCAGGTAGAATGGATATAGAGCAGGTAGAATCGATATAGAGCAGGTGCAATGGATATAGAGCAGGTGGAATGGATATAGAGCAGGTGGAATGGATATATAGCAGGTGGAATGGATATAGAGCAGGTGCAATGGATATATAGCAGGTGGAATGGATATAGAGCAGGTGGAATGGATATAGAGCAGGTGGGATGGATATAGAGCAGGTGCAATGGATATAGAGCAGGTGAAATCGATATAGAGCAGGTGCAATGGATATAGAGCAGGTGGAATGGATATATAGCAGGTGGAATCGATATAGAGCAGGTGGAATGGATATAGAGCAGGTGCAATGGATATAGAGCAGGTAGAATCGATATAGAGCAGGTGGAATGGATATAGAGCAGGTGCAATGGATATAGAGCAGGTGCAATGGATATAGAGCAGGTGCAATGGATATAGAGCAGGTGCAATGGATATATAGCAGGTAGAATCGATATAGAGCAGGTGGAATGGATATAGAGCAGGTGCAATGGATATAGAGCAGGTAGAATCGATATAGAGCAGGTGGAATGGATATATAGCAGGTGGAATGGATATAGAGCAGGTAGAATGGATATAGAGCAGGTGCAATGGATATAGAGCAGGTGGAATGGATATATAGCAGGTAGAATCGATATAGAGCAGGTGGAATGGATATAGAGCAGGTGCAATAGATATAGAGCAGGTGGAATGGATATAGAGCAGGTGGAATGGATATAGAGCAGGTGCAATGGATATAGAGCAGGTGCAATGGATATAGAGCAGGTGCAATGGATATAGAGCAGGTGCAATGGATATATAGCAGGTAGAATCGATATAGAGCAGGTGGAATGGATATAGAGCAGGTGCAATAGATATAGAGCAGGTGGAATGGATATAGAGCAGGTGCAATGGATATAGAGCAGGTGCAATGGATATAGAGCAGGTGCAATGGATATAGAGCAGGTAGAATGGATATAGAGCAGGTAGAATCGATATAGAGCAGGTGCAATGGATATAGAGCAGGTGGAATGGATATAGAGCAGGTGCAATGGATATAGAGCAGGTGGAATGGATATAGAGCAGGTGGGATGGATATAGAGCAGGTGCAATGGATATAGAGCAGGTGGAATGGATATAGAGCAGGTGGGATGGATATAGAGCAGGTGCAATGGATATAGAGCAGGTGGAATGGATATAGAGCAGGTGCAATGGATATAGAGCAGGTGGAATGGATATAGAGCAGGTGCAATAGATATAGAGCAGGTGGAATGGATATAGAGCAGGTGGAATGGATATAGAGCAGGTGCAATGGATATAGAGCAGGTAGAATCGATATAGAGCAGGTGGAATGGATATAGAACAGGTGCAATAGATATAGAGCAGGTGGAATGGATATAGAGCAGGTGCAATGGATATAGAGCAGGTGCAATGGATATAGAGCAGGTGGAATGGATATAGAGCAGGTGGGATGGATATAGAGCAGGTGCAATGGATATAGAGCAGGTGGAATGGATATAGAGCAGGTGCAATGGATATAGAGCAGGTGGAATGGATATAGAGCAGGTGCAATAGATATAGAGCAGGTGGAATGGATATAGAGCAGGTGGAATGGATATAGAGCAGGTGCAATGGATATAGAGCAGGTGCAATGGATATAGAGCAGGTGCAATGGATATAGAGCAGGTGGAATGGATATAGAGCAGGTGCAATGGATATAGAGCAGGTGGAATGGATATAGAGCAGGTGGGATGGATATAGAGCAGGTGCAATGGATATAGAGCAGGTGCAATGGATATAGAGCAGGTGCAATGGATATAGAGCAGGTGCAATGGATATATAGCAGGTAGAATCGATATAGAGCAGGTGGAATGGATATAGAACAGGTGCAATAGATATAGAGCAGGTGGAATGGATATAGAGCAGGTGCAATGGATATAGAGCAGGTGCAATGGATATAGAGCAGGTGGAATGGATATAGAGCAGGTGGGATGGATATAGAGCAGGTGCAATGGATATAGAGCAGGTGGAATGGATATAGAGCAGGTGCAATGGATATATAGCAGGTAGAATCGATATAGAGCAGGTGGAATGGATATAGAGCAGGTGGAATGGATATAGAGCAGGTGGAATGGATATAGAGCAGGTGGGATGGATATAGAGCAGGTGCAATGGATATAGAGCAGGTAGAATGGATATAGAGCAGGTAGAATCGATATAGAGCAGGTGCAATGGATATAGAGCAGGTAGAATGGATATAGAGCAGGTAGAATCGATATAGAGCAGGTGCAATGGATATAGAGCAGGTGGAATGGATATAGAGCAGGTGGAATGGATATATAGCAGGTGGAATGGATATAGAGCAGGTGCAATGGATATATAGCAGGTGGAATGGATATAGAGCAGGTGGAATGGATATAGAGCAGGTGGGATGGATATAGAGCAGGTGCAATGGATATAGAGCAGGTGGAATCGATATAGAGCAGGTGCAATGGATATAGAGCAGGTGGAATGGATATATAGCAGGTGGAATCGATATAGAGCAGGTGGAATGGATATAGAGCAGGTGCAATGGATATAGAGCAGGTAGAATCGATATAGAGCAGGTGGAATGGATATAGAGCAGGTGCAATGGATATAGAGCAGGTGCAATGGATATAGAGCAGGTGCAATGGATATAGAGCAGGTGCAATGGATATATAGCAGGTAGAATCGATATAGAGCAGGTGGAATGGATATAGAGCAGGTGCAATAGATATAGAGCAGGTGGAATGGATATAGAGCAGGTGCAATGGATATAGAGCAGGTGCAATGGATATAGAGCAGGTGGAATGGATATAGAGCAGGTGGGATGGATATAGAGCAGGTGCAATGGATATAGAGCAGGTGGAATGGATATAGAGCAGGTGCAATGGATATAGAGCAGGTGGAATGGATATAGAGCAGGTGGGATGGATATAGAGCAGGTGCAATGGATATATAGCAGGTGGAATGGATATAGAGCAGGTAATTAAGATATAGAGCAGGTGCAATGGATATATAGCAGGTAGAATCGATATAGAGCAGGTGGAATGGATATAGAGCAGGTGCAATAGATATAGAGCAGGTGGAATGGATATAGAGCAGGTGCAATGAATATAGAGCAGGTGCAATGGATATAGAGCAGGTGGAATGGATATAGAGCAGGTGGGATGGATATAGAGCAGGTGCAATGGATATAGAGCAGGTGGAATGGATATAGAGCAGGTGCAATGGATATAGAGCAGGTGGAATGGATATAGAGCAGGTGCAATAGATATAGAGCAGGTGGAATGGATATAGAGCAGGTGGAATGGATATAGAGCAGGTGCAATGGATATAGAGCAGGTAGAATCGATATAGAGCAGGTGGAATGGATATAGAACAGGTGCAATAGATATAGAGCAGGTGGAATGGATATAGAGCAGGTGCAATGGATATAGAGCAGGTGCAATGGATATAGAGCAGGTGGAATGGATATAGAGCAGGTGGGATGGATATAGAGCAGGTGCAATGGATATAGAGCAGGTGGAATGGATATAGAGCAGGTGCAATGGATATAGAGCAGGTGGAATGGATATAGAGCAGGTGCAATAGATATAGAGCAGGTGGAATGGATATAGAGCAGGTGGAATGGATATAGAGCAGGTGCAATGGATATAGAGCAGGTAGAATCGATATAGAGCAGGTGGAATGGATATAGAACAGGTGCAATAGATATAGAGCAGGTGGAATGGATATAGAGCAGGTGCAATGGATATAGAGCAGGTGCAATGGATATAGAGCAGGTGGAATGGATATAGAGCAGGTGGGATGGATATAGAGCAGGTGCAATGGATATAGAGCAGGTGGAATGGATATAGAGCAGGTGCAATGGATATAGAGCAGGTGGAATGGATATAGAGCAGGTGCAATAGATATAGAGCAGGTGGAATGGATATAGAGCAGGTGGAATGGATATAGAGCAGGTGCAATGGATATAGAGCAGGTGCAATGGATATAGAGCAGGTGCAATGGATATAGAGCAGGTGGAATGGATATAGAGCAGGTGCAATGGATATAGAGCAGGTGGAATGGATATAGAGCAGGTGGGATGGATATAGAGCAGGTGCAATGGATATAGAGCAGGTGCAATGGATATAGAGCAGGTGCAATGGATATAGAGCAGGTGCAATGGATATATAGCAGGTAGAATCGATATAGAGCAGGTGGAATGGATATAGAACAGGTGCAATAGATATAGAGCAGGTGGAATGGATATAGAGCAGGTGCAATGGATATAGAGCAGGTGCAATGGATATAGAGCAGGTGGAATGGATATAGAGCAGGTGGGATGGATATAGAGCAGGTGCAATGGATATAGAGCAGGTGGAATGGATATAGAGCAGGTGCAATGGATATATAGCAGGTAGAATCGATATAGAGCAGGTGGAATGGATATAGAGCAGGTGGAATGGATATAGAGCAGGTGGAATGGATATAGAGCAGGTGGGATGGATATAGAGCAGGTGCAATGGATATAGAGCAGGTAGAATGGATATAGAGCAGGTAGAATCGATATAGAGCAGGTGCAATGGATATAGAGCAGGTGCAATGGATATATAGCAGGTAGAATCGATATAGAGCAGGTGGAATGGATATAGAACAGGTGCAATAGATATAGAGCAGGTGGAATGGATATAGAGCAGGTGCAATGGATATAGAGCAGGTGCAATGGATATATAGCAGGTAGAATCGATATAGAGCAGGTGGAATGGATATAGAGCAGGTGGAATGGATATAGAGCAGGTGGAATGGATATAGAGCAGGTGGGATGGATATAGAGCAGGTGGAATGGATATAGAGCAGGTGGAATGGATATAGAGCAGGTGGGATGGATATAGAGCAGGTGCAATGGATATAGAGCAGGTGGAATGGATATAGAGCAGGTGCAATGGATATATAGCAGGTAGAATCGATATAGAGCAGGTGGAATGGATATAGAGCAGGTGGAATGGATATAGAGCAGGTGGAATGGATATAGAGCAGGTGGGATGGATATAGAGCAGGTGCAATGGATATAGAGCAGGTAGAATGGATATAGAGCAGGTAGAATCGATATAGAGCAGGTGCAATGGATATAGAGCAGGTAGAATGGATATAGAGCAGGTAGAATCGATATAGAGCAGGTGCAATGGATATAGAGCAGGTGGAATGGATATAGAGCAGGTGGAATGGATATATAGCAGGTGGAATGGATATAGAGCAGGTGCAATGGATATATAGCAGGTGGAATGGATATAGAGCAGGTGGAATGGATATAGAGCAGGTGGGATGGATATAGAGCAGGTGCAATGGATATAGAGCAGGTGGAATCGATATAGAGCAGGTGCAATGGATATAGAGCAGGTGGAATGGATATATAGCAGGTGGAATCGATATAGAGCAGGTGGAATGGATATAGAGCAGGTGCAATGGATATAGAGCAGGTAGAATCGATATAGAGCAGGTGGAATGGATATAGAGCAGGTGCAATGGATATAGAGCAGGTGCAATGGATATAGAGCAGGTGCAATGGATATAGAGCAGGTGCAATGGATATATAGCAGGTAGAATCGATATAGAGCAGGTGGAATGGATATAGAGCAGGTGCAATGGATATAGAGCAGGTGGAATGGATATAGAGCAGGTGGAATGGATATAGAGCAGGTGCAATGGATATAGAGCAGGTGCAATGGATATAGAGCAGGTGCAATGGATATAGAGCAGGTGCAATGGATATATAGCAGGTAGAATCGATATAGAGCAGGTGGAATGGATATAGAGCAGGTGCAATAGATATAGAGCAGGTGGAATGGATATAGAGCAGGTGCAATGGATATAGAGCAGGTGCAATGGATATAGAGCAGGTGCAATGGATATAGAGCAGGTAGAATGGATATAGAGCAGGTAGAATCGATATAGAGCAGGTGCAATGGATATAGAGCAGGTGGAATGGATATAGAGCAGGTGCAATGGATATAGAGCAGGTGGAATGGATATAGAGCAGGTGGGATGGATATAGAGCAGGTGCAATGGATATAGAGCAGGTGGAATGGATATAGAGCAGGTGGGATGGATATAGAGCAGGTGCAATGGATATAGAGCAGGTGGAATGGATATAGAGCAGGTGCAATGGATATAGAGCAGGTGGAATGGATATAGAGCAGGTGCAATAGATATAGAGCAGGTGGAATGGATATAGAGCAGGTGGAATGGATATAGAGCAGGTGCAATGGATATAGAGCAGGTAGAATCGATATAGAGCAGGTGGAATGGATATAGAACAGGTGCAATAGATATAGAGCAGGTGGAATGGATATAGAGCAGGTGCAATGGATATAGAGCAGGTGCAATGGATATAGAGCAGGTGGAATGGATATAGAGCAGGTGGGATGGATATAGAGCAGGTGCAATGGATATAGAGCAGGTGGAATGGATATAGAGCAGGTGCAATGGATATAGAGCAGGTGGAATGGATATAGAGCAGGTGCAATAGATATAGAGCAGGTGGAATGGATATAGAGCAGGTGGAATGGATATAGAGCAGGTGCAATGGATATAGAGCAGGTGCAATGGATATAGAGCAGGTGCAATGGATATAGAGCAGGTGGAATGGATATAGAGCAGGTGCAATGGATATAGAGCAGGTGGAATGGATATAGAGCAGGTGGGATGGATATAGAGCAGGTGCAATGGATATAGAGCAGGTGCAATGGATATAGAGCAGGTGCAATGGATATAGAGCAGGTGCAATGGATATATAGCAGGTAGAATCGATATAGAGCAGGTGGAATGGATATAGAACAGGTGCAATAGATATAGAGCAGGTGGAATGGATATAGAGCAGGTGCAATGGATATAGAGCAGGTGCAATGGATATAGAGCAGGTGGAATGGATATAGAGCAGGTGGGATGGATATAGAGCAGGTGCAATGGATATAGAGCAGGTGGAATGGATATAGAGCAGGTGCAATGGATATATAGCAGGTAGAATCGATATAGAGCAGGTGGAATGGATATAGAGCAGGTGGAATGGATATAGAGCAGGTGGAATGGATATAGAGCAGGTGGGATGGATATAGAGCAGGTGCAATGGATATAGAGCAGGTAGAATGGATATAGAGCAGGTAGAATCGATATAGAGCAGGTGCAATGGATATAGAGCAGGTAGAATGGATATAGAGCAGGTAGAATCGATATAGAGCAGGTGCAATGGATATAGAGCAGGTGGAATGGATATAGAGCAGGTGGAATGGATATATAGCAGGTGGAATGGATATAGAGCAGGTGCAATGGATATATAGCAGGTGGAATGGATATAGAGCAGGTGGAATGGATATAGAGCAGGTGGGATGGATATAGAGCAGGTGCAATGGATATAGAGCAGGTGGAATCGATATAGAGCAGGTGCAATGGATATAGAGCAGGTGGAATGGATATATAGCAGGTGGAATCGATATAGAGCAGGTGGAATGGATATAGAGCAGGTGCAATGGATATAGAGCAGGTAGAATCGATATAGAGCAGGTGGAATGGATATAGAGCAGGTGCAATGGATATAGAGCAGGTGCAATGGATATAGAGCAGGTGCAATGGATATAGAGCAGGTGCAATGGATATATAGCAGGTAGAATCGATATAGAGCAGGTGGAATGGATATAGAGCAGGTGCAATAGATATAGAGCAGGTGGAATGGATATAGAGCAGGTGCAATGGATATAGAGCAGGTGCAATGGATATAGAGCAGGTGGAATGGATATAGAGCAGGTGGGATGGATATAGAGCAGGTGCAATGGATATAGAGCAGGTGGAATGGATATAGAGCAGGTGCAATGGATATAGAGCAGGTGGAATGGATATAGAGCAGGTGGGATGGATATAGAGCAGGTGCAATGGATATATAGCAGGTGGAATGGATATAGAGCAGGTAATATGGATATAGAGCAGGTGCAATGGATATATAGCAGGTAGAATCGATATAGAGCAGGTGGAATGGATATAGAGCAGGTGCAATAGATATAGAGCAGGTGGAATGGATATAGAGCAGGTGCAATGAATATAGAGCAGGTGCAATGGATATAGAGCAGGTGGAATGGATATAGAGCAGGTGGGATGGATATAGAGCAGGTGCAATGGATATAGAGCAGGTGGAATGGATATAGAGCAGGTGCAATGGATATAGAGCAGGTGGAATGGATATAGAGCAGGTGCAATAGATATAGAGCAGGTGGAATGGATATAGAGCAGGTGGAATGGATATAGAGCAGGTGCAATGGATATAGAGCAGGTAGAATCGATATAGAGCAGGTGGAATGGATATAGAACAGGTGCAATAGATATAGAGCAGGTGGAATGGATATAGAGCAGGTGCAATGGATATAGAGCAGGTGCAATGGATATAGAGCAGGTGGAATGGATATAGAGCAGGTGGGATGGATATAGAGCAGGTGCAATGGATATAGAGCAGGTGGAATGGATATAGAGCAGGTGCAATGGATATAGAGCAGGTGGAATGGATATAGAGCAGGTGCAATAGATATAGAGCAGGTGGAATGGATATAGAGCAGGTGGAATGGATATAGAGCAGGTGCAATGGATATAGAGCAGGTAGAATCGATATAGAGCAGGTGGAATGGATATAGAACAGGTGCAATAGATATAGAGCAGGTGGAATGGATATAGAGCAGGTGCAATGGATATAGAGCAGGTGCAATGGATATAGAGCAGGTGGAATGGATATAGAGCAGGTGGGATGGATATAGAGCAGGTGCAATGGATATAGAGCAGGTGGAATGGATATAGAGCAGGTGCAATGGATATAGAGCAGGTGGAATGGATATAGAGCAGGTGCAATAGATATAGAGCAGGTGGAATGGATATAGAGCAGGTGGAATGGATATAGAGCAGGTGCAATGGATATAGAGCAGGTGCAATGGATATAGAGCAGGTGCAATGGATATAGAGCAGGTGGAATGGATATAGAGCAGGTGCAATGGATATAGAGCAGGTGGAATGGATATAGAGCAGGTGGGATGGATATAGAGCAGGTGCAATGGATATAGAGCAGGTGCAATGGATATAGAGCAGGTGCAATGGATATATAGCAGGTAGAATCGATATAGAGCAGGTGGAATGGATATAGAACAGGTGCAATAGATATAGAGCAGGTGGAATGGATATAGAGCAGGTGCAATGGATATAGAGCAGGTGCAATGGATATAGAGCAGGTGGAATGGATATAGAGCAGGTGGGATGGATATAGAGCAGGTGCAATGGATATAGAGCAGGTGGAATGGATATAGAGCAGGTGCAATGGATATATAGCAGGTAGAATCGATATAGAGCAGGTGGAATGGATATAGAGCAGGTGGAATGGATATAGAGCAGGTGGAATGGATATAGAGCAGGTGGGATGGATATAGAGCAGGTGCAATGGATATAGAGCAGGTAGAATGGATATAGAGCAGGTAGAAT
The DNA here is from genome assembly GCA_933228935.1 of Pemphredon lugubris. Taxonomy (NCBI): domain Eukaryota; kingdom Metazoa; phylum Arthropoda; class Insecta; order Hymenoptera; family Crabronidae; genus Pemphredon; species Pemphredon lugubris. The sequence goes on along the minus strand of OW121817.1, from coordinate 29,471,476 downwards.
CGATATAGAGCAGGTGCAATGGATATAGAGCAGGTAGAATGGATATAGAGCAGGTAGAATCGATATAGAGCAGGTGCAATGGATATAGAGCAGGTGGAATGGATATAGAGCAGGTGGAATGGATATATAGCAGGTGGAATGGATATAGAGCAGGTGCAATGGATATATAGCAGGTGGAATGGATATAGAGCAGGTGGAATGGATATAGAGCAGGTGGGATGGATATAGAGCAGGTGCAATGGATATAGAGCAGGTGGAATCGATATAGAGCAGGTGCAATGGATATAGAGCAGGTGGAATGGATATATAGCAGGTGGAATCGATATAGAGCAGGTGGAATGGATATAGAGCAGGTGCAATGGATATAGAGCAGGTAGAATCGATATAGAGCAGGTGGAATGGATATAGAGCAGGTGCAATGGATATAGAGCAGGTGCAATGGATATAGAGCAGGTGCAATGGATATAGAGCAGGTGCAATGGATATATAGCAGGTAGAATCGATATAGAGCAGGTGGAATGGATATAGAGCAGGTGCAATGGATATAGAGCAGGTAGAATCGATATAGAGCAGGTGGAATGGATATATAGCAGGTGGAATGGATATAGAGCAGGTAGAATGGATATAGAGCAGGTGCAATGGATATAGAGCAGGTGGAATGGATATATAGCAGGTAGAATCGATATAGAGCAGGTGGAATGGATATAGAGCAGGTGCAATAGATATAGAGCAGGTGGAATGGATATAGAGCAGGTGGAATGGATATAGAGCAGGTGCAATGGATATAGAGCAGGTGCAATGGATATAGAGCAGGTGCAATGGATATAGAGCAGGTGCAATGGATATATAGCAGGTAGAATCGATATAGAGCAGGTGGAATGGATATAGAGCAGGTGCAATAGATATAGAGCAGGTGGAATGGATATAGAGCAGGTGCAATGGATATAGAGCAGGTGCAATGGATATAGAGCAGGTGCAATGGATATAGAGCAGGTAGAATGGATATAGAGCAGGTAGAATCGATATAGAGCAGGTGCAATGGATATAGAGCAGGTGGAATGGATATAGAGCAGGTGCAATGGATATAGAGCAGGTGGAATGGATATAGAGCAGGTGGGATGGATATAGAGCAGGTGCAATGGATATATAGCAGGTGGAATGGATATAGAGCAGGTAATATGGATATAGAGCAGGTGCAATGGATATAGAGCAGGTAGAATCGATATAGAGCAGGTGCAATGGATATAGAGCAGGTAGAATGGATATAGACCAGGTAGAATCGATATAGAGCAGGTGCAATGGATATAGAGCAGGTGGAATGGATATAGAGCAGGTGCAATGGATACAGAGCAGGTGGAATGGATATAGAGCAGGTGGGATGGATATAGAGCAGGTGCAATGGATATATAGCAGGTGGAATGGATATAGAGCAGGTAATATGGATATAGAGCAGGTGCAATGGATATATAGCAGGTAGAATCGATATAGAGCAGGTGGAATGGATATAGAGCAGGTGCAATAGATATAGAGCAGGTGGAATGGATATAGAGCAGGTGCAATGAATATAGAGCAGGTGCAATGGATATAGAGCAGGTGGAATGGATATAGAGCAGGTGGGATGGATATAGAGCAGGTGCAATGGATATAGAGCAGGTGGAATGGATATAGAGCAGGTGCAATGGATATAGAGCAGGTGGAATGGATATAGAGCAGGTGCAATAGATATAGAGCAGGTGGAATGGATATAGAGCAGGTGGAATGGATATAGAGCAGGTGCAATGGATATAGAGCAGGTAGAATCGATATAGAGCAGGTGGAATGGATATAGAACAGGTGCAATAGATATAGAGCAGGTGGAATGGATATAGAGCAGGTGCAATGGATATAGAGCAGGTGCAATGGATATAGAGCAGGTGGAATGGATATAGAGCAGGTGGGATGGATATAGAGCAGGTGCAATGGATATAGAGCAGGTGGAATGGATATAGAGCAGGTGCAATGGATATAGAGCAGGTGGAATGGATATAGAGCAGGTGCAATAGATATAGAGCAGGTGGAATGGATATAGAGCAGGTGGAATGGATATAGAGCAGGTGCAATGGATATAGAGCAGGTGCAATGGATATAGAGCAGGTGCAATGGATATAGAGCAGGTGGAATGGATATAGAGCAGGTGCAATGGATATAGAGCAGGTGGAATGGATATAGAGCAGGTGGGATGGATATAGAGCAGGTGCAATGGATATAGAGCAGGTGCAATGGATATAGAGCAGGTGCAATGGATATAGAGCAGGTGCAATGGATATATAGCAGGTAGAATCGATATAGAGCAGGTGGAATGGATATAGAGCAGGTGGAATGGATATAGAGCAGGTGGAATGGATATAGAGCAGGTGGGATGGATATAGAGCAGGTGCAATGGATATAGAGCAGGTAGAATGGATATAGAGCAGGTAGAATCGATATAGAGCAGGTGCAATGGATATAGAGCAGGTAGAATGGATATAGAGCAGGTAGAATCGATATAGAGCAGGTGCAATGGATATAGAGCAGGTGGAATGGATATAGAGCAGGTGGAATGGATATATAGCAGGTGGAATGGATATAGAGCAGGTGCAATGGATATATAGCAGGTGGAATGGATATAGAGCAGGTGGAATGGATATAGAGCAGGTGGGATGGATATAGAGCAGGTGCAATGGATATAGAGCAGGTGGAATCGATATAGAGCAGGTGCAATGGATATAGAGCAGGTGGAATGGATATATAGCAGGTGGAATCGATATAGAGCAGGTGGAATGGATATAGAGCAGGTGCAATGGATATAGAGCAGGTAGAATCGATATAGAGCAGGTGGAATGGATATAGAGCAGGTGCAATGGATATAGAGCAGGTGCAATGGATATAGAGCAGGTGCAATGGATATAGAGCAGGTGCAATGGATATATAGCAGGTAGAATCGATATAGAGCAGGTGGAATGGATATAGAGCAGGTGCAATGGATATAGAGCAGGTAGAATCGATATAGAGCAGGTGGAATGGATATATAGCAGGTGAAATGGATATAGAGCAGGTAGAATGGATATAGAGCAGGTGCAATGGATATAGAGCAGGTGGAATGGATATATAGCAGGTAGAATCGATATAGAGCAGGTGGAATGGATATAGAGCAGGTGCAATAGATATAGAGCAGGTGGAATGGATATAGAGCAGGTGGAATGGATATAGAGCAGGTGCAATGGATATAGAGCAGGTGCAATGGATATAGAGCAGGTGCAATGGATATAGAGCAGGTGCAATGGATATATAGCAGGTAGAATCGATATAGAGCAGGTGGAATGGATATAGAGCAGGTGCAATAGATATAGAGCAGGTGGAATGGATATAGAGCAGGTGCAATGGATATAGAGCAGGTGCAATGGATATAGAGCAGGTGCAATGGATATAGAGCAGGTAGAATGGATATAGAGCAGGTAGAATCGATATAGAGCAGGTGCAATGGATATAGAGCAGGTGGAATGGATATAGAGCAGGTGCAATGGATATAGAGCAGGTGGAATGGATATAGAGCAGGTGGGATGGATATAGAGCAGGTGCAATGGATATATAGCAGGTGGAATGGATATAGAGCAGGTAATATGGATATAGAGCAGGTGCAATGGATATATAGCAGGTAGAATCGATATAGAGCAGGTGGAATGGATATAGAGCAGGTGCAATAGATATAGAGCAGGTGGAATGGATATAGAGCAGGTGCAATGAATATAGAGCAGGTGCAATGGATATAGAGCAGGTGGAATGGATATAGAGCAGGTGGGATGGATATAGAGCAGGTGCAATGGATATAGAGCAGGTGGAATGGATATAGAGCAGGTGCAATGGATATAGAGCAGGTGGAATGGATATAGAGCAGGTGCAATAGATATAGAGCAGGTGGAATGGATATAGAGCAGGTGGAATGGATATAGAGCAGGTGCAATGGATATAGAGCAGGTAGAATCGATATAGAGCAGGTGGAATGGATATAGAACAGGTGCAATAGATATAGAGCAGGTGGAATGGATATAGAGCAGGTGCAATGGATATAGAGCAGGTGCAATGGATATAGAGCAGGTGGAATGGATATAGAGCAGGTGGGATGGATATAGAGCAGGTGCAATGGATATAGAGCAGGTGGAATGGATATAGAGCAGGTGCAATGGATATAGAGCAGGTGGAATGGATATAGAGCAGGTGCAATAGATATAGAGCAGGTGGAATGGATATAGAGCAGGTGGAATGGATATAGAGCAGGTGCAATGGATATAGAGCAGGTGCAATGGATATAGAGCAGGTGCAATGGATATAGAGCAGGTGGAATGGATATAGAGCAGGTGCAATGGATATAGAGCAGGTGGAATGGATATAGAGCAGGTGGGATGGATATAGAGCAGGTGCAATGGATATAGAGCAGGTGCAATGGATATAGAGCAGGTGCAATGGATATAGAGCAGGTGCAATGGATATATAGCAGGTAGAATCGATATAGAGCAGGTGGAATGGATATAGAACAGGTGCAATAGATATAGAGCAGGTGGAATGGATATAGAGCAGGTGCAATGGATATAGAGCAGGTGCAATGGATATAGAGCAGGTGGAATGGATATAGAGCAGGTGGGATGGATATAGAGCAGGTGCAATGGATATAGAGCAGGTGGAATGGATATAGAGCAGGTGCAATGGATATATAGCAGGTAGAATCGATATAGAGCAGGTGGAATGGATATAGAGCAGGTGGAATGGATATAGAGCAGGTGGAATGGATATAGAGCAGGTGGGATGGATATAGAGCAGGTGCAATGGATATAGAGCAGGTAGAATGGATATAGAGCAGGTAGAATCGATATAGAGCAGGTGCAATGGATATAGAGCAGGTAGAATGGATATAGAGCAGGTAGAATCGATATAGAGCAGGTGCAATGGATATAGAGCAGGTGGAATGGATATAGAGCAGGTAGAATCGATATAGAGCAGGTGGAATGGATATAGAACAGGTGCAATAGATATAGAGCAGGTGGAATGGATATAGAGCAGGTGCAATGGATATAGAGCAGGTGCAATGGATATAGAGCAGGTGGAATGGATATAGAGCAGGTGGAATGGATATATAGCAGGTGGAATCGATATAGAGCAGGTGGAATGGATATAGAGCAGGTGCAATGGATATAGAGCAGGTAGAATCGATATAGAGCAGGTGGAATGGATATAGAGCAGGTGCAATGGATATAGAGCAGGTGCAATGGATATAGAGCAGGTGCAATGGATATAGAGCAGGTAGAATGGATATAGAGCAGGTAGAATCGATATAGAGCAGGTGCAATGGATATAGAGCAGGTGGAATGGATATAGAGCAGGTAGAATCGATATAGAGCAGGTGGAATGGATATAGAACAGGTGCAATAGATATAGAGCAGGTGGGATGGATATAGAGCAGGTGCAATGGATATAGAGCAGGTGGAATCGATATAGAGCAGGTGCAATGGATATAGAGCAGGTGGAATGGATATATAGCAGGTGGAATCGATATAGAGCAGGTGGAATGGATATAGAGCAGGTGCAATGGATATAGAGCAGGTAGAATCGATATAGAGCAGGTGGAATGGATATAGAGCAGGTGCAATGGATATAGAGCAGGTGCAATGGATATAGAGCAGGTGCAATGGATATAGAGCAGGTGCAATGGATATATAGCAGGTAGAATCGATATAGAGCAGGTGGAATGGATATAGAGCAGGTGCAATGGATATAGAGCAGGTAGAATCGATATAGAGCAGGTGGAATGGATATATAGCAGGTGGAATGGATATAGAGCAGGTAGAATGGATATAGAGCAGGTGCAATGGATATAGAGCAGGTGGAATGGATATATAGCAGGTAGAATCGATATAGAGCAGGTGGAATGGATATAGAGCAGGTGCAATAGATATAGAGCAGGTGGAATGGATATAGAGCAGGTGGAATGGATATAGAGCAGGTGCAATGGATATAGAGCAGGTGCAATGGATATAGAGCAGGTGCAATGGATATAGAGCAGGTGCAATGGATATATAGCAGGTAGAATCGATATAGAGCAGGTGGAATGGATATAGAGCAGGTGCAATAGATATAGAGCAGGTGGAATGGATATAGAGCAGGTGCAATGGATATAGAGCAGGTGCAATGGATATAGAGCAGGTGCAATGGATATAGAGCAGGTAGAATGGATATAGAGCAGGTAGAATCGATATAGAGCAGGTGCAATGGATATAGAGCAGGTGGAATGGATATAGAGCAGGTGCAATGGATATAGAGCAGGTGGAATGGATATAGAGCAGGTGGGATGGATATAGAGCAGGTGCAATGGATATATAGCAGGTGGAATGGATATAGAGCAGGTAATATGGATATAGAGCAGGTGCAATGGATATATAGCAGGTAGAATCGATATAGAGCAGGTGGAATGGATATAGAGCAGGTGCAATAGATATAGAGCAGGTGGAATGGATATAGAGCAGGTGCAATGAATATAGAGCAGGTGCAATGGATATAGAGCAGGTGGAATGGATATAGAGCAGGTGGGATGGATATAGAGCAGGTGCAATGGATATAGAGCAGGTGGAATGGATATAGAGCAGGTGCAATGGATATAGAGCAGGTGGAATGGATATAGAGCAGGTGCAATAGATATAGAGCAGGTGGAATGGATATAGAGCAGGTGGAATGGATATAGAGCAGGTGCAATGGATATAGAGCAGGTAGAATCGATATAGAGCAGGTGGAATGGATATAGAACAGGTGCAATAGATATAGAGCAGGTGGAATGGATATAGAGCAGGTGCAATGGATATAGAGCAGGTGCAATGGATATAGAGCAGGTGGAATGGATATAGAGCAGGTGGGATGGATATAGAGCAGGTGCAATGGATATAGAGCAGGTGGAATGGATATAGAGCAGGTGCAATGGATATAGAGCAGGTGGAATGGATATAGAGCAGGTGCAATAGATATAGAGCAGGTGGAATGGATATAGAGCAGGTGGAATGGATATAGAGCAGGTGCAATGGATATAGAGCAGGTGCAATGGATATAGAGCAGGTGCAATGGATATAGAGCAGGTGGAATGGATATAGAGCAGGTGCAATGGATATAGAGCAGGTGGAATGGATATAGAGCAGGTGGGATGGATATAGAGCAGGTGCAATGGATATAGAGCAGGTGCAATGGATATAGAGCAGGTGCAATGGATATAGAGCAGGTGCAATGGATATATAGCAGGTAGAATCGATATAGAGCAGGTGGAATGGATATAGAACAGGTGCAATAGATATAGAGCAGGTGGAATGGATATAGAGCAGGTGCAATGGATATAGAGCAGGTGCAATGGATATAGAGCAGGTGGAATGGATATAGAGCAGGTGGGATGGATATAGAGCAGGTGCAATGGATATAGAGCAGGTGGAATGGATATAGAGCAGGTGCAATGGATATATAGCAGGTAGAATCGATATAGAGCAGGTGGAATGGATATAGAGCAGGTGGAATGGATATAGAGCAGGTGGAATGGATATAGAGCAGGTGGGATGGATATAGAGCAGGTGCAATGGATATAGAGCAGGTAGAATGGATATAGAGCAGGTAGAATCGATATAGAGCAGGTGCAATGGATATAGAGCAGGTAGAATGGATATAGAGCAGGTAGAATCGATATAGAGCAGGTGCAATGGATATAGAGCAGGTGGAATGGATATAGAGCAGGTGGAATGGATATATAGCAGGTGGAATGGATATAGAGCAGGTGCAATGGATATATAGCAGGTGGAATGGATATAGAGCAGGTGGAATGGATATAGAGCAGGTGGGATGGATATAGAGCAGGTGCAATGGATATAGAGCAGGTGGAATCGATATAGAGCAGGTGCAATGGATATAGAGCAGGTGGAATGGATATATAGCAGGTGGAATCGATATAGAGCAGGTGGAATGGATATAGAGCAGGTGCAATGGATATAGAGCAGGTAGAATCGATATAGAGCAGGTGGAATGGATATAGAGCAGGTGCAATGGATATAGAGCAGGTGCAATGGATATAGAGCAGGTGCAATGGATATAGAGCAGGTGCAATGGATATATAGCAGGTAGAATCGATATAGAGCAGGTGGAATGGATATAGAGCAGGTGCAATAGATATAGAGCAGGTGGAATGGATATAGAGCAGGTGCAATGGATATAGAGCAGGTGCAATGGATATAGAGCAGGTGGAATGGATATAGAGCAGGTGGGATGGATATAGAGCAGGTGCAATGGATATAGAGCAGGTGGAATGGATATAGAGCAGGTGCAATGGATATAGAGCAGGTGGAATGGATATAGAGCAGGTGGGATGGATATAGAGCAGGTGCAATGGATATATAGCAGGTGGAATGGATATAGAGCAGGTAATATGGATATAGAGCAGGTGCAATGGATATATAGCAGGTAGAATCGATATAGAGCAGGTGGAATGGATATAGAGCAGGTGCAATAGATATAGAGCAGGTGGAATGGATATAGAGCAGGTGCAATGAATATAGAGCAGGTGCAATGGATATAGAGCAGGTGGAATGGATATAGAGCAGGTGGGATGGATATAGAGCAGGTGCAATGGATATAGAGCAGGTGGAATGGATATAGAGCAGGTGCAATGGATATAGAGCAGGTGGAATGGATATAGAGCAGGTGCAATAGATATAGAGCAGGTGGAATGGATATAGAGCAGGTGGAATGGATATAGAGCAGGTGCAATGGATATAGAGCAGGTAGAATCGATATAGAGCAGGTGGAATGGATATAGAACAGGTGCAATAGATATAGAGCAGGTGGAATGGATATAGAGCAGGTGCAATGGATATAGAGCAGGTGCAATGGATATAGAGCAGGTGGAATGGATATAGAGCAGGTGGGATGGATATAGAGCAGGTGCAATGGATATAGAGCAGGTGGAATGGATATAGAGCAGGTGCAATGGATATAGAGCAGGTGGAATGGATATAGAGCAGGTGCAATAGATATAGAGCAGGTGGAATGGATATAGAGCAGGTGGAATGGATATAGAGCAGGTGCAATGGATATAGAGCAGGTAGAATCGATATAGAGCAGGTGGAATGGATATAGAACAGGTGCAATAGATATAGAGCAGGTGGAATGGATATAGAGCAGGTGCAATGGATATAGAGCAGGTGCAATGGATATAGAGCAGGTGGAATGGATATAGAGCAGGTGGGATGGATATAGAGCAGGTGCAATGGATATAGAGCAGGTGGAATGGATATAGAGCAGGTGCAATGGATATAGAGCAGGTGGAATGGATATAGAGCAGGTGCAATAGATATAGAGCAGGTGGAATGGATATAGAGCAGGTGGAATGGATATAGAGCAGGTGCAATGGATATAGAGCAGGTGCAATGGATATAGAGCAGGTGCAATGGATATAGAGCAGGTGGAATGGATATAGAGCAGGTGCAATGGATATAGAGCAGGTGGAATGGATATAGAGCAGGTGGGATGGATATAGAGCAGGTGCAATGGATATAGAGCAGGTGCAATGGATATAGAGCAGGTGCAATGGATATAGAGCAGGTGCAATGGATATATAGCAGGTAGAATCGATATAGAGCAGGTGGAATGGATATAGAACAGGTGCAATAGATATAGAGCAGGTGGAATGGATATAGAGCAGGTGCAATGGATATAGAGCAGGTGCAATGGATATAGAGCAGGTGGAATGGATATAGAGCAGGTGGGATGGATATAGAGCAGGTGCAATGGATATAGAGCAGGTGGAATGGATATAGAGCAGGTGCAATGGATATATAGCAGGTAGAATCGATATAGAGCAGGTGGAATGGATATAGAGCAGGTGGAATGGATATAGAGCAGGTGGAATGGATATAGAGCAGGTGGGATGGATATAGAGCAGGTGCAATGGATATAGAGCAGGTAGAATGGATATAGAGCAGGTAGAATCGATATAGAGCAGGTGCAATGGATATAGAGCAGGTAGAATGGATATAGAGCAGGTAGAATCGATATAGAGCAGGTGCAATGGATATAGAGCAGGTGGAATGGATATAGAGCAGGTGGAATGGATATATAGCAGGTGGAATGGATATAGAGCAGGTGCAATGGATATATAGCAGGTGGAATGGATATAGAGCAGGTGGAATGGATATAGAGCAGGTGGGATGGATATAGAGCAGGTGCAATGGATATAGAGCAGGTGGAATCGATATAGAGCAGGTGCAATGGATATAGAGCAGGTGGAATGGATATATAGCAGGTGGAATCGATATAGAGCAGGTGGAATGGATATAGAGCAGGTGCAATGGATATAGAGCAGGTAGAATCGATATAGAGCAGGTGGAATGGATATAGAGCAGGTGCAATGGATATAGAGCAGGTGCAATGGATATAGAGCAGGTGCAATGGATATAGAGCAGGTGCAATGGATATATAGCAGGTAGAATCGATATAGAGCAGGTGGAATGGATATAGAGCAGGTGCAATGGATATAGAGCAGGTAGAATCGATATAGAGCAGGTGGAATGGATATATAGCAGGTGGAATGGATATAGAGCAGGTAGAATGGATATAGAGCAGGTGCAATGGATATAGAGCAGGTGGAATGGATATATAGCAGGTAGAATCGATATAGAGCAGGTGGAATGGATATAGAGCAGGTGCAATAGATATAGAGCAGGTGGAATGGATATAGAGCAGGTGGAATGGATATAGAGCAGGTGCAATGGATATAGAGCAGGTGCAATGGATATAGAGCAGGTGCAATGGATATAGAGCAGGTGCAATGGATATATAGCAGGTAGAATCGATATAGAGCAGGTGGAATGGATATAGAGCAGGTGCAATAGATATAGAGCAGGTGGAATGGATATAGAGCAGGTGCAATGGATATAGAGCAGGTGCAATGGATATAGAGCAGGTGCAATGGATATAGAGCAGGTAGAATGGATATAGAGCAGGTAGAATCGATATAGAGCAGGTGCAATGGATATAGAGCAGGTAGAATGGATATAGAGCAGGTGCAATGGATATAGAGCAGGTGGAATGGATATAGAGCAGGTGGGATGGATATAGAGCAGGTGCAATGGATATATAGCAGGTGGAATGGATATAGAGCAGGTAATATGGATATAGAGCAGGTGCAATGGATATATAGCAGGTAGAATCGATATAGAGCAGGTGGAATGGATATAGAGCAGGTGCAATAGATATAGAGCAGGTGGAATGGATATAGAGCAGGTGGAATGGATATAGAGCAGGTGCAATGGATATAGAGCAGGTAGAATCGATATAGAGCAGGTGGAATGGATATAGAACAGGTGCAATAGATATAGAGCAGGTGGAATGGATATAGAGCAGGTGCAATGGATATAGAGCAGGTGCAATGGATATAGAGCAGGTGGAATGAATATAGAGCAGGTGGGATGGATATAGAGCAGGTGCAATGGATATAGAGCAGGTGGAATGGATATAGAGCAGGTGCAATGGATATAGAGCAGGTGGAATGGATATAGAGCAGGTGCAATAGATATAGAGCAGGTGGAATGGATATAGAGCAGGTGGAATGGATATAGAGCAGGTGCAATGGATATAGAGCAGGTGCAACGGATATAGAGCAGGTGCAATGGATATAGAGCAGGTGGAATGGATATAGAGCAGGTGCAATGGATATAGAGCAGGTGGAATGGATATAGAGCAGGTGGGATGGATATAGAGCAGGTGCAATGGATATAGAGCAGGTGCAATGGATATAGAGCAGGTGCAATGGATATATAGCAGGTAGAATCGATATAGAGCAGGTGGAATGGATATAGAACAGGTGCAATAGATATAGAGCAGGTGGAATGGATATAGAGCAGGTGCAATGGATATAGAGCAGGTGCAATGGATATAGAGCAGGTGGAATGGATATAGAGCAGGTGGGATGGATATAGAGCAGGTGCAATGGATATAGAGCAGGTGGAATGGATATAGAGCAGGTGCAATGGATATATAGCAGGTAGAATCGATATAGAGCAGGTGGAATGGATATAGAGCAGGTGGAATGGATATAGAGCAGGTGGAATGGATATAGAGCAGGTGGGATGGATATAGAGCAGGTAGAATCGATATAGAGCAGGTGCAATGGATATAGAGCAGGTAGAATGGATATAGAGCAGGTAGAATCGATATAGAGCAGGTGCAATGGATATAGAGCAGGTGGAATGGATATAGAGCAGGTGGAATGGATATATAGCAGGTGGAATGGATATAGAGCAGGTGCAATGGATATATAGCAGGTGGAATGGATATAGAGCAGGTGGAATGGATATAGAGCAGGTGGGATGGATATAGAGCAGGTGCAATGGATATAGAGCAGGTGGAATCGATATAGAGCAGGTGCAATGGATATAGAGCAGGTGGAATGGATATATAGCAGGTGGAATCGATATAGAGCAGGTGGAATGGATATAGAGCAGGTGCAATGGATATAGAGCAGGTAGAATCGATATAGAGCAGGTGGAATGGATATAGAGCAGGTGCAATGGATATAGAGCAGGTGCAATGGATATAGAGCAGGTGCAATGGATATAGAGCAGGTGCAATGGATATATAGCAGGTAGAATCGATATAGAGCAGGTGGAATGGATATAGAGCAGGTGCAATAGATATAGAGCAGGTGGAATGGATATAGAGCAGGTGCAATGGATATAGAGCAGGTGCAATGGATATAGAGCAGGTGGAATGGATATAGAGCAGGTGGGATGGATATAGAGCAGGTGCAATGGATATAGAGCAGGTGGAATGGATATAGAGCAGGTGGGATGGATATAGAGCAGGTGCAATGGATATAGAGCAGGTGGAATGGATATAGAGCAGGTGCAATGGATATAGAGCAGGTGGAATGGATATAGAGCAGGTGCAATAGATATAGAGCAGGTGGAATGGATATAGAGCAGGTGGAATGGATATAGAGCAGGTGCAATGGATATAGAGCAGGTAGAATCGATATAGAGCAGGTGGAATGGATATAGAACAGGTGCAATAGATATAGAGCAGGTGGAATGGATATAGAGCAGGTGCAATGGATATAGAGCAGGTGCAATGGATATAGAGCAGGTGGAATGGATATAGAGCAGGTGGGATGGATATAGAGCAGGTGCAATGGATATAGAGCAGGTGGAATGGATATAGAGCAGGTGCAATGGATATAGAGCAGGTGGAATGGATATAGAGCAGGTGCAATAGATATAGAGCAGGTGGAATGGATATAGAGCAGGTGGAATGGATATAGAGCAGGTGCAATGGATATAGAGCAGGTAGAATCGATATAGAGCAGGTGGAATGGATATAGAACAGGTGCAATAGATATAGAGCAGGTGGAATGGATATAGAGCAGGTGCAATGGATATAGAGCAGGTGCAATGGATATAGAGCAGGTGGAATGGATATAGAGCAGGTGGGATGGATATAGAGCAGGTGCAATGGATATAGAGCAGGTGGAATGGATATAGAGCAGGTGCAATGGATATAGAGCAGGTGGAATGGATATAGAGCAGGTGCAATAGATATAGAGCAGGTGGAATGGATATAGAGCAGGTGGAATGGATATAGAGCAGGTGCAATGGATATAGAGCAGGTGCAATGGATATAGAGCAGGTGGAATGGATATAGAGCAGGTGCAATGGATATAGAGCAGGTGGAATGGATATAGAGCAGGTGGGATGGATATAGAGCAGGTGCAATGGATATAGAGCAGGTGCAATGGATATAGAGCAGGTGCAATGGATATAGAGCAGGTGCAATGGATATAGAGCAGGTAGAATCGATATAGAGCAGGTGGAATGGATATAGAGCAGGTGCAATGGATATAGAGCAGGTGCAATGGATATAGAGCAGGTGCAATGGATATAGAGCAGGTGCAATGGATATATAGCAGGTAGAATCGATATAGAGCAGGTGGAATGGATATAGAGCAGGTGCAATAGATATAGAGCAGGTGGAATGGATATAGAGCAGGTGCAATGGATATAGAGCAGGTGCAATGGATATAGAGCAGGTGGAATGGATATAGAGCAGGTGGGATGGATATAGAGCAGGTGCAATGGATATAGAGCAGGTGGAATGGATATAGAGCAGGTGGGATGGATATAGAGCAGGTGCAATGGATATAGAGCAGGTGGAATGGATATAGAGCAGGTGCAATGGATATAGAGCAGGTGGAATGGATATAGAGCAGGTGCAATAGATATAGAGCAGGTGGAATGGATATAGAGCAGGTGGAATGGATATAGAGCAGGTGCAATGGATATAGAGCAGGTAGAATCGATATAGAGCAGGTGGAATGGATATAGAACAGGTGCAATAGATATAGAGCAGGTGGAATGGATATAGAGCAGGTGCAATGGATATAGAGCAGGTGCAATGGATATAGAGCAGGTGGAATGGATATAGAGCAGGTGGGATGGATATAGAGCAGGTGCAATGGATATAGAGCAGGTGGAATGGATATAGAGCAGGTGCAATGGATATAGAGCAGGTGGAATGGATATAGAGCAGGTGCAATAGATATAGAGCAGGTGGAATGGATATAGAGCAGGTGGAATGGATATAGAGCAGGTGCAATGGATATAGAGCAGGTAGAATCGATATAGAGCAGGTGGAATGGATATAGAACAGGTGCAATAGATATAGAGCAGGTGGAATGGATATAGAGCAGGTGCAATGGATATAGAGCAGGTGCAATGGATATAGAGCAGGTGGAATGGATATAGAGCAGGTGGGATGGATATAGAGCAGGTGCAATGGATATAGAGCAGGTGGAATGGATATAGAGCAGGTGCAATGGATATAGAGCAGGTGGAATGGATATAGAGCAGGTGCAATAGATATAGAGCAGGTGGAATGGATATAGAGCAGGTGGAATGGATATAGAGCAGGTGCAATGGATATAGAGCAGGTGCAATGGATATAGAGCAGGTGGAATGGATATAGAGCAGGTGCAATGGATATAGAGCAGGTGGAATGGATATAGAGCAGGTGGGATGGATATAGAGCAGGTGCAATGGATATAGAGCAGGTGCAATGGATATAGAGCAGGTGCAATGGATATAGAGCAGGTGCAATGGATATATAGCAGGTAGAATCGATATAGAGCAGGTGGAATGGATATAGAACAGGTGCAATAGATATAGAGCAGGTGGAATGGATATAGAGCAGGTGCAATGGATATAGAGCAGGTGCAATGGATATAGAGCAGGTGGAATGGATATAGAGCAGGTGGGATGGATATAGAGCAGGTGCAATGGATATAGAGCAGGTGGAATGGATATAGAGCAGGTGCAATGGATATATAGCAGGTAGAATCGATATAGAGCAGGTGGAATGGATATAGAGCAGGTGGAATGGATATAGAGCAGGTGGAATGGATATAGAGCAGGTGGGATGGATATAGAGCAGGTGCAATGGATATAGAGCAGGTAGAATGGATATAGAGCAGGTAGAATCGATATAGAGCAGGTGCAATGGATATAGAGCAGGTAGAATGGATATAGAGCAGGTAGAATCGATATAGAGCAGGTGCAATGGATATAGAGCAGGTGGAATGGATATAGAGCAGGTGGAATGGATATAGAGCAGGTGCAATGGATATATAGCAGGTGGAATGGATATAGAGCAGGTGGAATGGATATAGAGCAGGTGGGATGGATATAGAGCAGGTGCAATGGATATAGAGCAGGTGGAATCGATATAGAGCAGGTGCAATGGATATAGAGCAGGTGGAATGGATATATAGCAGGTGGAATCGATATAGAGCAGGTGGAATGGATATAGAGCAGGTGCAATGGATATAGAGCAGGTAGAATCGATATAGAGCAGGTGGAATGGATATAGAGCAGGTGCAATGGATATAGAGCAGGTGCAATGGATATAGAGCAGGTGCAATGGATATAGAGCAGGTGCAATGGATATATAGCAGGTAGAATCGATATAGAGCAGGTGGAATGGATATAGAGCAGGTGCAATGGATATAGAGCAGGTAGAATCGATATAGAGCAGGTGGAATGGATATATAGCAGGTGGAATGGATATAGAGCAGGTAGAATGGATATAGAGCAGGTGCAATGGATATAGAGCAGGTGGAATGGATATATAGCAGGTAGAATCGATATAGAGCAGGTGGAATGGATATAGAGCAGGTGCAATAGATATAGAGCAGGTGGAATGGATATAGAGCAGGTGGAATGGATATAGAGCAGGTGCAATGGATATAGAGCAGGTGCAATGGATATAGAGCAGGTGCAATGGATATAGAGCAGGTGCAATGGATATATAGCAGGTAGAATCGATATAGAGCAGGTGGAATGGATATAGAGCAGGTGCAATAGATATAGAGCAGGTGGAATGGATATAGAGCAGGTGCAATGGATATAGAGCAGGTGCAATGGATATAGAGCAGGTGCAATGGATATAGAGCAGGTAGAATGGATATAGAGCAGGTAGAATCGATATAGAGCAGGTGCAATGGATATAGAGCAGGTGGAATGGATATAGAGCAGGTGCAATGGATATAGAGCAGGTGGAATGGATATAGAGCAGGTGGGATGGATATAGAGCAGGTGCAATGGATATATAGCAGGTGGAATGGATATAGAGCAGGTAATATGGATATAGAGCAGGTGCAATGGATATATAGCAGGTAGAATCGATATAGAGCAGGTGGAATGGATATAGAGCAGGTGCAATAGATATAGAGCAGGTGGAATGGATATAGAGCAGGTGCAATGAATATAGAGCAGGTGCAATGGATATAGAGCAGGTGGAATGGATATAGAGCAGGTGGGATGGATATAGAGCAGGTGCAATGGATATAGAGCAGGTGGAATGGATATAGAGCAGGTGGAATGGATATAGAGCAGGTGCAATGGATATAGAGCAGGTGCAATGGATATAGAGCAGGTGGAATGGATATAGAGCAGGTGGGATGGATATAGAGCAGGTGCAATGGATATAGAGCAGGTGGAATGGATATAGAGCAGGTGCAATGGATATAGAGCAGGTGGAATGGATATAGAGCAGGTGCAATAGATATAGAGCAGGTGGAATGGATATAGAGCAGGTGGAATGGATATAGAGCAGGTGCAATGGATATAGAGCAGGTGCAATGGATATAGAGCAGGTGCAATGGATATAGAGCAGGTGGAATGGATATAGAGCAGGTGCAATGGATATAGAGCAGGTGGAATGGATATAGAGCAGGTGGGATGGATATAGAGCAGGTGCAATGGATATAGAGCAGGTGCAATGGATATATAGCAGGTAGAATCGATATAGAGCAGGTGGAATGGATATAGAACAGGTGCAATAGATATAGAGCAGGTGGAATGGATATAGAGCAGGTGCAATGGATATAGAGCAGGTGCAATGGATATAGAGCAGGTGGAATGGATATAGAGCAGGTGGGATGGATATAGAGCAGGTGCAATGGATATAGAGCAGGTGGAATGGATATAGAGCAGGTGCAATGGATATATAGCAGGTAGAATCGATATAGAGCAGGTGGAATGGATATAGAGCAGGTGGAATGGATATAGAGCAGGTGGAATGGATATAGAGCAGGTGGGATGGATATAGAGCAGGTGCAATGGATATAGAGCAGGTAGAATGGATATAGAGCAGGTAGAATCGATATAGAGCAGGTGCAATGGATATAGAGCAGGTAGAATGGATATAGAGCAGGTAGAATCGATATAGAGCAGGTGCAATGGATATAGAGCAGGTGGAATGGATATAGAGCAGGTGGAATGGATATATAGCAGGTGGAATGGATATAGAGCAGGTGCAATGGATATATAGCAGGTGGAATGGATATAGAGCAGGTGGAATGGATATAGAGCAGGTGGGATGGATATAGAGCAGGTGCAATGGATATAGAGCAGGTGGAATCGATATAGAGCAGGTGCAATGGATATAGAGCAGGTGGAATGGATATATAGCAGGTGGAATCGATATAGAGCAGGTGGAATGGATATAGAGCAGGTGCAATGGATATAGAGCAGGTAGAATCGATATAGAGCAGGTGGAATGGATATAGAGCAGGTGCAATGGATATAGAGCAGGTGCAATGGATATAGAGCAGGTGCAATGGATATAGAGCAGGTGCAATGGATATATAGCAGGTAGAATCGATATAGAGCAGGTGGAATGGATATAGAGCAGGTGCAATAGATATAGAGCAGGTGGAATGGATATAGAGCAGGTGCAATGAATATAGAGCAGGTGCAATGGATATAGAGCAGGTGGAATGGATATAGAGCAGGTGGGATGGATATAGAGCAGGTGCAATGGATATAGAGCAGGTGGAATGGATATAGAGCAGGTGCAATGGATATAGAGCAGGTGGAATGGATATAGAGCAGGTGCAATAGATATAGAGCAGGTGGAATGGATATAGAGCAGGTGGAATGGATATAGAACAGGTGCAATGGATATAGAGCAGGTAGAATCGATATAGAGCAGGTGCAATGGATATAGAGCAGGTGCAATGGATATAGAGCAGGTGGAATGGATATAGAGCAGGTGGGATGGATATAGAGCAGGTGCAATGGATATAGAGCAGGTGGAATGGATATAGAGCAGGTGCAATGGATATAGAGCAGGTGGAATGGATATAGAGCAGGTGCAATAGATATAGAGCAGGTGGAATGGATATAGAGCAGGTGGAATGGATATAGAGCAGGTGCAATGGATATAGAGCAGGTGCAATGGATATAGAGCAGGTGGAATGGATATATAGCAGGTGGAATCGATATAGAGCAGGTGGAATGGATATAGAGCAGGTGCAATGGATATAGAGCAGGTAGAATCGATATAGAGCAGGTGGAATGGATATAGAGCAGGTGCAATGGATATAGAGCAGGTGCAATGGATATAGAGCAGGTGCAATGGATATAGAGCAGGTGCAATGGATATATAGCAGGTAGAATCGATATAGAGCAGGTGGGATGGATATAGAGCAGGTGCAATGGATATAGAGCAGGTGGAATGGATATAGAGCAGGTGCAATGGATATAGAGCAGGTGGAATGGATATAGAGCAGGTGCAATAGATATAGAGCAGGTGGAATGGATATAGAGCAGGTGGAATGGATATAGAGCAGGTGCAATGGATATAGAGCAGGTAGAATCGATATAGAGCAGGTGGAATGGATATAGAACAGGTGCAATAGATATAGAGCAGGTGGAATGGATATAGAGCAGGTGCAATGGATATAGAGCAGGTGCAATGGATATAGAGCAGGTGGAATGGATATAGAGCAGGTGGGATGGATATAGAGCAGGTGCAATGGATATAGAGCAGGTGGAATGGATATAGAGCAGGTGCAATGGATATAGAGCAGGTGGAATGGATATAGAGCAGGTGCAATAGATATAGAGCAGGTGGAATGGATATAGAGCAGGTGGAATGGATATAGAGCAGGTGCAATGGATATAGAGCAGGTGCAATGGATATAGAGCAGGTGCAATGGATATAGAGCAGGTGGAATGGATATAGAGCAGGTGCAATGGATATAGAGCAGGTGGAATGGATATAGAGCAGGTGGGATGGATATAGAGCAGGTGCAATGGATATAGAGCAGGTGCAATGGATATAGAGCAGGTGCAATGGATATATAGCAGGTAGAATCGATATAGAGCAGGTGGAATGGATATAGAACAGGTGCAATAGATATAGAGCAGGTGGAATGGATATAGAGCAGGTGCAATGGATATAGAGCAGGTGCAATGGATATAGAGCAGGTGGAATGGATATAGAGCAGGTGGGATGGATATAGAGCAGGTGCAATGGATATAGAGCAGGTGGAATGGATATAGAGCAGGTGCAATGGATATATAGCAGGTAGAATCGATATAGAGCAGGTGGAATGGATATAGAGCAGGTGGAATGGATATAGAGCAGGTGGAATGGATATAGAGCAGGTGGGATGGATATAGAGCAGGTGCAATGGATATAGAGCAGGTAGAATGGATATAGAGCAGGTAGAATCGATATAGAGCAGGTGCAATGGATATAGAGCAGGTAGAATGGATATAGAGCAGGTAGAATCGATATAGAGCAGGTGCAATGGATATAGAGCAGGTGGAATGGATATAGAGCAGGTGGAATGGATATATAGCAGGTGGAATCGATATAGAGCAGGTGGAATGGATATAGAGCAGGTGCAATGGATATAGAGCAGGTAGAATCGATATAGAGCAGGTGGAATGGATATAGAGCAGGTGCAATGGATATAGAGCAGGTGCAATGGATATAGAGCAGGTGCAATGGATATAGAGCAGGTGCAATGGATATATAGCAGGTAGAATCGATATAGAGCAGGTGGAATGGATATAGAGCAGGTGCAATAGATATAGAGCAGGTGGAATGGATATAGAGCAGGTGCAATGGATATAGAGCAGGTGCAATGGATATAGAGCAGGTGGAATGGATATAGAGCAGGTGGGATGGATATAGAGCAGGTGCAATGGATATAGAGCAGGTGGAATGGATATAGAGCAGGTGCAATGGATATAGAGCAGGTGGAATGGATATAGAGCAGGTGGGATGGATATAGAGCAGGTGCAATGGATATATAGCAGGTGGAATGGATATAGAGCAGGTAATATGGATATAGAGCAGGTGCAATGGATATATAGCAGGTAGAATCGATATAGAGCAGGTGGAATGGATATAGAGCAGGTGCAATAGATATAGAGCAGGTGCAATGGATATAGAGCAGGTGGAATGGATATAGAGCAGGTGCAATGGATATAGAGCAGGTGGAATGGATATAGAGCAGGTGCAATAGATATAGAGCAGGTGGAATGGATATAGAGCAGGTGGAATGGATATAGAACAGGTGCAATGGATATAGAGCAGGTGGAATGGATATAGAGCAGGTGCAATGAATATAGAGCAGGTGCAATGGATATAGAGCAGGTGGAATGGATATAGAGCAGGTGCAATGGATATAGAGCAGGTGCAATGGATATAGAGCAGGTGCAATGGATATAGAGCAGGTGCAATGGATATATAGCAGGTAGAATCGATATAGAGCAGGTGGAATGGATATAGAGCAGGTGCAATAGATATAGAGCAGGTGGAATGGATATAGAGCAGGTGCAATGAATATAGAGCAGGTGCAATGGATATAGAGCAGGTGGAATGGATATAGAGCAGGTGGAATGGATATAGAGCAGGTGCAATAGATATAGAGCAGGTGGAATGGATATAGAGCAGGTGCAATGGATATATAGCAGGTAGAATCGATATAGAGCAGGTGGAATGGATATAGAGCAGGTGCAATAGATATAGAGCAGGTGGAATGGATATAGAGCAGGTGCAATGAATATAGAGCAGGTGCAATGGATATAGAGCAGGTGGAATGGATATAGAGCAGGTGGGATGGATATAGAGCAGGTGCAATGGATATAGAGCAGGTGGAATGGATATAGAGCAGGTGGAATGGATATAGAGCAGGTGCAATGGATATAGAGCAGGTGCAATGGATATAGAGCAGGTGGAATGGATATAGAGCAGGTGGGATGGATATAGAGCAGGTGCAATGGATATAGAGCAGGTGGAATGGATATAGAGCAGGTGCAATGGATATAGAGCAGGTGGAATGGATATAGAGCAGGTGCAATAGATATAGAGCAGGTGGAATGGATATAGAGCAGGTGGAATGGATATAGAGCAGGTGCAATGGATATAGAGCAGGTGCAATGGATATAGAGCAGGTGCAATGGATATAGAGCAGGTGGAATGGATATAGAGCAGGTGCAATGGATATAGAGCAGGTGGAATGGATATAGAGCAGGTGGGATGGATATAGAGCAGGTGCAATGGATATAGAGCAGGTGCAATGGATATAGAGCAGGTGCAATGGATATATAGCAGGTAGAATCGATATAGAGCAGGTGGAATGGATATAGAACAGGTGCAATAGATATAGAGCAGGTGGAATGGATATAGAGCAGGTGCAATGGATATAGAGCAGGTGCAATGGATATAGAGCAGGTGGAATGGATATAGAGCAGGTGGGATGGATATAGAGCAGGTGCAATGGATATAGAGCAGGTGGAATGGATATAGAGCAGGTGCAATGGATATATAGCAGGTAGAATCGATATAGAGCAGGTGGAATGGATATAGAGCAGGTGGAATGGATATAGAGCAGGTGGAATGGATATAGAGCAGGTGGGATGGATATAGAGCAGGTGCAATGGATATAGAGCAGGTAGAATGGATATAGAGCAGGTAGAATCGATATAGAGCAGGTGCAATGGATATAGAGCAGGTAGAATGGATATAGAGCAGGTAGAATCGATATAGAGCAGGTGCAATGGATATAGAGCAGGTGGAATGGATATAGAGCAGGTGGAATGGATATATAGCAGGTGGAATGGATATAGAGCAGGTGCAATGGATATATAGCAGGTGGAATGGATATAGAGCAGGTGGAATGGATATAGAGCAGGTGGGATGGATATAGAGCAGGTGCAATGGATATAGAGCAGGTGGAATCGATATAGAGCAGGTGCAATGGATATAGAGCAGGTGGAATGGATATATAGCAGGTGGAATCGATATAGAGCAGGTGGAATGGATATAGAGCAGGTGCAATGGATATAGAGCAGATAGAATCGATATAGAGCAGGTGGAATGGATATAGAGCAGGTGCAATGGATATAGAGCAGGTGCAATGGATATAGAGCAGGTGCAATGGATATAGAGCAGGTGCAATGGATATATAGCAGGTAGAATCGATATAGAGCAGGTGGAATGGATATAGAGCAGGTGCAATAGATATAGAGCAGGTGGAATGGATATAGAGCAGGTGCAATGAATATAGAGCAGGTGCAATGGATATAGAGCAGGTGGAATGGATATAGAGCAGGTGGGATGGATATAGAGCAGGTGCAATGGATATAGAGCAGGTGGAATGGATATAGAGCAGGTGCAATGGATATAGAGCAGGTGGAATGGATATAGAGCAGGTGCAATAGATATAGAGCAGGTGGAATGGATATAGAGCAGGTGGAATGGATATAGAACAGGTGCAATGGATATAGAGCAGGTAGAATCGATATAGAGCAGGTGCAATGGATATAGAGCAGGTGCAATGGATATAGAGCAGGTGGAATGGATATAGAGCAGGTGGGATGGATATAGAGCAGGTGCAATGGATATAGAGCAGGTGGAATGGATATAGAGCAGGTGCAATGGATATAGAGCAGGTGGAATGGATATAGAGCAGGTGCAATAGATATAGAGCAGGTGGAATGGATATAGAGCAGGTGGAATGGATATAGAGCAGGTGCAATGGATATAGAGCAGGTGCAATGGATATAGAGCAGGTGGAATGGATATATAGCAGGTGGAATCGATATAGAGCAGGTGGAATGGATATAGAGCAGGTGCAATGGATATAGAGCAGGTAGAATCGATATAGAGCAGGTGGAATGGATATAGAGCAGGTGCAATGGATATAGAGCAGGTGCAATGGATATAGAGCAGGTGCAATGGATATAGAGCAGGTGCAATGGATATATAGCAGGTAGAATCGATATAGAGCAGGTGGGATGGATATAGAGCAGGTGCAATGGATATAGAGCAGGTGGAATGGATATAGAGCAGGTGCAATGGATATAGAGCAGGTGGAATGGATATAGAGCAGGTGCAATAGATATAGAGCAGGTGGAATGGATATAGAGCAGGTGGAATGGATATAGAGCAGGTGCAATGGATATAGAGCAGGTAGAATCGATATAGAGCAGGTGGAATGGATATAGAACAGGTGCAATAGATATAGAGCAGGTGGAATGGATATAGAGCAGGTGCAATGGATATAGAGCAGGTGCAATGGATATAGAGCAGGTGGAATGGATATAGAGCAGGTGGGATGGATATAGAGCAGGTGCAATGGATATAGAGCAGGTGGAATGGATATAGAGCAGGTGCAATGGATATAGAGCAGGTGGAATGGATATAGAGCAGGTGCAATAGATATAGAGCAGGTGGAATGGATATAGAGCAGGTGGAATGGATATAGAGCAGGTGCAATGGATATAGAGCAGGTGCAATGGATATAGAGCAGGTGCAATGGATATAGAGCAGGTGGAATGGATATAGAGCAGGTGCAATGGATATAGAGCAGGTGGAATGGATATAGAGCAGGTGGGATGGATATAGAGCAGGTGCAATGGATATAGAGCAGGTGCAATGGATATAGAGCAGGTGCAATGGATATATAGCAGGTAGAATCGATATAGAGCAGGTGGAATGGATATAGAACAGGTGCAATAGATATAGAGCAGGTGGAATGGATATAGAGCAGGTGCAATGGATATAGAGCAGGTGCAATGGATATAGAGCAGGTGGAATGGATATAGAGCAGGTGGGATGGATATAGAGCAGGTGCAATGGATATAGAGCAGGTGGAATGGATATAGAGCAGGTGCAATGGATATATAGCAGGTAGAATCGATATAGAGCAGGTGGAATGGATATAGAGCAGGTGGAATGGATATAGAGCAGGTGGAATGGATATAGAGCAGGTGGGATGGATATAGAGCAGGTGCAATGGATATAGAGCAGGTAGAATGGATATAGAGCAGGTAGAATCGATATAGAGCAGGTGCAATGGATATAGAGCAGGTAGAATGGATATAGAGCAGGTAGAATCGATATAGAGCAGGTGCAATGGATATAGAGCAGGTGGAATGGATATAGAGCAGGTGGAATGGATATATAGCAGGTGGAATGGATATAGAGCAGGTGCAATGGATATATAGCAGGTGGAATGGATATAGAGCAGGTGGAATGGATATAGAGCAGGTGGGATGGATATAGAGCAGGTGCAATGGATATAGAGCAGGTGGAATCGATATAGAGCAGGTGCAATGGATATAGAGCAGGTGGAATGGATATATAGCAGGTGGAATCGATATAGAGCAGGTGGAATGGATATAGAGCAGGTGCAATGGATATAGAGCAGGTAGAATCGATATAGAGCAGGTGGAATGGATATAGAGCAGGTGCAATGGATATAGAGCAGGTGCAATGGATATAGAGCAGGTGCAATGGATATAGAGCAGGTGCAATGGATATATAGCAGGTAGAATCGATATAGAGCAGGTGGAATGGATATAGAGCAGGTGCAATAGATATAGAGCAGGTGGAATGGATATAGAGCAGGTGCAATGGATATAGAGCAGGTGCAATGGATATAGAGCAGGTGGAATGGATATAGAGCAGGTGGGATGGATATAGAGCAGGTGCAATGGATATAGAGCAGGTGGAATGGATATAGAGCAGGTGCAATGGATATAGAGCAGGTGGAATGGATATAGAGCAGGTGGGATGGATATAGAGCAGGTGCAATGGATATATAGCAGGTGGAATGGATATAGAGCAGGTAATATGGATATAGAGCAGGTGCAATGGATATATAGCAGGTAGAATCGATATAGAGCAGGTGGAATGGATATAGAGCAGGTGCAATAGATATAGAGCAGGTGGAATGGATATAGAGCAGGTGCAATGAATATAGAGCAGGTGCAATGGATATAGAGCAGGTGGAATGGATATAGAGCAGGTGGGATGGATATAGAGCAGGTGCAATGGATATAGAGCAGGTGGAATGGATATAGAGCAGGTGCAATGGATATAGAGCAGGTGGAATGGATATAGAGCAGGTGCAATAGATATAGAGCAGGTGGAATGGATATAGAGCAGGTGGAATGGATATAGAACAGGTGCAATGGATATAGAGCAGGTAGAATCGATATAGAGCAGGTGCAATGGATATAGAGCAGGTGCAATGGATATAGAGCAGGTGGAATGGATATAGAGCAGGTGGGATGGATATAGAGCAGGTGCAATGGATATAGAGCAGGTGGAATGGATATAGAGCAGGTGCAATGGATATAGAGCAGGTGGAATGGATATAGAGCAGGTGCAATAGATATAGAGCAGGTGGAATGGATATAGAGCAGGTGGAATGGATATAGAGCAGGTGCAATGGATATAGAGCAGGTGCAATGGATATAGAGCAGGTGGAATGGATATATAGCAGGTGGAATCGATATAGAGCAGGTGGAATGGATATAGAGCAGGTGCAATGGATATAGAGCAGGTAGAATCGATATAGAGCAGGTGGAATGGATATAGAGCAGGTGCAATGGATATAGAGCAGGTGCAATGGATATAGAGCAGGTGCAATGGATATAGAGCAGGTGCAATGGATATATAGCAGGTAGAATCGATATAGAGCAGGTGGAATGGATATAGAGCAGGTGCAATAGATATAGAGCAGGTGGAATGGATATAGAGCAGGTGCAATAGATATAGAGCAGGTGGAATGGATATAGAGCAGGTGGAATGGATATAGAGCAGGTGCAATGGATATAGAGCAGGTGCAATGGATATAGAGCAGGTGGAATGGATATATAGCAGGTGGAATCGATATAGAGCAGGTGGAATGGATATAGAGCAGGTGCAATGGATATAGAGCAGGTAGAATCGATATAGAGCAGGTGCAATGGATATAGAGCAGGTGCAATGGATATAGAGCAGGTGGAATGGATATAGAGCAGGTGGGATGGATATAGAGCAGGTGCAATGGATATAGAGCAGGTGGAATGGATATAGAGCAGGTGCAATGGATATAGAGCAGGTGGAATGGATATAGAGCAGGTGGGATGGATATAGAGCAGGTGCAATGGATATATAGCAGGTGGAATGGATATAGAGCAGGTAATATGGATATAGAGCAGGTGCAATGGATATATAGCAGGTAGAATCGATATAGAGCAGGTGGAATGGATATAGAGCAGGTGCAATAGATATAGAGCAGGTGGAATGGATATAGAGCAGGTGCAATGAATATAGAGCAGGTGCAATGGATATAGAGCAGGTGGAATGGATATAGAGCAGGTGGGATGGATATAGAGCAGGTGCAATGGATATAGAGCAGGTGGAATGGATATAGAGCAGGTGCAATGGATATAGAGCAGGTGGAATGGATATAGAGCAGGTGCAATAGATATAGAGCAGGTGGAATGGATATAGAGCAGGTGGAATGGATATAGAGCAGGTGCAATGGATATAGAGCAGTTAGAATCGATATAGAGCAGGTGGAATGGATATAGAACAGGTGCAATAGATATAGAGCAGGTGGAATGGATATAGAGCAGGTGCAATGGATATAGAGCAGGTGCAATGGATATAGAGCAGGTGGAATGGATATAGAGCAGGTGGGATGGATATAGAGCAGGTGCAATGGATATAGAGCAGGTGGAATGGATATAGAGCAGGTGCAATGGATATAGAGCAGGTGGAATGGATATAGAGCAGGTGCAATAGATATAGAGCAGGTGGAATGGATATAGAGCAGGTGGAATGGATATAGAGCAGGTGCAATGGATATAGAGCAGGTGGAATGGATATAGAGCAGGTAGAATGGATATAGAGCAGGTGGAATGGATATAGAGCAGGTGCAATGGATATATAGCAGGTGGAATGGATATAGAGCAGGTGGAATGGATATATAGCAGGTGGAATGGATATAGAGCAGGTGGAATGGATATAGAGCAGGTGCAATGGATATGTAGCAGGTGGAATGGGTATATAGCAGGTGGAATGGATATAGAGCAGGTGGAATGGATATATAGCAGGTAGAATCGATATAGATCAGGTGGAATGGATATAGAGCAGGTGCAATGGATATAGAGCAGGTGGAATGGATATAGTGCAGGTAGAATGGATATAGAGCAGGTGGAATGGATATAGAGCAGGTGCAATGGATATATAGCAGGTGGAATGGATATAGAGCAGGTGGAATGGATATATAGCAGGTGGAATGGATATAGAGCAGGTGGAATGGATATATAGCAGGTAGAATCGATATAGATCAGGTGGAATGGATATAGAGCAGGTGCAATGGATATAGAGCAGGTGGAATGGATATAGTGCAGGTAGAATGGATATAGAGCAGGTGGAATGGATATAGAGCAGGTGCAATGGATATAGAGCAGGTGGAATGGATATATAGCAGGTAGAATCGATATAGAGCAGGTGGAATGGATATAGAGCAGGTGGAATGGATATAGAGCAGGTGCAATGGATATATAGCAGGTGGAATGGATATAGAGCAGGTAGAATGGATATAGAGCAGGTGCGATGGATATAGAGCAGGTGGAATGGATATAGAGCGGGTAGAATGGATATAGAGCAGGTGCAATGGATATAGAGCAGGTGGAATGGATATAGAGCAGGTGGAATGGATATAGAGCAGGTGCAATGGATATATAGCAGGTGGAATGGATATAGAGCAGGTGGAATGGATATATAGCAGGTAGAATCGATATACAGCAGGTGGAATGGATATAGAGCAGGTGGAATGGATATAGAGCAGGTGCAATGGATATATAGCAGGTGGAATGGATATAGAGCAGGTAGAATGGATATAGAGCTGGTGCAATGGATATAGAGCAGGTGGAATGGATATAGAGCAGGTGCAATGGATATATAGCAGGTGGAATGGATATAGAGCAGGTAGAATGGATATAGAGCAGGTGCAATGGATATATAGCAGGTAGAATCGATATAGAGCAGGTGCAATGGATATAGAGCAGGTGGAATGGATATAGAGCAGGTGGAATGGATATAGAGCAGGTGCAATGGATATATAGCAGGTGGAATGGATATAGAGCAGGTGGAATGGATATATAGCAGGTAGAATCCATATAGAGCAGGTGCAATGGATATATAGCAGGTGGAATGGATATAGAGCAGGTGGATTGGATATAGAGCAGGTAGAATGGATATAGAGCAGGTGGAATGGATATAGAGCAGGTGCAATGGATATATAGCAGGTGGAATGGATATAGAGCAGGTGGAATGGATATAGAGCAGGTGGAATGGATATAGAGCAGGTGCAATGGATATAGAGCAGGTAGAATCGATATAGAGCAGGTGCAATGGATATAGAGCAGGTGCAATGGATATAGAGCAGGTGGAATGGATATAGAGCAGGTGGGATGGATATAGAGCAGGTGCAATGGATATAGAGCAGGTGGAATGGATATAGAGCAGGTGCAATAGATATAGAGCAGGTGGAATGGATATAGAGCAGGTGGAATGGATATAGAGCAGGTGCAATGGATATAGAGCAGGTGCAATGGATATAGAGCAGGTGGAATGGATATATAGCAGGTGGAATCGATATAGAGCAGGTGGAATGGATATAGAGCAGGTGCAATGGATATAGAGCAGGTAGAATCGATATAGAGCAGGTGGAATGGATATAGAGCAGGTGCAATGGATATAGAGCAGGTGCAATGGATATAGAGCAGGTGCAATGGATATAGAGCAGGTGCAATGGATATATAGCAGGTAGAATCGATATAGAGCAGGTGGAATGGATATAGAGCAGGTGCAATAGATATAGAGCAGGTGGAATGGATATAGAGCAGGTGCAATGGATATAGAGCAGGTGCAATGGATATAGAGCAGGTGGAATGGATATAGAGCAGGTGGGATGGATATAGAGCAGGTGCAATGGATATAGAGCAGGTGGAATGGATATAGAGCAGGTGCAATGGATATAGAGCAGGTGGAATGGATATAGAGCAGGTGGGATGGATATAGAGCAGGTGCAATGGATATATAGCAGGTGGAATGGATATAGAGCAGGTAATATGGATATAGAGCAGGTGCAATGGATATAGAGCAGGTGGAATGGATATAGAGCAGGTGCAATAGATATAGAGCAGGTGGAATGGATATAGAGCAGGTGCAATGAATATAGAGCAGGTGCAATGGATATAGAGCAGGTGGAATGGATATAGAGCAGGTGGGATGGATATAGAGCAGGTGCAATGGATATAGAGCAGGTGGAATGGATATAGAGCAGGTGCAATGGATATAGAGCAGGTGGAATGGATATAGAGCAGGTGCAATAGATATAGAGCAGGTGGAATGGATATAGAGCAGGTGGAATGGATATAGAGCAGGTGCAATGGATATAGAGCAGGTAGAATCGATATAGAGCAGGTGGAATGGATATAGAACAGGTGCAATAGATATAGAGCAGGTGGAATGGATATAGAGCAGGTGCAATGGATATAGAGCAGGTGCAATGGATATAGAGCAGGTGGAATGGATATAGAGCAGGTGGGATGGATATAGAGCAGGTGCAATGGATATAGAGCAGGTGGAATGGATATAGAGCAGGTGCAATGGATATAGAGCAGGTGGAATGGATATAGAGCAGGTGCAATAGATATAGAGCAGGTGGAATGGATATAGAGCAGGTGGAATGGATATAGAGCAGGTGCAATGGATATAGAGCAGGTGGAATGGATATAGAGCAGGTAGAATGGATATAGAGCAGGTGGAATGGATATAGAGCAGGTGCAATGGATATATAGCAGGTGGAATGGATATAGAGCAGGTGGAATGGATATATAGCAGGTGGAATGGATATAGAGCAGGTGGAATGGATATAGAGCAGGTGCAATGGATATGTAGCAGGTGGAATGGGTATATAGCAGGTGGAATGGATATAGAGCAGGTGGAATGGATATATAGCAGGTAGAATCGATATAGATCAGGTGGAATGGATATAGAGCAGGTGCAATGGATATAGAGCAGGTGGAATGGATATAGTGCAGGTAGAATGGATATAGAGCAGGTGGAATGGATATAGAGCAGGTGCAATGGATATATAGCAGGTGGAATGGATATAGAGCAGGTGGAATGGATATATAGCAGGTGGAATGGATATAGAGCAGGTGGAATGGATATATAGCAGGTAGAATCGATATAGATCAGGTGGAATGGATATAGAGCAGGTGCAATGGATATAGAGCAGGTGGAATGGATATAGTGCAGGTAGAATGGATATAGAGCAGGTGGAATGGATATAGAGCAGGTGCAATGGATATAGAGCAGGTGGAATGGATATATAGCAGGTAGAATCGATATAGAGCAGGTGGAATGGATATAGAGCAGGTGGAATGGATATAGAGCAGGTGCAATGGATATATAGCAGGTGGAATGGATATAGAGCAGGTAGAATGGATATAGAGCAGGTGCGATGGATATAGAGCAGGTGGAATGGATATAGAGCGGGTAGAATGGATATAGAGCAGGTGCAATGGATATAGAGCAGGTGGAATGGATATAGAGCAGGTGGAATGGATATAGAGCAGGTGCAATGGATATATAGCAGGTGGAATGGATATAGAGCAGGTGGAATGGATATATAGCAGGTAGAATCGATATACAGCAGGTGGAATGGATATAGAGCAGGTGGAATGGATATAGAGCAGGTGCAATGGATATATAGCAGGTGGAATGGATATAGAGCAGGTAGAATGGATATAGAGCAGGTGCAATGGATATAGAGCAGGTGGAATGGATATAGAGCAGGTGCAATGGATATATAGCAGGTGGAATGGATATAGAGCAGGTAGAATGGATATAGAGCAGGTGCAATGGATATATAGCAGGTAGAATCGATATAGAGCAGGTGCAATGGATATAGAGCAGGTGGAATGGATATAGAGCAGGTGGAATGGATATAGAGCAGGTGCAATGGATATATAGCAGGTGGAATGGATATAGAGCAGGTGGAATGGATATATAGCAGGTAGAATCCATATAGAGCAGGTGCAATGGATATATAGCAGGTGGAATGGATATAGAGCAGGTGGATTGGATATAGAGCAGGTAGAATGGATATAGAGCAGGTGGAATGGATATAGAGCAGGTGCAATGGATATATAGCAGGTGGAATGGATATAGAGCAGGTGGAATGGATATATAGCAGGTAGAATCGATATAGATCAGGTGGAATGGATATAGAGCAGGTGCAATGGATATAGAGCAGGTGGAATGGATATAGTGCAGGTAGAATGGATATAGAGCAGGTGGAATGGATATAGAGCAGGTGCAATGGATATAGAGCAGGTGGAATGGATATATAGCAGGTAGAATCGATATAGAGCAGGTGGAATGGATATAGAGCAGGTGGAATGGATATAGAGCAGGTGCAATGGATATATAGCAGGTGGAATGGATATAGAGCAGGTAGAATGGATATAGAGCAGGTGCGATGGATATAGAGCAGGTGGAATGGATATAGAGCGGGTAGAATGGATATAGAGCAGGTGCAATGGATATAGAGCAGGTGGAATGGATATAGAGCAGGTGGAATGGATATAGAGCAGGTGCAATGGATATATAGCAGGTGGAATGGATATAGAGCAGGTGGAATGGATATATAGCAGGTAGAATCGATATACAGCAGGTGGAATGGATATAGAGCAGGTGGAATGGATATAGAGCAGGTGCAATGGATATATAGCAGGTGGAATGGATATAGAGCAGGTAGAATGGATATAGAGCAGGTGCAATGGATATAGAGCAGGTGGAATAGATATAGAGCAGGTAGAATCGATATAGAGCAGGTGCAATGGATATAGAGCAGGTGGAATGGATATAGAGCAGGTGGAATGGATATAGAGCAGGTGGAATGGATATAGAGCAGGTGCAATGGATATATAGCAGGTGGAATGGATATAGAGCAGGTAGAATGGATATAGAGCAGGTGCAATGGATATATAGCAGGTAGAATCGATATAGAGCAGGTGCAATGGATATAGAGCAGGTGGAATGGATATAGAGCAGGTGGAATGGATATAGAGCAGGTGGAATGGATATAGAGCAGGTGCAATGGATATATAGCAGGTGGAATGGATATAGAGCAGGTGGAATGGATATATAGAAGGTAGAATCCATATAGAGCAGGTGCAATGGATATATAGCAGGTGCAATGGATATATAGCAGGTGGAATGGATATAGAGCAGGTGGAATGGATATATAGCAGGTAGAATCGATATAGATCAGGTGGAATGGATATAGAGCAGGTGCAATGGATATAGAGCAGGTGGAATGGATATAGAGCAGGTGGAATGGATATAGAGCAGGTGCAATGGATATATAGCAGGTGGAATGGATATAGAGCAGGTAGAATGGATATAGAGCAGGTGGAATGGATATAGAGCAGGTGCAATGGATATATAGCAGGTGGAATGGATATAGAGCAGGTGGAATGGATATATAGCAGGTGGAATGGATATAGAGCAGGTGGAATGGATATAGAGCAGGTGCAATGGATATGTAGCAGGTGGAATGGGTATAGAGCAGGTGGAATGGATATAGAGCAGGTGCAATGGATATAGAGCAGGTGGAATGGATATAGAGCAGGTGCAATGGATATAGAGCAGGTGGAATGGATATAGAGCAGGTGGAATGGATATAGAGCAGGTGCAATGGATATATAGCAGGTGGAATGGATATAGAGCAGGTGGAATGGATATATAGCAGGTAGAATCGATATAGATCAGGTGGAATGGATATAGAGCAGGTGGAATGGATATATAGCAGGTAGAATCGATATAGAGCAGGTGCAATGGATATAGAGCAGGTGGAATGGATATAGAGCAGGTGCAATGGATATATAGCAGGTGGAATGGATATAGAGCAGGTGGAATGGATATATAGCAGGTGGAATGGATATAGAGCAGGTGGAATGGATATATAGCAGGTAGAATCGATATAGATCAGGTGGAATGGATATAGAGCAGGTGCAAT
Source organism: Pemphredon lugubris (assembly GCA_933228935.1). Classification (NCBI taxonomy): domain Eukaryota; kingdom Metazoa; phylum Arthropoda; class Insecta; order Hymenoptera; family Crabronidae; genus Pemphredon; species Pemphredon lugubris. Next base: position 29,437,716 of record OW121817.1, on the reverse strand, counting down.
GGATATAGAGCAGGTGGAATGGATATAGTGCAGGTAGAATGGATATAGAGCAGGTGGAATGGATATAGAGCAGGTGCAATGGATATAGAGCAGGTGGAATGGATATATAGCAGGTAGAATCGATATAGAGCAGGTGGAATGGATATAGAGCAGGTGGAATGGATATAGAGCAGGTGCAATGGATATATAGCAGGTGGAATGGATATAGAGCAGGTAGAATGGATATAGAGCAGGTGCGATGGATATAGAGCAGGTGGAATGGATATAGAGCGGGTAGAATGGATATAGAGCAGGTGCAATGGATATAGAGCAGGTGGAATGGATATAGAGCAGGTGGAATGGATATAGAGCAGGTGCAATGGATATATAGCAGGTGGAATGGATATAGAGCAGGTGGAATGGATATATAGCAGGTAGAATCGATATACAGCAGGTGGAATGGATATAGAGCAGGTGGAATGGATATAGAGCAGGTGCAATGGATATATAGCAGGTGGAATGGATATAGAGCAGGTAGAATGGATATAGAGCAGGTGCAATGGATATAGAGCAGGTGGAATGGATATAGAGCAGGTGCAATGGATATATAGCAGGTGGAATGGATATAGAGCAGGTAGAATGGATATAGAGCAGGTGCAATGGATATATAGCAGGTAGAATCGATATAGAGCAGGTGCAATGGATATAGAGCAGGTGGAATGGATATAGAGCAGGTGGAATGGATATAGAGCAGGTGCAATGGATATATAGCAGGTGGAATGGATATAGAGCAGGTGGAATGGATATATAGCAGGTAGAATCCATATAGAGCAGGTGCAATGGATATATAGCAGGTGGAATGGATATAGAGCAGGTGGATTGGATATAGAGCAGGTAGAATGGATATAGAGCAGGTGGAATGGATATAGAGCAGGTGCAATGGATATATAGCAGGTGGAATGGATATAGAGCAGGTGGAATGGATATAGAGCAGGTGGAATGGATATATAGCAGGTAGAATCGATATAGATCAGGTGGAATGGATATAGAGCAGGTGCAATGGATATAGAGCAGGTGGAATGGATATAGTGCAGGTAGAATGGATATAGAGCAGGTGGAATGGATATAGAGCAGGTGCAATGGATATAGAGCAGGTGGAATGGATATATAGCAGGTAGAATCGATATAGAGCAGGTGGAATGGATATAGAGCAGGTGGAATGGATATAGAGCAGGTGCAATGGATATATAGCAGGTGGAATGGATATATAGCAGGTAGAATCGATATAGAGCAGGTGGAATGGATATAGAGCAGGTGGAATGGATATAGAGCAGGTGCAATGGATATATAGCAGGTGGAATGGATATAGAGCAGGTAGAATGGATATAGAGCAGGTGCGATGGATATAGAGCAGGTGGAATGGATATAGAGCGGGTAGAATGGATATAGAGCAGGTGCAATGGATATAGAGCAGGTGGAATGGATATAGAGCAGGTGGAATGGATATAGAGCAGGTGCAATGGATATATAGCAGGTGGAATGGATATAGAGCAGGTGGAATGGATATATAGCAGGTAGAATCGATATACAGCAGGTGGAATGGATATAGAGCAGGTGGAATGGATATAGAGCAGGTGCAATGGATATATAGCAGGTGGAATGGATATAGAGCAGGTAGAATGGATATAGAGCAGGTGCAATGGATATATAGCAGGTAGAATCCATATAGAGCAGGTGCAATGGATATATAGCAGGTGGAATGGATATAGAGCAGGTGGAATGGATATAGAGCAGGTAGAATGGATATAGAGCAGGTGGAATGGATATAGAGCAGGTGCAATGGATATATAGCAGGTGGAATGGATATAGAGCAGGTGGAATGGATATATAGCAGGTAGAATCGATATAGATCAGGTGGAATGGATATAGAGCAGGTGCAATGGATATAGAGCAGGTGGAATGGATATAGTGCAGGTAGAATGGATATAGAGCAGGTGGAATGGATATAGAGCAGGTGCAATGGATATAGAGCAGGTGGAATGGATATATAGCAGGTAGAATCGATATAGAGCAGGTGGAATGGATATAGAGCAGGTGGAATGGATATAGAGCAGGTGCAATGGATATATAGCAGGTGGAATGGATATAGAGCAGGTATAATGGATATAGAGCAGGTGCGATGGATATAGAGCAGGTGGAATGGATATAGAGCGGGTAGAATGGATATAGAGCAGGTGCAATGGATATAGAGCAGGTGGAATGGATATAGAGCAGGTGGAATGGATATATAGCAGGTAGAATCGATATAGAGCAGGTGGAATGGATATAGAGCAGGTGGAATGGATATAGAGCAGGTGCAATGGATATATAGCAGGTGGAATGGATATAGAGCAGGTAGAATGGATATAGAGCAGGTGCGATGGATATAGAGCAGGTGGAATGGATATAGAGCGGGTAGAATGGATATAGAGCAGGTGCAATGGATATAGAGCAGGTGGAATGGATATAGAGCAGGTGGAATGGATATAGAGCAGGTGCAATGGATATAGAGCAGGTGGAATGGATATAGAGCAGGTGCAATGGATATATAGCAGGTGGAATGGATATAGAGCAGGTAGAATGGATATAGAGCAGGTGGAATGGATATATAGCAGGTAGAATCCATATAGAGCAGGTGCAATGTATATATAGCAGGTGGAATGGATATAGAGCAGGTGGAATGGATATAGAGCAGGTAGAATGGATATAGAGCAGGTGGAATGGATATAGAGCAGGTGCAATGGATATATAGCAGGTGGAATGGATATAGAGCAGGTGGAATGGATATATAGCAGGTAGAATCGATATAGATCAGGTGGAATGGATATAGAGCAGGTGCAATGGATATAGAGCAGGTGGAATGGATATAGAGCAGGTGGAATGGATATAGAGCAGGTGCAATGGATATATAGCAGGTGGAATGGATATAGAGCAGGTAGAATGGATATAGAGCAGGTGGAATGGATATAGAGCAGGTGCAATGGATATATAGCAGGTGGAATGGATATAGAGCAGGTGGAATGGATATATAGCAGGTGGAATGGATATAGAGCAGGTGGAATGGATATAGAGCAGGTGCAATGGATATGTAGCAGGTGGAATGGGTATAGAGCAGGTGGAATGGATATAGAGCAGGTGCAATGGATATAGAGCAGGTGGAATGGATATAGAGCAGGTGCAATGGATATAGAGCAGGTGGAATGGATATAGAGCAGGTGGAATGGATATAGAGCAGGTGCAATGGATATATAGCAGGTGCAATGGATATAGAGCAGGTGGAATGGATATAGAGCAGGTGCAATGGATATATAGCAGGTGGAATGGATATAGAGCAGGTAGAATGGATATAGAGCAGGTGAAATGGATTTAGAGCACGTGGAATGGATATAGAGCAGGTGGAATGGATATAGAGCAGGTGCAATGGATATATAGCAGGTGGTATGGATATAGAGCAGGTGGAATGGATATAGAGCAGGTATAATGGATATTGAGCAGGTGGAATGGATATAGAGCAGGTGGAATGGATATATAGCAGGTAGAATCCATATAGAGCAGGTGCAATGGATATATAGCAGGTAGAATCGATATAGAGCAGGTGGAATGGATATAGAGCAGGTGGAATGGATATATAGCAGGTGGAATGGATATAGAGCAGGTGGAATGGATATAGAGCAGGTGCAATGGATATAGAGCAGGTGGAATGGATATAGAGCAGGTGGAATGGATATAGAGCAGGTGGAATGGATATAGAGCAGGTGGAATGGATATAGAGCAGGTGCAATGGATATATAGCAGGTGGAATGGATATAGAGCAGGTGGAATGGATATATAGCAGGTAGAATCCATATAGAGCAGGTGGAATGGATATAGAGCAGGTAGAATGGATATTGAGCAGGTGGAATGGATATAGAGCAGGTGGAATGGATATATAGCAGGTAGAATCCATATAGAGCAGGTGGAATGGATATAGAGCAGGTAGAATGGATATAGAGCAGGTGCAATGGATATAGAGCAGGTGGAATGGATATAGAGCAGGTGCAATGGATATAGAGCAGGTGGAATGGATATAGAGCAGGTGCAATGGATATAGAGCAGGTGGAATGGATATAGAGCAGGTGGAATGGATATAGAGCAGGTGGAATGGATATAGAGCAGGTGGAATGGATATAGAGCAGGTGCAATGGATATATAGCAGGTGGAATGGATATAGAGCAGGTGGAATGGATATAGAGCAGGTGCAATGGATATAGAGCAGGTGGAATGGATATAGAGCAGGTAGAATGGATATATAGCAGGTAGAATCGATATAGAGCAGGTGGAATGGATATAGAGCAGGTGGAATGGATATATAGCAGGTGCAATGGATATAGAGCAGGTGGAATGGATATAGAGCAGGTGGAATGGATATAGAGCAGGTGGAATGGATATAGAGCAGGTGGAATGGATATAGATCAGGTGGAATGGATATAGAGCAGGTGGAATGGATGTAGAGCAGGTGGAATGGATATATAGCAGGTAGAATCGATATAGAGCAGGTGGAATGGATATAGAGCAGGTGGAATGGATATATAGCAGGTAGAATCCATATAGAGCAGGTGCAATGGTTATATAGCAGGTGGAATGGATATAGAGCAGGTGGAATGGATATAGATCAGGTGGAATGGATATAGAGCAGGTGGAATGGATGTAGAGCAGGTGGAATGGATATATAGCAGGTAGAATCGATATAGAGCAGGTGGAATGGATATAGAGCAGGTGGAATGGATATATAGCAGGTAGAATCCATATAGAGCAGGTGCAATGGATATATAGCAGGTGGAATGGATATATAGCAGGTAGAATCGATATAGAGCAGGTAGAATGGATATAGAGCAGGTGAAATGGATTTAGAGCACGTGGAATGGATATAGAGCAGGTGGAATGGATATATAGCAGGTAGAATCCATATAGAGCAGGTGCAATGGTTATATAGCAGGTGGAATGGATATATAGCAGGTAGAATCGATATAGAGCAGGTAGAATGGATATAGAGCAGGTGAAATGGATTTAGAGCACGTGGAATGGATATAGAGCAGGTGGAATGAATATAGAGCAGGTGCAATGGATATATAGCAGGTGGTATGGATATAGAGCAGGTGGAATGGATATAGAGCAGGTATAATGGATATTGAGCAGGTGGAATGGATATAGAGCAGGTGGAATGGATATATAGCAGGTAGAATCCATATAGAGCAGGTGCAATGGATATATAGCAGGTAGAATCGATATAGAGCAGGTGGAATGGATATAGAGCAGGTGGAATGGATATATAGCAGGTGGAATGGATATAGAGCAGGTGGAATGGATATAGAGCAGGTGCAATGGATATAGAGCAGGTGGAATGGATATAGAGCAGGTGGAATGGATATAGAGCAGGTGGAATGGATATAGAGCAGGTGGAATGGATATAGAGCAGGTGCAATGGATATATAGCAGGTGGAATGGATATAGAGCAGGTGGAATGGATATAGAGCAGGTGGAATGGATATATAGCAGGTAGAATCCATATAGAGCAGGTGGAATGGATATAGAGCAGGTAGAATGGATATTGAGCAGGTGGAATGGATATAGAGCAGGTGGAATGGATATATAGCAGGTAGAATCCATATAGAGCAGGTGGAATGGATATAGAGCAGGTAGAATGGATATAGAGCAGGTGCAATGGATATAGAGCAGGTGGAATGGATATAGAGCAGGTGCAATGGATATAGAGCAGGTGGAATGGATATAGAGCAGGTGCAATGGATATAGAGCAGGTGGAATGGATATAGAGCAGGTGGAATGGATATAGAGCAGGTGGAATGGATATAGAGCAGGTGGAATGGATATAGAGCAGGTGCAATGGATATATAGCAGGTGGAATGGATATAGAGCAGGTGGAATGGATATATAGCAGGTGGAATGGATATAGAGCAGGTGGAATGGATATAGAGCAGGTGGAATGGATATATAGCAGGTAGAATCCATATAGAGCAGGTGGAATGGATATAGAGCAGGTAGAATGGATATTGAGCAGGTGGAATGGATATAGAGCAGGTGGAATGGATATATAGCAGGTAGAATCCATATAGAGCAGGTGGAATGGATATAGAGCAGGTAGAATGGATATAGAGCAGGTGCAATGGATATAGAGCAGGTGGAATGGATATAGAGCAGGTGCAATGGATATAGAGCAGGTGGAATGGATATAGAGCAGGTGCAATGGATATAGAGCAGGTGGAATGGATATAGAGCAGGTGGAATGGATATAGAGCAGGTGGAATGGATATAGAGCAGGTGGAATGGATATAGAGCAGGTGCAATGGATATATAGCAGGTGGAATGGATATAGAGCAGGTGGAATGGATATAGAGCAGGTGCAATGGATATAGAGCAGGTGGAATGGATATAGAGCAGGTAGAATGGATATATAGCAGGTAGAATCGATATAGAGCAGGTGGAATGGATATAGAGCAGGTGGAATGGATATAGAGCAGGTGCAATGGATATAGAGCAGGTGGAATGGATATAGAGCAGGTGGAATGGATATAGAGCAGGTGGAATGGATATAGAGCAGGTGGAATGGATATAGAGCAGGTGCAATGGATATAGAGCAGGTGGAATGGATATAGAGCAGGTGCAATAGATATAGAGCAGGTGGAATGGATATAGAGCAGGTGGAATGGATATAGAGCAGGTGCAATGGATATAGAGCAGGTAGAATCGATATAGAGCAGGTGGAATGGATATAGAACAGGTGCAATAGATATAGAGCAGGTGGAATGGATATAGAGCAGGTGCAATGGATATAGAGCAGGTGCAATGGATATAGAGCAGGTGGAATGGATATAGAGCAGGTGGGATGGATATAGAGCAGGTGCAATGGATATAGAGCAGGTGGAATGGATATAGAGCAGGTGCAATGGATATAGAGCAGGTGGAATGGATATAGAGCAGGTGCAATAGATATAGAGCAGGTGGAATGGATATAGAGCAGGTGGAATGGATATAGAGCAGGTGCAATGGATATAGAGCAGGTGCAATGGATATAGAGCAGGTGCAATGGATATAGAGCAGGTGGAATGGATATAGAGCAGGTGCAATGGATATAGAGCAGGTGGAATGGATATAGAGCAGGTGGGATGGATATAGAGCAGGTGCAATGGATATAGAGCAGGTGCAATGGATATAGAGCAGGTGCAATGGATATAGAGCAGGTGCAATGGATATATAGCAGGTAGAATCGATATAGAGCAGGTGGAATGGATATAGAACAGGTGCAATAGATATAGAGCAGGTGGAATGGATATAGAGCAGGTGCAATGGATATAGAGCAGGTGCAATGGATATAGAGCAGGTGGAATGGATATAGAGCAGGTGGGATGGATATAGAGCAGGTGCAATGGATATAGAGCAGGTGGAATGGATATAGAGCAGGTGCAATGGATATATAGCAGGTAGAATCGATATAGAGCAGGTGGAATGGATATAGAGCAGGTGGAATGGATATAGAGCAGGTGGAATGGATATAGAGCAGGTGGGATGGATATAGAGCAGGTGCAATGGATATAGAGCAGGTAGAATGGATATAGAGCAGGTAGAATCGATATAGAGCAGGTGCAATGGATATAGAGCAGGTAGAATGGATATAGAGCAGGTAGAATCGATATAGAGCAGGTGCAATGGATATAGAGCAGGTGGAATGGATATAGAGCAGGTGGAATGGATATATAGCAGGTGGAATGGATATAGAGCAGGTGCAATGGATATATAGCAGGTGGAATGGATATAGAGCAGGTGGAATGGATATAGAGCAGGTGGGATGGATATAGAGCAGGTGCAATGGATATAGAGCAGGTGGAATCGATATAGAGCAGGTGCAATGGATATAGAGCAGGTGGAATGGATATATAGCAGGTGGAATCGATATAGAGCAGGTGGAATGGATATAGAGCAGGTGCAATGGATATAGAGCAGGTAGAATCGATATAGAGCAGGTGGAATGGATATAGAGCAGGTGCAATGGATATAGAGCAGGTGCAATGGATATAGAGCAGGTGCAATGGATATAGAGCAGGTGCAATGGATATATAGCAGGTAGAATCGATATAGAGCAGGTGGAATGGATATAGAGCAGGTGCAATGGATATAGAGCAGGTAGAATCGATATAGAGCAGGTGGAATGGATATATAGCAGGTGGAATGGATATAGAGCAGGTAGAATGGATATAGAGCAGGTGCAATGGATATAGAGCAGGTGGAATGGATATATAGCAGGTAGAATCGATATAGAGCAGGTGGAATGGATATAGAGCAGGTGCAATAGATATAGAGCAGGTGGAATGGATATAGAGCAGGTGGAATGGATATAGAGCAGGTGCAATGGATATAGAGCAGGTGCAATGGATATAGAGCAGGTGCAATGGATATAGAGCAGGTGCAATGGATATATAGCAGGTAGAATCGATATAGAGCAGGTGGAATGGATATAGAGCAGGTGCAATAGATATAGAGCAGGTGGAATGGATATAGAGCAGGTGCAATGGATATAGAGCAGGTGCAATGGATATAGAGCAGGTGCAATGGATATAGAGCAGGTAGAATGGATATAGAGCAGGTAGAATCGATATAGAGCAGGTGCAATGGATATAGAGCAGGTGGAATGGATATAGAGCAGGTGCAATGGATATAGAGCAGGTGGAATGGATATAGAGCAGGTGGGATGGATATAGAGCAGGTGCAATGGATATATAGCAGGTGGAATGGATATAGAGCAGGTAATATGGATATAGAGCAGGTGCAATGGATATATAGCAGGTAGAATCGATATAGAGCAGGTGGAATGGATATAGAGCAGGTGCAATAGATATAGAGCAGGTGGAATGGATATAGAGCAGGTGGAATGGATATAGAGCAGGTGCAATGGATATAGAGCAGGTAGAATCGATATAGAGCAGGTGGAATGGATATAGAACAGGTGCAATAGATATAGAGCAGGTGGAATGGATATAGAGCAGGTGCAATGGATATAGAGCAGGTGCAATGGATATAGAGCAGGTGGAATGAATATAGAGCAGGTGGGATGGATATAGAGCAGGTGCAATGGATATAGAGCAGGTGGAATGGATATAGAGCAGGTGCAATGGATATAGAGCAGGTGGAATGGATATAGAGCAGGTGCAATAGATATAGAGCAGGTGGAATGGATATAGAGCAGGTGCAATGGATATAGAGCAGGTGCAACGGATATAGAGCAGGTGCAATGGATATAGAGCAGGTGGAATGGATATAGAGCAGGTGCAATGGATATAGAGCAGGTGGAATGGATATAGAGCAGGTGGGATGGATATAGAGCAGGTGCAATGGATATAGAGCAGGTGCAATGGATATAGAGCAGGTGCAATGGATATATAGCAGGTAGAATCGATATAGAGCAGGTGGAATGGATATAGAACAGGTGCAATAGATATAGAGCAGGTGGAATGGATATAGAGCAGGTGCAATGGATATAGAGCAGGTGCAATGGATATAGAGCAGGTGGAATGGATATAGAGCAGGTGGGATGGATATAGAGCAGGTGCAATGGATATAGAGCAGGTGGAATGGATATAGAGCAGGTGCAATGGATATATAGCAGGTAGAATCGATATAGAGCAGGTGGAATGGATATAGAGCAGGTGGAATGGATATAGAGCAGGTGGAATGGATATAGAGCAGGTGGGATGGATATAGAGCAGGTAGAATCGATATAGAGCAGGTGCAATGGATATAGAGCAGGTAGAATGGATATAGAGCAGGTAGAATCGATATAGAGCAGGTGCAATGGATATAGAGCAGGTGGAATGGATATAGAGCAGGTGGAATGGATATATAGCAGGTGGAATGGATATAGAGCAGGTGCAATGGATATATAGCAGGTGGAATGGATATAGAGCAGGTGGAATGGATATAGAGCAGGTGGGATGGATATAGAGCAGGTGCAATGGATATAGAGCAGGTGGAATCGATATAGAGCAGGTGCAATGGATATAGAGCAGGTGGAATGGATATATAGCAGGTGGAATCGATATAGAGCAGGTGGAATGGATATAGAGCAGGTGCAATGGATATAGAGCAGGTAGAATCGATATAGAGCAGGTGGAATGGATATAGAGCAGGTGCAATGGATATAGAGCAGGTGCAATGGATATAGAGCAGGTGCAATGGATATAGAGCAGGTGCAATGGATATATAGCAGGTAGAATCGATATAGAGCAGGTGGAATGGATATAGAGCAGGTGCAATAGATATAGAGCAGGTGGAATGGATATAGAGCAGGTGCAATGGATATAGAGCAGGTGCAATGGATATAGAGCAGGTGGAATGGATATAGAGCAGGTGGGATGGATATAGAGCAGGTGCAATGGATATAGAGCAGGTGGAATGGATATAGAGCAGGTGGGATGGATATAGAGCAGGTGCAATGGATATAGAGCAGGTGGAATGGATATAGAGCAGGTGCAATGGATATAGAGCAGGTGGAATGGATATAGAGCAGGTGCAATAGATATAGAGCAGGTGGAATGGATATAGAGCAGGTGGAATGGATATAGAGCAGGTGCAATGGATATAGAGCAGGTAGAATCGATATAGAGCAGGTGGAATGGATATAGAACAGGTGCAATAGATATAGAGCAGGTGGAATGGATATAGAGCAGGTGCAATGGATATAGAGCAGGTGCAATGGATATAGAGCAGGTGGAATGGATATAGAGCAGGTGGGATGGATATAGAGCAGGTGCAATGGATATAGAGCAGGTGGAATGGATATAGAGCAGGTGCAATGGATATAGAGCAGGTGGAATGGATATAGAGCAGGTGCAATAGATATAGAGCAGGTGGAATGGATATAGAGCAGGTGGAATGGATATAGAGCAGGTGCAATGGATATAGAGCAGGTAGAATCGATATAGAGCAGGTGGAATGGATATAGAACAGGTGCAATAGATATAGAGCAGGTGGAATGGATATAGAGCAGGTGCAATGGATATAGAGCAGGTGCAATGGATATAGAGCAGGTGGAATGGATATAGAGCAGGTGGGATGGATATAGAGCAGGTGCAATGGATATAGAGCAGGTGGAATGGATATAGAGCAGGTGCAATGGATATAGAGCAGGTGGAATGGATATAGAGCAGGTGCAATAGATATAGAGCAGGTGGAATGGATATAGAGCAGGTGGAATGGATATAGAGCAGGTGCAATGGATATAGAGCAGGTGCAATGGATATAGAGCAGGTGGAATGGATATAGAGCAGGTGCAATGGATATAGAGCAGGTGGAATGGATATAGAGCAGGTGGGATGGATATAGAGCAGGTGCAATGGATATAGAGCAGGTGCAATGGATATAGAGCAGGTGCAATGGATATAGAGCAGGTGCAATGGATATATAGCAGGTAGAATCGATATAGAGCAGGTGGAATGGATATAGAACAGGTGCAATAGATATAGAGCAGGTGGAATGGATATAGAGCAGGTGCAATGGATATAGAGCAGGTGCAATGGATATAGAGCAGGTGGAATGGATATAGAGCAGGTGGGATGGATATAGAGCAGGTGCAATGGATATAGAGCAGGTGGAATGGATATAGAGCAGGTGCAATGGATATATAGCAGGTAGAATCGATATAGAGCAGGTGGAATGGATATAGAGCAGGTGGAATGGATATAGAGCAGGTGGAATGGATATAGAGCAGGTGGGATGGATATAGAGCAGGTGCAATGGATATAGAGCAGGTAGAATGGATATAGAGCAGGTAGAATCGATATAGAGCAGGTGCAATGGATATAGAGCAGGTAGAATGGATATAGAGCAGGTAGAATCGATATAGAGCAGGTGCAATGGATATAGAGCAGGTGGAATGGATATAGAGCAGGTGGAATGGATATAGAGCAGGTGCAATGGATATATAGCAGGTGGAATGGATATAGAGCAGGTGGAATGGATATAGAGCAGGTGGGATGGATATAGAGCAGGTGCAATGGATATAGAGCAGGTGGAATCGATATAGAGCAGGTGCAATGGATATAGAGCAGGTGGAATGGATATATAGCAGGTGGAATCGATATAGAGCAGGTGGAATGGATATAGAGCAGGTGCAATGGATATAGAGCAGGTAGAATCGATATAGAGCAGGTGGAATGGATATAGAGCAGGTGCAATGGATATAGAGCAGGTGCAATGGATATAGAGCAGGTGCAATGGATATAGAGCAGGTGCAATGGATATATAGCAGGTAGAATCGATATAGAGCAGGTGGAATGGATATAGAGCAGGTGCAATGGATATAGAGCAGGTAGAATCGATATAGAGCAGGTGGAATGGATATATAGCAGGTGGAATGGATATAGAGCAGGTAGAATGGATATAGAGCAGGTGCAATGGATATAGAGCAGGTGGAATGGATATATAGCAGGTAGAATCGATATAGAGCAGGTGGAATGGATATAGAGCAGGTGCAATAGATATAGAGCAGGTGGAATGGATATAGAGCAGGTGGAATGGATATAGAGCAGGTGCAATGGATATAGAGCAGGTGCAATGGATATAGAGCAGGTGCAATGGATATAGAGCAGGTGCAATGGATATATAGCAGGTAGAATCGATATAGAGCAGGTGGAATGGATATAGAGCAGGTGCAATAGATATAGAGCAGGTGGAATGGATATAGAGCAGGTGCAATGGATATAGAGCAGGTGCAATGGATATAGAGCAGGTGCAATGGATATAGAGCAGGTAGAATGGATATAGAGCAGGTAGAATCGATATAGAGCAGGTGCAATGGATATAGAGCAGGTGGAATGGATATAGAGCAGGTGCAATGGATATAGAGCAGGTGGAATGGATATAGAGCAGGTGGGATGGATATAGAGCAGGTGCAATGGATATATAGCAGGTGGAATGGATATAGAGCAGGTAATATGGATATAGAGCAGGTGCAATGGATATATAGCAGGTAGAATCGATATAGAGCAGGTGGAATGGATATAGAGCAGGTGCAATAGATATAGAGCAGGTGGAATGGATATAGAGCAGGTGCAATGAATATAGAGCAGGTGCAATGGATATAGAGCAGGTGGAATGGATATAGAGCAGGTGGGATGGATATAGAGCAGGTGCAATGGATATAGAGCAGGTGGAATGGATATAGAGCAGGTGGAATGGATATAGAGCAGGTGCAATGGATATAGAGCAGGTGCAATGGATATAGAGCAGGTGGAATGGATATAGAGCAGGTGGGATGGATATAGAGCAGGTGCAATGGATATAGAGCAGGTGGAATGGATATAGAGCAGGTGCAATGGATATAGAGCAGGTGGAATGGATATAGAGCAGGTGCAATAGATATAGAGCAGGTGGAATGGATATAGAGCAGGTGGAATGGATATAGAGCAGGTGCAATGGATATAGAGCAGGTGCAATGGATATAGAGCAGGTGCAATGGATATAGAGCAGGTGGAATGGATATAGAGCAGGTGCAATGGATATAGAGCAGGTGGAATGGATATAGAGCAGGTGGGATGGATATAGAGCAGGTGCAATGGATATAGAGCAGGTGCAATGGATATATAGCAGGTAGAATCGATATAGAGCAGGTGGAATGGATATAGAACAGGTGCAATAGATATAGAGCAGGTGGAATGGATATAGAGCAGGTGCAATGGATATAGAGCAGGTGCAATGGATATAGAGCAGGTGGAATGGATATAGAGCAGGTGGGATGGATATAGAGCAGGTGCAATGGATATAGAGCAGGTGGAATGGATATAGAGCAGGTGCAATGGATATATAGCAGGTAGAATCGATATAGAGCAGGTGGAATGGATATAGAGCAGGTGGAATGGATATAGAGCAGGTGGAATGGATATAGAGCAGGTGGGATGGATATAGAGCAGGTGCAATGGATATAGAGCAGGTAGAATGGATATAGAGCAGGTAGAATCGATATAGAGCAGGTGCAATGGATATAGAGCAGGTAGAATGGATATAGAGCAGGTAGAATCGATATAGAGCAGGTGCAATGGATATAGAGCAGGTGGAATGGATATAGAGCAGGTGGAATGGATATATAGCAGGTGGAATGGATATAGAGCAGGTGCAATGGATATATAGCAGGTGGAATGGATATAGAGCAGGTGGAATGGATATAGAGCAGGTGGGATGGATATAGAGCAGGTGCAATGGATATAGAGCAGGTGGAATCGATATAGAGCAGGTGCAATGGATATAGAGCAGGTGGAATGGATATATAGCAGGTGGAATCGATATAGAGCAGGTGGAATGGATATAGAGCAGGTGCAATGGATATAGAGCAGGTAGAATCGATATAGAGCAGGTGGAATGGATATAGAGCAGGTGCAATGGATATAGAGCAGGTGCAATGGATATAGAGCAGGTGCAATGGATATAGAGCAGGTGCAATGGATATATAGCAGGTAGAATCGATATAGAGCAGGTGGAATGGATATAGAGCAGGTGCAATAGATATAGAGCAGGTGGAATGGATATAGAGCAGGTGCAATGAATATAGAGCAGGTGCAATGGATATAGAGCAGGTGGAATGGATATAGAGCAGGTGGGATGGATATAGAGCAGGTGCAATGGATATAGAGCAGGTGGAATGGATATAGAGCAGGTGCAATGGATATAGAGCAGGTGGAATGGATATAGAGCAGGTGCAATAGATATAGAGCAGGTGGAATGGATATAGAGCAGGTGGAATGGATATAGAACAGGTGCAATGGATATAGAGCAGGTAGAATCGATATAGAGCAGGTGCAATGGATATAGAGCAGGTGCAATGGATATAGAGCAGGTGGAATGGATATAGAGCAGGTGGGATGGATATAGAGCAGGTGCAATGGATATAGAGCAGGTGGAATGGATATAGAGCAGGTGCAATGGATATAGAGCAGGTGGAATGGATATAGAGCAGGTGCAATAGATATAGAGCAGGTGGAATGGATATAGAGCAGGTGGAATGGATATAGAGCAGGTGCAATGGATATAGAGCAGGTGCAATGGATATAGAGCAGGTGGAATGGATATATAGCAGGTGGAATCGATATAGAGCAGGTGGAATGGATATAGAGCAGGTGCAATGGATATAGAGCAGGTAGAATCGATATAGAGCAGGTGGAATGGATATAGAGCAGGTGCAATGGATATAGAGCAGGTGCAATGGATATAGAGCAGGTGCAATGGATATAGAGCAGGTGCAATGGATATATAGCAGGTAGAATCGATATAGAGCAGGTGGGATGGATATAGAGCAGGTGCAATGGATATAGAGCAGGTGGAATGGATATAGAGCAGGTGCAATGGATATAGAGCAGGTGGAATGGATATAGAGCAGGTGCAATAGATATAGAGCAGGTGGAATGGATATAGAGCAGGTGGAATGGATATAGAGCAGGTGCAATGGATATAGAGCAGGTAGAATCGATATAGAGCAGGTGGAATGGATATAGAACAGGTGCAATAGATATAGAGCAGGTGGAATGGATATAGAGCAGGTGCAATGGATATAGAGCAGGTGCAATGGATATAGAGCAGGTGGAATGGATATAGAGCAGGTGGGATGGATATAGAGCAGGTGCAATGGATATAGAGCAGGTGGAATGGATATAGAGCAGGTGCAATGGATATAGAGCAGGTGGAATGGATATAGAGCAGGTGCAATAGATATAGAGCAGGTGGAATGGATATAGAGCAGGTGGAATGGATATAGAGCAGGTGCAATGGATATAGAGCAGGTGCAATGGATATAGAGCAGGTGCAATGGATATAGAGCAGGTGGAATGGATATAGAGCAGGTGCAATGGATATAGAGCAGGTGGAATGGATATAGAGCAGGTGGGATGGATATAGAGCAGGTGCAATGGATATAGAGCAGGTGCAATGGATATAGAGCAGGTGCAATGGATATATAGCAGGTAGAATCGATATAGAGCAGGTGGAATGGATATAGAACAGGTGCAATAGATATAGAGCAGGTGGAATGGATATAGAGCAGGTGCAATGGATATAGAGCAGGTGCAATGGATATAGAGCAGGTGGAATGGATATAGAGCAGGTGGGATGGATATAGAGCAGGTGCAATGGATATAGAGCAGGTGGAATGGATATAGAGCAGGTGCAATGGATATATAGCAGGTAGAATCGATATAGAGCAGGTGGAATGGATATAGAGCAGGTGGAATGGATATAGAGCAGGTGGAATGGATATAGAGCAGGTGGGATGGATATAGAGCAGGTGCAATGGATATAGAGCAGGTAGAATGGATATAGAGCAGGTA
The DNA here is from genome assembly GCA_933228935.1 of Pemphredon lugubris. Classification (NCBI taxonomy): domain Eukaryota; kingdom Metazoa; phylum Arthropoda; class Insecta; order Hymenoptera; family Crabronidae; genus Pemphredon; species Pemphredon lugubris. The sequence goes on along the minus strand of OW121817.1, from coordinate 29,421,340 downwards.
GAATCGATATAGAGCAGGTGCAATGGATATAGAGCAGGTAGAATGGATATAGAGCAGGTAGAATCGATATAGAGCAGGTGCAATGGATATAGAGCAGGTGGAATGGATATAGAGCAGGTGGAATGGATATATAGCAGGTGGAATCGATATAGAGCAGGTGGAATGGATATAGAGCAGGTGCAATGGATATAGAGCAGGTAGAATCGATATAGAGCAGGTGGAATGGATATAGAGCAGGTGCAATGGATATAGAGCAGGAGCAATGGATATAGAGCAGGTGCAATGGATATAGAGCAGGTGCAATGGATATATAGCAGGTAGAATCGATATAGAGCAGGTGGAATGGATATAGAGCAGGTGCAATAGATATAGAGCAGGTGGAATGGATATAGAGCAGGTGCAATGGATATAGAGCAGGTGCAATGGATATAGAGCAGGTGGAATGGATATAGAGCAGGTGGGATGGATATAGAGCAGGTGCAATGGATATAGAGCAGGTGGAATGGATATAGAGCAGGTGCAATGGATATAGAGCAGGTGGAATGGATATAGAGCAGGTGGGATGGATATAGAGCAGGTGCAATGGATATATAGCAGGTGGAATGGATATAGAGCAGGTAATATGGATATAGAGCAGGTGCAATGGATATATAGCAGGTAGAATCGATATAGAGCAGGTGGAATGGATATAGAGCAGGTGCAATAGATATAGAGCAGGTGCAATGGATATAGAGCAGGTGGAATGGATATAGAGCAGGTGCAATGGATATAGAGCAGGTGGAATGGATATAGAGCAGGTGCAATAGATATAGAGCAGGTGGAATGGATATAGAGCAGGTGGAATGGATATAGAACAGGTGCAATGGATATAGAGCAGGTGGAATGGATATAGAGCAGGTGCAATGAATATAGAGCAGGTGCAATGGATATAGAGCAGGTGGAATGGATATAGAGCAGGTGCAATGGATATAGAGCAGGTGCAATGGATATAGAGCAGGTGCAATGGATATAGAGCAGGTGCAATGGATATATAGCAGGTAGAATCGATATAGAGCAGGTGGAATGGATATAGAGCAGGTGCAATAGATATAGAGCAGGTGGAATGGATATAGAGCAGGTGCAATGAATATAGAGCAGGTGCAATGGATATAGAGCAGGTGGAATGGATATAGAGCAGGTGGAATGGATATAGAGCAGGTGCAATAGATATAGAGCAGGTGGAATGGATATAGAGCAGGTGCAATGGATATATAGCAGGTAGAATCGATATAGAGCAGGTGGAATGGATATAGAGCAGGTGCAATAGATATAGAGCAGGTGGAATGGATATAGAGCAGGTGCAATGAATATAGAGCAGGTGCAATGGATATAGAGCAGGTGGAATGGATATAGAGCAGGTGGGATGGATATAGAGCAGGTGCAATGGATATAGAGCAGGTGGAATGGATATAGAGCAGGTGGAATGGATATAGAGCAGGTGCAATGGATATAGAGCAGGTGCAATGGATATAGAGCAGGTGGAATGGATATAGAGCAGGTGGGATGGATATAGAGCAGGTGCAATGGATATAGAGCAGGTGGAATGGATATAGAGCAGGTGCAATGGATATAGAGCAGGTGGAATGGATATAGAGCAGGTGCAATAGATATAGAGCAGGTGGAATGGATATAGAGCAGGTGGAATGGATATAGAGCAGGTGCAATGGATATAGAGCAGGTGCAATGGATATAGAGCAGGTGCAATGGATATAGAGCAGGTGGAATGGATATAGAGCAGGTGCAATGGATATAGAGCAGGTGGAATGGATATAGAGCAGGTGGGATGGATATAGAGCAGGTGCAATGGATATAGAGCAGGTGCAATGGATATAGAGCAGGTGCAATGGATATATAGCAGGTAGAATCGATATAGAGCAGGTGGAATGGATATAGAACAGGTGCAATAGATATAGAGCAGGTGGAATGGATATAGAGCAGGTGCAATGGATATAGAGCAGGTGCAATGGATATAGAGCAGGTGGAATGGATATAGAGCAGGTGGGATGGATATAGAGCAGGTGCAATGGATATAGAGCAGGTGGAATGGATATAGAGCAGGTGCAATGGATATATAGCAGGTAGAATCGATATAGAGCAGGTGGAATGGATATAGAGCAGGTGGAATGGATATAGAGCAGGTGGAATGGATATAGAGCAGGTGGGATGGATATAGAGCAGGTGCAATGGATATAGAGCAGGTAGAATGGATATAGAGCAGGTAGAATCGATATAGAGCAGGTGCAATGGATATAGAGCAGGTAGAATGGATATAGAGCAGGTAGAATCGATATAGAGCAGGTGCAATGGATATAGAGCAGGTGGAATGGATATAGAGCAGGTGGAATGGATATATAGCAGGTGGAATGGATATAGAGCAGGTGCAATGGATATATAGCAGGTGGAATGGATATAGAGCAGGTGGAATGGATATAGAGCAGGTGGGATGGATATAGAGCAGGTGCAATGGATATAGAGCAGGTGGAATCGATATAGAGCAGGTGCAATGGATATAGAGCAGGTGGAATGGATATATAGCAGGTGGAATCGATATAGAGCAGGTGGAATGGATATAGAGCAGGTGCAATGGATATAGAGCAGGTAGAATCGATATAGAGCAGGTGGAATGGATATAGAGCAGGTGCAATGGATATAGAGCAGGTGCAATGGATATAGAGCAGGTGCAATGGATATAGAGCAGGTGCAATGGATATATAGCAGGTAGAATCGATATAGAGCAGGTGGAATGGATATAGAGCAGGTGCAATAGATATAGAGCAGGTGGAATGGATATAGAGCAGGTGCAATGAATATAGAGCAGGTGCAATGGATATAGAGCAGGTGGAATGGATATAGAGCAGGTGGGATGGATATAGAGCAGGTGCAATGGATATAGAGCAGGTGGAATGGATATAGAGCAGGTGCAATGGATATAGAGCAGGTGGAATGGATATAGAGCAGGTGCAATAGATATAGAGCAGGTGGAATGGATATAGAGCAGGTGGAATGGATATAGAACAGGTGCAATGGATATAGAGCAGGTAGAATCGATATAGAGCAGGTGCAATGGATATAGAGCAGGTGCAATGGATATAGAGCAGGTGGAATGGATATAGAGCAGGTGGGATGGATATAGAGCAGGTGCAATGGATATAGAGCAGGTGGAATGGATATAGAGCAGGTGCAATGGATATAGAGCAGGTGGAATGGATATAGAGCAGGTGCAATAGATATAGAGCAGGTGGAATGGATATAGAGCAGGTGGAATGGATATAGAGCAGGTGCAATGGATATAGAGCAGGTGCAATGGATATAGAGCAGGTGGAATGGATATATAGCAGGTGGAATCGATATAGAGCAGGTGGAATGGATATAGAGCAGGTGCAATGGATATAGAGCAGGTAGAATCGATATAGAGCAGGTGGAATGGATATAGAGCAGGTGCAATGGATATAGAGCAGGTGCAATGGATATAGAGCAGGTGCAATGGATATAGAGCAGGTGCAATGGATATATAGCAGGTAGAATCGATATAGAGCAGGTGGGATGGATATAGAGCAGGTGCAATGGATATAGAGCAGGTGGAATGGATATAGAGCAGGTGCAATGGATATAGAGCAGGTGGAATGGATATAGAGCAGGTGCAATAGATATAGAGCAGGTGGAATGGATATAGAGCAGGTGGAATGGATATAGAGCAGGTGCAATGGATATAGAGCAGGTAGAATCGATATAGAGCAGGTGGAATGGATATAGAACAGGTGCAATAGATATAGAGCAGGTGGAATGGATATAGAGCAGGTGCAATGGATATAGAGCAGGTGCAATGGATATAGAGCAGGTGGAATGGATATAGAGCAGGTGGGATGGATATAGAGCAGGTGCAATGGATATAGAGCAGGTGGAATGGATATAGAGCAGGTGCAATGGATATAGAGCAGGTGGAATGGATATAGAGCAGGTGCAATAGATATAGAGCAGGTGGAATGGATATAGAGCAGGTGGAATGGATATAGAGCAGGTGCAATGGATATAGAGCAGGTGCAATGGATATAGAGCAGGTGCAATGGATATAGAGCAGGTGGAATGGATATAGAGCAGGTGCAATGGATATAGAGCAGGTGGAATGGATATAGAGCAGGTGGGATGGATATAGAGCAGGTGCAATGGATATAGAGCAGGTGCAATGGATATAGAGCAGGTGCAATGGATATATAGCAGGTAGAATCGATATAGAGCAGGTGGAATGGATATAGAACAGGTGCAATAGATATAGAGCAGGTGGAATGGATATAGAGCAGGTGCAATGGATATAGAGCAGGTGCAATGGATATAGAGCAGGTGGAATGGATATAGAGCAGGTGGGATGGATATAGAGCAGGTGCAATGGATATAGAGCAGGTGGAATGGATATAGAGCAGGTGCAATGGATATATAGCAGGTAGAATCGATATAGAGCAGGTGGAATGGATATAGAGCAGGTGGAATGGATATAGAGCAGGTGGAATGGATATAGAGCAGGTGGGATGGATATAGAGCAGGTGCAATGGATATAGAGCAGGTAGAATGGATATAGAGCAGGTAGAATCGATATAGAGCAGGTGCAATGGATATAGAGCAGGTAGAATGGATATAGAGCAGGTAGAATCGATATAGAGCAGGTGCAATGGATATAGAGCAGGTGGAATGGATATAGAGCAGGTGGAATGGATATATAGCAGGTGGAATGGATATAGAGCAGGTGCAATGGATATATAGCAGGTGGAATGGATATAGAGCAGGTGGAATGGATATAGAGCAGGTGGGATGGATATAGAGCAGGTGCAATGGATATAGAGCAGGTGGAATCGATATAGAGCAGGTGCAATGGATATAGAGCAGGTGGAATGGATATATAGCAGGTGGAATCGATATAGAGCAGGTGGAATGGATATAGAGCAGGTGCAATGGATATAGAGCAGGTAGAATCGATATAGAGCAGGTGGAATGGATATAGAGCAGGTGCAATGGATATAGAGCAGGTGCAATGGATATAGAGCAGGTGCAATGGATATAGAGCAGGTGCAATGGATATATAGCAGGTAGAATCGATATAGAGCAGGTGGAATGGATATAGAGCAGGTGCAATAGATATAGAGCAGGTGGAATGGATATAGAGCAGGTGCAATGGATATAGAGCAGGTGCAATGGATATAGAGCAGGTGGAATGGATATAGAGCAGGTGGGATGGATATAGAGCAGGTGCAATGGATATAGAGCAGGTGGAATGGATATAGAGCAGGTGCAATGGATATAGAGCAGGTGGAATGGATATAGAGCAGGTGGGATGGATATAGAGCAGGTGCAATGGATATATAGCAGGTGGAATGGATATAGAGCAGGTAATATGGATATAGAGCAGGTGCAATGGATATATAGCAGGTAGAATCGATATAGAGCAGGTGGAATGGATATAGAGCAGGTGCAATAGATATAGAGCAGGTGGAATGGATATAGAGCAGGTGCAATGAATATAGAGCAGGTGCAATGGATATAGAGCAGGTGGAATGGATATAGAGCAGGTGGGATGGATATAGAGCAGGTGCAATGGATATAGAGCAGGTGGAATGGATATAGAGCAGGTGCAATGGATATAGAGCAGGTGGAATGGATATAGAGCAGGTGCAATAGATATAGAGCAGGTGGAATGGATATAGAGCAGGTGGAATGGATATAGAACAGGTGCAATGGATATAGAGCAGGTAGAATCGATATAGAGCAGGTGCAATGGATATAGAGCAGGTGCAATGGATATAGAGCAGGTGGAATGGATATAGAGCAGGTGGGATGGATATAGAGCAGGTGCAATGGATATAGAGCAGGTGGAATGGATATAGAGCAGGTGCAATGGATATAGAGCAGGTGGAATGGATATAGAGCAGGTGCAATAGATATAGAGCAGGTGGAATGGATATAGAGCAGGTGGAATGGATATAGAGCAGGTGCAATGGATATAGAGCAGGTGCAATGGATATAGAGCAGGTGGAATGGATATATAGCAGGTGGAATCGATATAGAGCAGGTGGAATGGATATAGAGCAGGTGCAATGGATATAGAGCAGGTAGAATCGATATAGAGCAGGTGGAATGGATATAGAGCAGGTGCAATGGATATAGAGCAGGTGCAATGGATATAGAGCAGGTGCAATGGATATAGAGCAGGTGCAATGGATATATAGCAGGTAGAATCGATATAGAGCAGGTGGAATGGATATAGAGCAGGTGCAATAGATATAGAGCAGGTGGAATGGATATAGAGCAGGTGCAATAGATATAGAGCAGGTGGAATGGATATAGAGCAGGTGGAATGGATATAGAGCAGGTGCAATGGATATAGAGCAGGTGCAATGGATATAGAGCAGGTGGAATGGATATATAGCAGGTGGAATCGATATAGAGCAGGTGGAATGGATATAGAGCAGGTGCAATGGATATAGAGCAGGTAGAATCGATATAGAGCAGGTGCAATGGATATAGAGCAGGTGCAATGGATATAGAGCAGGTGGAATGGATATAGAGCAGGTGGGATGGATATAGAGCAGGTGCAATGGATATAGAGCAGGTGGAATGGATATAGAGCAGGTGCAATGGATATAGAGCAGGTGGAATGGATATAGAGCAGGTGGGATGGATATAGAGCAGGTGCAATGGATATATAGCAGGTGGAATGGATATAGAGCAGGTAATATGGATATAGAGCAGGTGCAATGGATATATAGCAGGTAGAATCGATATAGAGCAGGTGGAATGGATATAGAGCAGGTGCAATAGATATAGAGCAGGTGGAATGGATATAGAGCAGGTGCAATGAATATAGAGCAGGTGCAATGGATATAGAGCAGGTGGAATGGATATAGAGCAGGTGGGATGGATATAGAGCAGGTGCAATGGATATAGAGCAGGTGGAATGGATATAGAGCAGGTGCAATGGATATAGAGCAGGTGGAATGGATATAGAGCAGGTGCAATAGATATAGAGCAGGTGGAATGGATATAGAGCAGGTGGAATGGATATAGAGCAGGTGCAATGGATATAGAGCAGTTAGAATCGATATAGAGCAGGTGGAATGGATATAGAACAGGTGCAATAGATATAGAGCAGGTGGAATGGATATAGAGCAGGTGCAATGGATATAGAGCAGGTGCAATGGATATAGAGCAGGTGGAATGGATATAGAGCAGGTGGGATGGATATAGAGCAGGTGCAATGGATATAGAGCAGGTGGAATGGATATAGAGCAGGTGCAATGGATATAGAGCAGGTGGAATGGATATAGAGCAGGTGCAATAGATATAGAGCAGGTGGAATGGATATAGAGCAGGTGGAATGGATATAGAGCAGGTGCAATGGATATAGAGCAGGTGGAATGGATATAGAGCAGGTAGAATGGATATAGAGCAGGTGGAATGGATATAGAGCAGGTGCAATGGATATATAGCAGGTGGAATGGATATAGAGCAGGTGGAATGGATATATAGCAGGTGGAATGGATATAGAGCAGGTGGAATGGATATAGAGCAGGTGCAATGGATATGTAGCAGGTGGAATGGGTATATAGCAGGTGGAATGGATATAGAGCAGGTGGAATGGATATATAGCAGGTAGAATCGATATAGATCAGGTGGAATGGATATAGAGCAGGTGCAATGGATATAGAGCAGGTGGAATGGATATAGTGCAGGTAGAATGGATATAGAGCAGGTGGAATGGATATAGAGCAGGTGCAATGGATATATAGCAGGTGGAATGGATATAGAGCAGGTGGAATGGATATATAGCAGGTGGAATGGATATAGAGCAGGTGGAATGGATATATAGCAGGTAGAATCGATATAGATCAGGTGGAATGGATATAGAGCAGGTGCAATGGATATAGAGCAGGTGGAATGGATATAGTGCAGGTAGAATGGATATAGAGCAGGTGGAATGGATATAGAGCAGGTGCAATGGATATAGAGCAGGTGGAATGGATATATAGCAGGTAGAATCGATATAGAGCAGGTGGAATGGATATAGAGCAGGTGGAATGGATATAGAGCAGGTGCAATGGATATATAGCAGGTGGAATGGATATAGAGCAGGTAGAATGGATATAGAGCAGGTGCGATGGATATAGAGCAGGTGGAATGGATATAGAGCGGGTAGAATGGATATAGAGCAGGTGCAATGGATATAGAGCAGGTGGAATGGATATAGAGCAGGTGGAATGGATATAGAGCAGGTGCAATGGATATATAGCAGGTGGAATGGATATAGAGCAGGTGGAATGGATATATAGCAGGTAGAATCGATATACAGCAGGTGGAATGGATATAGAGCAGGTGGAATGGATATAGAGCAGGTGCAATGGATATATAGCAGGTGGAATGGATATAGAGCAGGTAGAATGGATATAGAGCTGGTGCAATGGATATAGAGCAGGTGGAATGGATATAGAGCAGGTGCAATGGATATATAGCAGGTGGAATGGATATAGAGCAGGTAGAATGGATATAGAGCAGGTGCAATGGATATATAGCAGGTAGAATCGATATAGAGCAGGTGCAATGGATATAGAGCAGGTGGAATGGATATAGAGCAGGTGGAATGGATATAGAGCAGGTGCAATGGATATATAGCAGGTGGAATGGATATAGAGCAGGTGGAATGGATATATAGCAGGTAGAATCCATATAGAGCAGGTGCAATGGATATATAGCAGGTGGAATGGATATAGAGCAGGTGGATTGGATATAGAGCAGGTAGAATGGATATAGAGCAGGTGGAATGGATATAGAGCAGGTGCAATGGATATATAGCAGGTGGAATGGATATAGAGCAGGTGGAATGGATATAGAGCAGGTGGAATGGATATAGAGCAGGTGCAATGGATATAGAGCAGGTAGAATCGATATAGAGCAGGTGCAATGGATATAGAGCAGGTGCAATGGATATAGAGCAGGTGGAATGGATATAGAGCAGGTGGGATGGATATAGAGCAGGTGCAATGGATATAGAGCAGGTGGAATGGATATAGAGCAGGTGCAATAGATATAGAGCAGGTGGAATGGATATAGAGCAGGTGGAATGGATATAGAGCAGGTGCAATGGATATAGAGCAGGTGCAATGGATATAGAGCAGGTGGAATGGATATATAGCAGGTGGAATCGATATAGAGCAGGTGGAATGGATATAGAGCAGGTGCAATGGATATAGAGCAGGTAGAATCGATATAGAGCAGGTGGAATGGATATAGAGCAGGTGCAATGGATATAGAGCAGGTGCAATGGATATAGAGCAGGTGCAATGGATATAGAGCAGGTGCAATGGATATATAGCAGGTAGAATCGATATAGAGCAGGTGGAATGGATATAGAGCAGGTGCAATAGATATAGAGCAGGTGGAATGGATATAGAGCAGGTGCAATGGATATAGAGCAGGTGCAATGGATATAGAGCAGGTGGAATGGATATAGAGCAGGTGGGATGGATATAGAGCAGGTGCAATGGATATAGAGCAGGTGGAATGGATATAGAGCAGGTGCAATGGATATAGAGCAGGTGGAATGGATATAGAGCAGGTGGGATGGATATAGAGCAGGTGCAATGGATATATAGCAGGTGGAATGGATATAGAGCAGGTAATATGGATATAGAGCAGGTGCAATGGATATATAGCAGGTAGAATCGATATAGAGCAGGTGGAATGGATATAGAGCAGGTGCAATAGATATAGAGCAGGTGGAATGGATATAGAGCAGGTGCAATGAATATAGAGCAGGTGCAATGGATATAGAGCAGGTGGAATGGATATAGAGCAGGTGGGATGGATATAGAGCAGGTGCAATGGATATAGAGCAGGTGGAATGGATATAGAGCAGGTGCAATGGATATAGAGCAGGTGGAATGGATATAGAGCAGGTGCAATAGATATAGAGCAGGTGGAATGGATATAGAGCAGGTGGAATGGATATAGAGCAGGTGCAATGGATATAGAGCAGGTAGAATCGATATAGAGCAGGTGGAATGGATATAGAACAGGTGCAATAGATATAGAGCAGGTGGAATGGATATAGAGCAGGTGCAATGGATATAGAGCAGGTGCAATGGATATAGAGCAGGTGGAATGGATATAGAGCAGGTGGGATGGATATAGAGCAGGTGCAATGGATATAGAGCAGGTGGAATGGATATAGAGCAGGTGCAATGGATATAGAGCAGGTGGAATGGATATAGAGCAGGTGCAATAGATATAGAGCAGGTGGAATGGATATAGAGCAGGTGGAATGGATATAGAGCAGGTGCAATGGATATAGAGCAGGTGGAATGGATATAGAGCAGGTAGAATGGATATAGAGCAGGTGGAATGGATATAGAGCAGGTGCAATGGATATATAGCAGGTGGAATGGATATAGAGCAGGTGGAATGGATATATAGCAGGTGGAATGGATATAGAGCAGGTGGAATGGATATAGAGCAGGTGCAATGGATATGTAGCAGGTGGAATGGGTATATAGCAGGTGGAATGGATATAGAGCAGGTGGAATGGATATATAGCAGGTAGAATCGATATAGATCAGGTGGAATGGATATAGAGCAGGTGCAATGGATATAGAGCAGGTGGAATGGATATAGTGCAGGTAGAATGGATATAGAGCAGGTGGAATGGATATAGAGCAGGTGCAATGGATATATAGCAGGTGGAATGGATATAGAGCAGGTGGAATGGATATATAGCAGGTGGAATGGATATAGAGCAGGTGGAATGGATATATAGCAGGTAGAATCGATATAGATCAGGTGGAATGGATATAGAGCAGGTGCAATGGATATAGAGCAGGTGGAATGGATATAGTGCAGGTAGAATGGATATAGAGCAGGTGGAATGGATATAGAGCAGGTGCAATGGATATAGAGCAGGTGGAATGGATATATAGCAGGTAGAATCGATATAGAGCAGGTGGAATGGATATAGAGCAGGTGGAATGGATATAGAGCAGGTGCAATGGATATATAGCAGGTGGAATGGATATAGAGCAGGTAGAATGGATATAGAGCAGGTGCGATGGATATAGAGCAGGTGGAATGGATATAGAGCGGGTAGAATGGATATAGAGCAGGTGCAATGGATATAGAGCAGGTGGAATGGATATAGAGCAGGTGGAATGGATATAGAGCAGGTGCAATGGATATATAGCAGGTGGAATGGATATAGAGCAGGTGGAATGGATATATAGCAGGTAGAATCGATATACAGCAGGTGGAATGGATATAGAGCAGGTGCAATGGATATAGAGCAGGTGCAATGGATATAGAGCAGGTGCAATGGATATAGAGCAGGTGCAATGGATATATAGCAGGTAGAATCGATATAGAGCAGGTGGAATGGATATAGAGCAGGTGCAATAGATATAGAGCAGGTGGAATGGATATAGAGCAGGTGGGATGGATATAGAGCAGGTGCAATGGATATATAGCAGGTGGAATGGATATAGAGCAGGTAATATGGATATAGAGCAGGTGCAATGGATATATAGCAGGTAGAATCGATATAGAGCAGGTGGAATGGATATAGAGCAGGTGCAATAGATATAGAGCAGGTGGAATGGATATAGAGCAGGTGCAATGAATATAGAGCAGGTGCAATGGATATAGAGCAGGTGGAATGGATATAGAGCAGGTGGGATGGATATAGAGCAGGTGCAATGGATATAGAGCAGGTGGAATGGATATAGAGCAGGTGCAATGGATATAGAGCAGGTGGAATGGATATAGAGCAGGTGCAATAGATATAGAGCAGGTGGAATGGATATAGAGCAGGTGGAATGGATATAGAGCAGGTGCAATGGATATAGAGCAGGTAGAATCGATATAGAGCAGGTGGAATGGATATAGAACAGGTGCAATAGATATAGAGCAGGTGGAATGGATATAGAGCAGGTGCAATGGATATAGAGCAGGTGCAATGGATATAGAGCAGGTGGAATGGATATAGAGCAGGTGGGATGGATATAGAGCAGGTGCAATGGATATAGAGCAGGTGGAATGGATATAGAGCAGGTGCAATGGATATAGAGCAGGTGGAATGGATATAGAGCAGGTGCAATAGATATAGAGCAGGTGGAATGGATATAGAGCAGGTGGAATGGATATAGAGCAGGTGCAATGGATATAGAGCAGGTGGAATGGATATAGAGCAGGTAGAATGGATATAGAGCAGGTGGAATGGATATAGAGCAGGTGCAATGGATATATAGCAGGTGGAATGGATATAGAGCAGGTGGAATGGATATATAGCAGGTGGAATGGATATAGAGCAGGTGGAATGGATATAGAGCAGGTGCAATGGATATGTAGCAGGTGGAATGGGTATATAGCAGGTGGAATGGATATAGAGCAGGTGGAATGGATATATAGCAGGTAGAATCGATATAGATCAGGTGGAATGGATATAGAGCAGGTGCAATGGATATAGAGCAGGTGGAATGGATATAGTGCAGGTAGAATGGATATAGAGCAGGTGGAATGGATATAGAGCAGGTGCAATGGATATATAGCAGGTGGAATGGATATAGAGCAGGTGGAATGGATATATAGCAGGTGGAATGGATATAGAGCAGGTGGAATGGATATATAGCAGGTAGAATCGATATAGATCAGGTGGAATGGATATAGAGCAGGTGCAATGGATATAGAGCAGGTGGAATGGATATAGTGCAGGTAGAATGGATATAGAGCAGGTGGAATGGATATAGAGCAGGTGCAATGGATATAGAGCAGGTGGAATGGATATATAGCAGGTAGAATCGATATAGAGCAGGTGGAATGGATATAGAGCAGGTGGAATGGATATAGAGCAGGTGCAATGGATATATAGCAGGTGGAATGGATATAGAGCAGGTAGAATGGATATAGAGCAGGTGCGATGGATATAGAGCAGGTGGAATGGATATAGAGCGGGTAGAATGGATATAGAGCAGGTGCAATGGATATAGAGCAGGTGGAATGGATATAGAGCAGGTGGAATGGATATAGAGCAGGTGCAATGGATATATAGCAGGTGGAATGGATATAGAGCAGGTGGAATGGATATATAGCAGGTAGAATCGATATACAGCAGGTGGAATGGATATAGAGCAGGTGGAATGGATATAGAGCAGGTGCAATGGATATATAGCAGGTGGAATGGATATAGAGCAGGTAGAATGGATATAGAGCAGGTGCAATGGATATAGAGCAGGTGGAATGGATATAGAGCAGGTGCAATGGATATATAGCAGGTGGAATGGATATAGAGCAGGTAGAATGGATATAGAGCAGGTGCAATGGATATATAGCAGGTAGAATCGATATAGAGCAGGTGCAATGGATATAGAGCAGGTGGAATGGATATAGAGCAGGTGGAATGGATATAGAGCAGGTGCAATGGATATAGAGCAGGTGCAATGGATATATAGCAGGTGGAATGGATATAGAGCAGGTGGAATGGATATATAGCAGGTAGAATCGATATACAGCAGGTGGAATGGATATAGAGCAGGTGGAATGGATATAGAGCAGGTGCAATGGATATATAGCAGGTGGAATGGATATAGAGCAGGTAGAATGGATATAGAGCAGGTGCAATGGATATAGAGCAGGTGGAATAGATATAGAGCAGGTAGAATCGATATAGAGCAGGTGCAATGGATATAGAGCAGGTGGAATGGATATAGAGCAGGTGGAATGGATATAGAGCAGGTGGAATGGATATAGAGCAGGTGCAATGGATATATAGCAGGTGGAATGGATATAGAGCAGGTAGAATGGATATAGAGCAGGTGCAATGGATATATAGCAGGTAGAATCGATATAGAGCAGGTGCAATGGATATAGAGCAGGTGGAATGGATATAGAGCAGGTGGAATGGATATAGAGCAGGTGGAATGGATATAGAGCAGGTGCAATGGATATATAGCAGGTGGAATGGATATAGAGCAGGTGGAATGGATATATAGAAGGTAGAATCCATATAGAGCAGGTGCAATGGATATATAGCAGGTGCAATGGATATATAGCAGGTGGAATGGATATAGAGCAGGTGGAATGGATATATAGCAGGTAGAATCGATATAGATCAGGTGGAATGGATATAGAGCAGGTGCAATGGATATAGAGCAGGTGGAATGGATATAGAGCAGGTGGAATGGATATAGAGCAGGTGCAATGGATATATAGCAGGTGGAATGGATATAGAGCAGGTAGAATGGATATAGAGCAGGTGGAATGGATATAGAGCAGGTGCAATGGATATATAGCAGGTGGAATGGATATAGAGCAGGTGGAATGGATATATAGCAGGTGGAATGGATATAGAGCAGGTGGAATGGATATAGAGCAGGTGCAATGGATATGTAGCAGGTGGAATGGGTATAGAGCAGGTGGAATGGATATAGAGCAGGTGCAATGGATATAGAGCAGGTGGAATGGATATAGAGCAGGTGCAATGGATATAGAGCAGGTGGAATGGATATAGAGCAGGTGGAATGGATATAGAGCAGGTGCAATGGATATATAGCAGGTGGAATGGATATAGAGCAGGTGGAATGGATATATAGCAGGTAGAATCGATATAGATCAGGTGGAATGGATATAGAGCAGGTGGAATGGATATATAGCAGGTAGAATCGATATAGAGCAGGTGCAATGGATATAGAGCAGGTGGAATGGATATAGAGCAGGTGCAATGGATATATAGCAGGTGGAATGGATATAGAGCAGGTGGAATGGATATATAGCAGGTGGAATGGATATAGAGCAGGTGGAATGGATATATAGCAGGTAGAATCGATATAGATCAGGTGGAATGGATATAGAGCAGGTGCAATGGATATAGAGCAGGTGGAATGGATATAGTGCAGGTAGAATGGATATAGAGCAGGTGGAATGGATATAGAGCAGGTGCAATGGATATAGAGCAGGTGGAATGGATATATAGCAGGTAGAATCGATATAGAGCAGGTGGAATGGATATAGAGCAGGTGGAATGGATATAGAGCAGGTGCAATGGATATATAGCAGGTGGAATGGATATAGAGCAGGTAGAATGGATATAGAGCAGGTGCGATGGATATAGAGCAGGTGGAATGGATATAGAGCGGGTAGAATGGATATAGAGCAGGTGCAATGGATATAGAGCAGGTGGAATGGATATAGAGCAGGTGGAATGGATATAGAGCAGGTGCAATGGATATATAGCAGGTGGAATGGATATAGAGCAGGTGGAATGGATATATAGCAGGTAGAATCGATATACAGCAGGTGGAATGGATATAGAGCAGGTGGAATGGATATAGAGCAGGTGCAATGGATATATAGCAGGTGGAATGGATATAGAGCAGGTAGAATGGATATAGAGCAGGTGCAATGGATATAGAGCAGGTGGAATGGATATAGAGCAGGTGCAATGGATATATAGCAGGTGGAATGGATATAGAGCAGGTAGAATGGATATAGAGCAGGTGCAATGGATATATAGCAGGTAGAATCGATATAGAGCAGGTGCAATGGATATAGAGCAGGTGGAATGGATATAGAGCAGGTGGAATGGATATAGAGCAGGTGCAATGGATATATAGCAGGTGGAATGGATATAGAGCAGGTGGAATGGATATATAGCAGGTAGAATCCATATAGAGCAGGTGCAATGGATATATAGCAGGTGGAATGGATATAGAGCAGGTGGATTGGATATAGAGCAGGTAGAATGGATATAGAGCAGGTGGAATGGATATAGAGCAGGTGCAATGGATATATAGCAGGTGGAATGGATATAGAGCAGGTGGAATGGATATAGAGCAGGTGGAATGGATATATAGCAGGTAGAATCGATATAGATCAGGTGGAATGGATATAGAGCAGGTGCAATGGATATAGAGCAGGTGGAATGGATATAGTGCAGGTAGAATGGATATAGAGCAGGTGGAATGGATATAGAGCAGGTGCAATGGATATAGAGCAGGTGGAATGGATATATAGCAGGTAGAATCGATATAGAGCAGGTGGAATGGATATAGAGCAGGTGGAATGGATATAGAGCAGGTGCAATGGATATATAGCAGGTGGAATGGATATATAGCAGGTAGAATCGATATAGAGCAGGTGGAATGGATATAGAGCAGGTGGAATGGATATAGAGCAGGTGCAATGGATATATAGCAGGTGGAATGGATATAGAGCAGGTAGAATGGATATAGAGCAGGTGCGATGGATATAGAGCAGGTGGAATGGATATAGAGCGGGTAGAATGGATATAGAGCAGGTGCAATGGATATAGAGCAGGTGGAATGGATATAGAGCAGGTGGAATGGATATAGAGCAGGTGCAATGGATATATAGCAGGTGGAATGGATATAGAGCAGGTGGAATGGATATATAGCAGGTAGAATCGATATACAGCAGGTGGAATGGATATAGAGCAGGTGGAATGGATATAGAGCAGGTGCAATGGATATATAGCAGGTGGAATGGATATAGAGCAGGTAGAATGGATATAGAGCAGGTGCAATGGATATATAGCAGGTAGAATCCATATAGAGCAGGTGCAATGGATATATAGCAGGTGGAATGGATATAGAGCAGGTGGAATGGATATAGAGCAGGTAGAATGGATATAGAGCAGGTGGAATGGATATAGAGCAGGTGCAATGGATATATAGCAGGTGGAATGGATATAGAGCAGGTGGAATGGATATATAGCAGGTAGAATCGATATAGATCAGGTGGAATGGATATAGAGCAGGTGCAATGGATATAGAGCAGGTGGAATGGATATAGTGCAGGTAGAATGGATATAGAGCAGGTGGAATGGATATAGAGCAGGTGCAATGGATATAGAGCAGGTGGAATGGATATATAGCAGGTAGAATCGATATAGAGCAGGTGGAATGGATATAGAGCAGGTGGAATGGATATAGAGCAGGTGCAATGGATATATAGCAGGTGGAATGGATATAGAGCAGGTATAATGGATATAGAGCAGGTGCGATGGATATAGAGCAGGTGGAATGGATATAGAGCGGGTAGAATGGATATAGAGCAGGTGCAATGGATATAGAGCAGGTGGAATGGATATAGAGCAGGTGGAATGGATATATAGCAGGTAGAATCGATATAGAGCAGGTGGAATGGATATAGAGCAGGTGGAATGGATATAGAGCAGGTGCAATGGATATATAGCAGGTGGAATGGATATAGAGCAGGTAGAATGGATATAGAGCAGGTGCGATGGATATAGAGCAGGTGGAATGGATATAGAGCGGGTAGAATGGATATAGAGCAGGTGCAATGGATATAGAGCAGGTGGAATGGATATAGAGCAGGTGGAATGGATATAGAGCAGGTGCAATGGATATAGAGCAGGTGGAATGGATATAGAGCAGGTGCAATGGATATATAGCAGGTGGAATGGATATAGAGCAGGTAGAATGGATATAGAGCAGGTGGAATGGATATATAGCAGGTAGAATCCATATAGAGCAGGTGCAATGTATATATAGCAGGTGGAATGGATATAGAGCAGGTGGAATGGATATAGAGCAGGTAGAATGGATATAGAGCAGGTGGAATGGATATAGAGCAGGTGCAATGGATATATAGCAGGTGGAATGGATATAGAGCAGGTGGAATGGATATATAGCAGGTAGAATCGATATAGATCAGGTGGAATGGATATAGAGCAGGTGCAATGGATATAGAGCAGGTGGAATGGATATAGAGCAGGTGGAATGGATATAGAGCAGGTGCAATGGATATATAGCAGGTGGAATGGATATAGAGCAGGTAGAATGGATATAGAGCAGGTGGAATGGATATAGAGCAGGTGCAATGGATATATAGCAGGTGGAATGGATATAGAGCAGGTGGAATGGATATATAGCAGGTGGAATGGATATAGAGCAGGTGGAATGGATATAGAGCAGGTGCAATGGATATGTAGCAGGTGGAATGGGTATAGAGCAGGTGGAATGGATATAGAGCAGGTGCAATGGATATAGAGCAGGTGGAATGGATATAGAGCAGGTGCAATGGATATAGAGCAGGTGGAATGGATATAGAGCAGGTGGAATGGATATAGAGCAGGTGCAATGGATATATAGCAGGTGCAATGGATATAGAGCAGGTGGAATGGATATAGAGCAGGTGCAATGGATATATAGCAGGTGGAATGGATATAGAGCAGGTAGAATGGATATAGAGCAGGTGAAATGGATTTAGAGCACGTGGAATGGATATAGAGCAGGTGGAATGGATATAGAGCAGGTGCAATGGATATATAGCAGGTGGTATGGATATAGAGCAGGTGGAATGGATATAGAGCAGGTATAATGGATATTGAGCAGGTGGAATGGATATAGAGCAGGTGGAATGGATATATAGCAGGTAGAATCCATATAGAGCAGGTGCAATGGATATATAGCAGGTAGAATCGATATAGAGCAGGTGGAATGGATATAGAGCAGGTGGAATGGATATATAGCAGGTGGAATGGATATAGAGCAGGTGGAATGGATATAGAGCAGGTGCAATGGATATAGAGCAGGTGGAATGGATATAGAGCAGGTGGAATGGATATAGAGCAGGTGGAATGGATATAGAGCAGGTGGAATGGATATAGAGCAGGTGCAATGGATATATAGCAGGTGGAATGGATATAGAGCAGGTGGAATGGATATAGAGCAGGTGGAATGGATATATAGCAGGTAGAATCCATATAGAGCAGGTGGAATGGATATAGAGCAGGTAGAATGGATATTGAGCAGGTGGAATGGATATAGAGCAGGTGGAATGGATATATAGCAGGTAGAATCCATATAGAGCAGGTGGAATGGATATAGAGCAGGTAGAATGGATATAGAGCAGGTGCAATGGATATAGAGCAGGTGGAATGGATATAGAGCAGGTGCAATGGATATAGAGCAGGTGGAATGGATATAGAGCAGGTGCAATGGATATAGAGCAGGTGGAATGGATATAGAGCAGGTGGAATGGATATAGAGCAGGTGGAATGGATATAGAGCAGGTGGAATGGATATAGAGCAGGTGCAATGGATATATAGCAGGTGGAATGGATATAGAGCAGGTGGAATGGATATAGAGCAGGTGCAATGGATATAGAGCAGGTGGAATGGATATAGAGCAGGTAG
This sequence comes from Pemphredon lugubris, assembly GCA_933228935.1. Lineage (NCBI taxonomy): Eukaryota > Metazoa > Arthropoda > Insecta > Hymenoptera > Crabronidae > Pemphredon > Pemphredon lugubris. The sequence goes on along the minus strand of OW121817.1, from coordinate 29,402,099 downwards.
AATGGATATATAGCAGGTAGAATCGATATAGAGCAGGTGGAATGGATATAGAGCAGGTGGAATGGATATATAGCAGGTGCAATGGATATAGAGCAGGTGGAATGGATATAGAGCAGGTGGAATGGATATAGAGCAGGTGGAATGGATATAGAGCAGGTGGAATGGATATAGATCAGGTGGAATGGATATAGAGCAGGTGGAATGGATGTAGAGCAGGTGGAATGGATATATAGCAGGTAGAATCGATATAGAGCAGGTGGAATGGATATAGAGCAGGTGGAATGGATATATAGCAGGTAGAATCCATATAGAGCAGGTGCAATGGTTATATAGCAGGTGGAATGGATATAGAGCAGGTGGAATGGATATAGATCAGGTGGAATGGATATAGAGCAGGTGGAATGGATGTAGAGCAGGTGGAATGGATATATAGCAGGTAGAATCGATATAGAGCAGGTGGAATGGATATAGAGCAGGTGGAATGGATATATAGCAGGTAGAATCCATATAGAGCAGGTGCAATGGTTATATAGCAGGTGGAATGGATATATAGCAGGTAGAATCGATATAGAGCAGGTAGAATGGATATAGAGCAGGTGAAATGGATTTAGAGCACGTGGAATGGATATAGAGCAGGTGGAATGGATATATAGCAGGTAGAATCCATATAGAGCAGGTGCAATGGTTATATAGCAGGTGGAATGGATATATAGCAGGTAGAATCGATATAGAGCAGGTAGAATGGATATAGAGCAGGTGAAATGGATTTAGAGCACGTGGAATGGATATAGAGCAGGTGGAATGAATATAGAGCAGGTGCAATGGATATATAGCAGGTGGTATGGATATAGAGCAGGTGGAATGGATATAGAGCAGGTATAATGGATATTGAGCAGGTGGAATGGATATAGAGCAGGTGGAATGGATATATAGCAGGTAGAATCCATATAGAGCAGGTGCAATGGATATATAGCAGGTAGAATCGATATAGAGCAGGTGGAATGGATATAGAGCAGGTGGAATGGATATATAGCAGGTGGAATGGATATAGAGCAGGTGGAATGGATATAGAGCAGGTGCAATGGATATAGAGCAGGTGGAATGGATATAGAGCAGGTGGAATGGATATAGAGCAGGTGGAATGGATATAGAGCAGGTGGAATGGATATAGAGCAGGTGCAATGGATATATAGCAGGTGGAATGGATATAGAGCAGGTGGAATGGATATAGAGCAGGTGGAATGGATATATAGCAGGTAGAATCCATATAGAGCAGGTGGAATGGATATAGAGCAGGTAGAATGGATATTGAGCAGGTGGAATGGATATAGAGCAGGTGGAATGGATATATAGCAGGTAGAATCCATATAGAGCAGGTGGAATGGATATAGAGCAGGTAGAATGGATATAGAGCAGGTGCAATGGATATAGAGCAGGTGGAATGGATATAGAGCAGGTGCAATGGATATAGAGCAGGTGGAATGGATATAGAGCAGGTGCAATGGATATAGAGCAGGTGGAATGGATATAGAGCAGGTGGAATGGATATAGAGCAGGTGGAATGGATATAGAGCAGGTGGAATGGATATAGAGCAGGTGCAATGGATATATAGCAGGTGGAATGGATATAGAGCAGGTGGAATGGATATAGAGCAGGTGCAATGGATATAGAGCAGGTGGAATGGATATAGAGCAGGTAGAATGGATATATAGCAGGTAGAATCGATATAGAGCAGGTGGAATGGATATAGAGCAGGTGGAATGGATATATAGCAGGTGCAATGGATATAGAGCAGGTGGAATGGATATAGAGCAGGTGGAATGGATATAGAGCAGGTGGAATGGATATAGAGCAGGTGGAATGGATATAGATCAGGTGGAATGGATATAGAGCAGGTGGAATGGATGTAGAGCAGGTGGAATGGATATATAGCAGGTAGAATCGATATAGAGCAGGTGGCATGGATATAGAGCAGGTGGAATGGATATATAGCAGGTAGAATCCATATAGAGCAGGTGCAATGGTTATATAGCAGGTGGAATGGATATAGAGCAGGTGGAATGGATATAGAGCAGGTGCAATGGATATATAGCAGGTGGTATGGATATAGAGCAGGTGGAATGGATATAGAGCAGGTATAATGGATATTGAGCAGGTGGAATGGATATAGAGCAGGTGGAATGGATATATAGCAGGTAGAATCCATATAGAGCAGGTGCAATGGATATATAGCAGGTAGAATCGATATAGAGCAGGTGGAATGGATATAGAGCAGGTGGAATGGATATATAGCAGGTGGAATGGATATAGAGCAGGTGGAATGGATATAGAGCAGGTGCAATGGATATAGAGCAGGTGGAATGGATATAGAGCAGGTGGAATGGATATAGAGCAGGTGGAATGGATATAGAGCAGGTGGAATGGATATAGAGCAGGTGCAATGGATATATAGCAGGTGGAATGGATATAGAGCAGGTGGAATGGATATAGAGCAGGTGGAATGGATATATAGCAGGTAGAATCCATATAGAGCAGGTGGAATGGATATAGAGCAGGTAGAATGGATATTGAGCAGGTGGAATGGATATAGAGCAGGTGGAATGGATATATAGCAGGTAGAATCCATATAGAGCAGGTGGAATGGATATAGAGCAGGTAGAATGGATATAGAGCAGGTGCAATGGATATAGAGCAGGTGGAATGGATATAGAGCAGGTGCAATGGATATAGAGCAGGTGGAATGGATATAGAGCAGGTGCAATGGATATAGAGCAGGTGGAATGGATATAGAGCAGGTGGAATGGATATAGAGCAGGTGGAATGGATATAGAGCAGGTGGAATGGATATAGAGCAGGTGCAATGGATATATAGCAGGTGGAATGGATATAGAGCAGGTGGAATGGATATAGAGCAGGTGCAATGGATATAGAGCAGGTGGAATGGATATAGAGCAGGTAGAATGGATATATAGCAGGTAGAATCGATATAGAGCAGGTGGAATGGATATAGAGCAGGTGGAATGGATATATAGCAGGTGCAATGGATATAGAGCAGGTGGAATGGATATAGAGCAGGTGGAATGGATATAGAGCAGGTGGAATGGATATAGAGCAGGTGGAATGGATATAGATCAGGTGGAATGGATATAGAGCAGGTGGAATGGATATAGAGCAGGTGGAATGGATATATAGCAGGTAGAATCGATATAGAGCAGGTAGAATGGATATAGAGCAGGTGAAATGGATTTAGAGCACGTGGAATGGATATAGAGCAGGTGGAATGGATATAGAGCAGGTGCAATGGATATATAGCAGGTGGTATGGATATAGAGCAGGTGGAATGGATATAGAGCAGGTATAATGGATATTGAGCAGGTGGAATGGATATAGAGCAGGTGGAATGGATATATAGCAGGTAGAATCCATATAGAGCAGGTGCAATGGATATATAGCAGGTAGAATCGATATAGAGCAGGTGGAATGGATATAGAGCAGGTGGAATGGATATATAGCAGGTGGAATGGATATAGAGCAGGTGGAATGGATATAGAGCAGGTGCAATGGATATAGAGCAGGTGGAATGGATATAGAGCAGGTGGAATGGATATAGAGCAGGTGGAATGGATATAGAGCAGGTGGAATGGATATAGAGCAGGTGCAATGGATATATAGCAGGTGGAATGGATATAGAGCAGGTGGAATGGATATAGAGCAGGTGGAATGGATATATAGCAGGTAGAATCCATATAGAGCAGGTGGAATGGATATAGAGCAGGTAGAATGGATATTGAGCAGGTGGAATGGATATAGAGCAGGTGGAATGGATATATAGCAGGTAGAATCCATATAGAGCAGGTGGAATGGATATAGAGCAGGTAGAATGGATATAGAGCAGGTGCAATGGATATAGAGCAGGTGGAATGGATATAGAGCAGGTGCAATGGATATAGAGCAGGTGGAATGGATATAGAGCAGGTGCAATGGATATAGAGCAGGTGGAATGGATATAGAGCAGGTGGAATGGATATAGAGCAGGTGGAATGGATATAGAGCAGGTGGAATGGATATAGAGCAGGTGCAATGGATATATAGCAGGTGGAATGGATATAGAGCAGGTGGAATGGATATAGAGCAGGTGCAATGGATATAGAGCAGGTGGAATGGATATAGAGCAGGTAGAATGGATATATAGCAGGTAGAATCGATATAGAGCAGGTGGAATGGATATAGAGCAGGTGGAATGGATATATAGCAGGTGCAATGGATATAGAGCAGGTGGAATGGATATAGAGCAGGTGGAATGGATGTAGAGCAGGTGGAATGGATATATAGCAGGTAGAATCGATATAGAGCAGGTGGAATGGATATAGAGCAGGTGGAATGGATATATAGCAGGTAGAATCCATATAGAGCAGGTGCAATGGTTATATAGCAGGTGGAATGGATATAGAGCAGGTGGAATGGATATAGAGCAGGTAGAATGGATATAGAGCAGGTGGAATGGATATAGAGCAGGTGGAATGGATATAGAGCAGGTGCAATGGATATATAGCAGGTGGAATGGATATAGAGCAGGTGGAATGGATATAGAGCAGGTGCAATGGATATAGAGCAGGTGGAATGGATATAGAGCAGGTGGAATGGATATAGAGCAGGTGGAATGGATATAGAGCAGGTGCAATGGATATATAGCAGGTGGAATGGATATAGAGCAGGTGGAATGGATATATAGTAGGTAGAATCGATATAGATCAGGTGGAATGGATATAGAGCAGGTGGAATGGATATAGAGCAGGTGGAATGGATATAGAGCAGGTGGAATGGATATAGAGCAGGTGCAATGGATATAGAGCAGGTGGAATGGATATAGAGCAGGTAGAATGGATATATAGCAGGTAGAATCGATATAGAGCAGGTGGAATGGATATAGAGCAGGTGGAATGGATATATAGCAGGTGCAATGGATATAGAGCAGGTGGAATGGATATAGAGCAGGTGGAATGGATATAAGGCAGGTGGAATGGATATAGAGCAGGTGGAATGGATATAGATCAGGTGGAATGGATATAGAGCAGGTGGAATGGATGTAGAGCAGGTGGAATGGATATATAGCAGGTAGAATCGATATAGAGCAGGTGGAATAGATATAGAGCAGGTGGAATGGATATATAGCAGGTAGAATCCATATAGAGCAGGTGCAACGGTTATATAGCAGGTGGAATGGATATAGAGCAGGTGGAATGGATATAGAGCAGGTAGAATGGATATAGAGCAGGTGGAATGGATATAGAGCAGGTGGAATGGATATAGAGCAGGTGCAATGGATATATAGCAGGTGGAATGGATATAGAGCAGGTGGAATGGATATAGAGCAGGTGCAATGGATATAGAGCAGGTGGAATGGATATAGAGCAGGTGCAATGGATATAGAGCAGGTGGAATGGATATAGAGCAGGTGGAATGGATATATAGCAGGTGCAATGGATATATAGCAGGTGGAATGGATATAGAGCAGGTGGAATGGATATATAGCAGGTAGAATCCATATAGAGCAGGTGCAATGGATATATAGCAGGTAGAATCGATATAGAGCAGGTAGAATGGATATATAGCAGGTGGAATCGATATAGAGCAGGTGGAATGGATATAGAGCAGGTGGAATGGATATAGAGCAGGTGCAATGGATATAGAGCAGGTGGAATGGATATAGAGCAGGTGGAATGGATATATAGCAGGTAGAATCGATATAGATCAGGTGGAATGGATATAGAGCAGGTTGAATGGATATAGAGCAGGTGGAATGGATATAGAGCAGGTGCAATGGATATAGAGCAGGTGGAATGGATATATAGCGGGTAGAATCGATATAGAGCAGGTGGAATGGATATAGAGCAGGTGGAATGGATATAGAGCAGGTGCAATGGATATAGAGCAGGTGGAATGGATATAGAGCAGGTGGAATGGATATAGAGCAGGTGCAATGGATATAGAGCAGGTGGAATGGATATAGAGCAGGTGGAATGGATATAGAGCAGGTGCAATGGATATATAGCAGGTGGAATGGATATAGAGCAGGTGGAATGGATATATAGCAGGTAGAATCGATATAGATCAGGTGCAATGGATATATAGCAGGTGGAATGGATATAGAGCAGGTGGAATGGATATAGAGCAGGTAGAATCGATATAGAGCAGGTGCAATGGATATTGAGCAGGTGGAATGGATATATAGCAGGTAGAATCGATATAGAGCAGGTGGAATGGATATAGAGCAGGTGGAATGGATATAGAGCAGGTGCAATGGATATAGAGCAGGTGGAATGGATATAGAGCAGGTGGAATGGATATAGATCAGGTGGAATGGATATAGAGCAGGTGGAATGGATATAGAGCAGGTGGAATGGATATAGAGCAGGTGGGATGGATATAGAGCAGGTGCAATGGATATAGAGCAGGTGGAATGGATATAGAGCAGGTGCAATGGATATAGAGCAGGTGGAATGGATATAGAGCAGGTGGGATGGATATAGAGCAGGTGCAATGGATATATAGCAGGTGGAATGGATATAGAGCAGGTAATATGGATATAGAGCAGGTGCAATGGATATATAGCAGGTAGAATCGATATAGAGCAGGTGGAATGGATATAGAGCAGGTGCAATAGATATAGAGCAGGTGGAATGGATATAGAGCAGGTGCAATGAATATAGAGCAGGTGCAATGGATATAGAGCAGGTGGAATGGATATAGAGCAGGTGGGATGGATATAGAGCAGGTGCAATGGATATAGAGCAGGTGGAATGGATATAGAGCAGGTGCAATGGATATAGAGCAGGTGGAATGGATATAGAGCAGGTGCAATAGATATAGAGCAGGTGGAATGGATATAGAGCAGGTGGGATGGATATAGAGCAGGTGCAATGGATATAGAGCAGGTGGAATGGATATAGAGCAGGTGCAATGGATATAGAGCAGGTGGGATGGATATAGAGCAGGTGCAATGGATATATAGCAGGTGGAATGGATATAGAGCAGGTAATATGGATATAGAGCAGGTGCAATGGATATATAGCAGGTAGAATCGATATAGAGCAGGTGGAATGGATATAGAGCAGGTGCAATAGATATAGAGCAGGTGGAATGGATATAGAGCAGGTGCAATGAATATAGAGCAGGTGCAATGGATATAGAGCAGGTGGAATGGATATAGAGCAGGTGGGATGGATATAGAGCAGGTGCAATGGATATAGAGCAGGTGGAATGGATATAGAGCAGGTGCAATGGATATAGAGCAGGTGGAATGGATATAGAGCAGGTGCAATAGATATAGAGCAGGTGGAATGGATATAGAGCAGGTGGAATGGATATAGAGCAGGTGCAATGGATATAGAGCAGTTAGAATCGATATAGAGCAGGTGGAATGGATATAGAACAGGTGCAATAGATATAGAGCAGGTGGAATGGATATAGAGCAGGTGCAATGGATATAGAGCAGGTGCAATGGATATAGAGCAGGTGGAATGGATATAGAGCAGGTGGGATGGATATAGAGCAGGTGCAATGGATATAGAGCAGGTGGAATGGATATAGAGCAGGTGCAATGGATATAGAGCAGGTGGAATGGATATAGAGCAGGTGCAATAGATATAGAGCAGGTGGAATGGATATAGAGCAGGTGGAATGGATATAGAGCAGGTGCAATGGATATAGAGCAGGTGGAATGGATATAGAGCAGGTAGAATGGATATAGAGCAGGTGGAATGGATATAGAGCAGGTGCAATGGATATATAGCAGGTGGAATGGATATAGAGCAGGTGGAATGGATATATAGCAGGTGGAATGGATATAGAGCAGGTGGAATGGATATAGAGCAGGTGCAATGGATATGTAGCAGGTGGAATGGGTATATAGCAGGTGGAATGGATATAGAGCAGGTGGAATGGATATATAGCAGGTAGAATCGATATAGATCAGGTGGAATGGATATAGAGCAGGTGCAATGGATATAGAGCAGGTGGAATGGATATAGTGCAGGTAGAATGGATATAGAGCAGGTGGAATGGATATAGAGCAGGTGCAATGGATATATAGCAGGTGGAATGGATATAGAGCAGGTGGAATGGATATATAGCAGGTGGAATGGATATAGAGCAGGTGGAATGGATATATAGCAGGTAGAATCGATATAGATCAGGTGGAATGGATATAGAGCAGGTGCAATGGATATAGAGCAGGTGGAATGGATATAGTGCAGGTAGAATGGATATAGAGCAGGTGGAATGGATATAGAGCAGGTGCAATGGATATAGAGCAGGTGGAATGGATATATAGCAGGTAGAATCGATATAGAGCAGGTGGAATGGATATAGAGCAGGTGGAATGGATATAGAGCAGGTGCAATGGATATATAGCAGGTGGAATGGATATAGAGCAGGTAGAATGGATATAGAGCAGGTGCGATGGATATAGAGCAGGTGGAATGGATATAGAGCGGGTAGAATGGATATAGAGCAGGTGCAATGGATATAGAGCAGGTGGAATGGATATAGAGCAGGTGGAATGGATATAGAGCAGGTGCAATGGATATATAGCAGGTGGAATGGATATAGAGCAGGTGGAATGGATATATAGCAGGTAGAATCGATATACAGCAGGTGGAATGGATATAGAGCAGGTGGAATGGATATAGAGCAGGTGCAATGGATATATAGCAGGTGGAATGGATATAGAGCAGGTAGAATGGATATAGAGCTGGTGCAATGGATATAGAGCAGGTGGAATGGATATAGAGCAGGTGCAATGGATATATAGCAGGTGGAATGGATATAGAGCAGGTAGAATGGATATAGAGCAGGTGCAATGGATATATAGCAGGTAGAATCGATATAGAGCAGGTGCAATGGATATAGAGCAGGTGGAATGGATATAGAGCAGGTGGAATGGATATAGAGCAGGTGCAATGGATATATAGCAGGTGGAATGGATATAGAGCAGGTGGAATGGATATATAGCAGGTAGAATCCATATAGAGCAGGTGCAATGGATATATAGCAGGTGGAATGGATATAGAGCAGGTGGATTGGATATAGAGCAGGTAGAATGGATATAGAGCAGGTGGAATGGATATAGAGCAGGTGCAATGGATATATAGCAGGTGGAATGGATATAGAGCAGGTGGAATGGATATAGAGCAGGTGGAATGGATATAGAACAGGTGCAATGGATATAGAGCAGGTAGAATCGATATAGAGCAGGTGCAATGGATATAGAGCAGGTGCAATGGATATAGAGCAGGTGGAATGGATATAGAGCAGGTGGGATGGATATAGAGCAGGTGCAATGGATATAGAGCAGGTGGAATGGATATAGAGCAGGTGCAATAGATATAGAGCAGGTGGAATGGATATAGAGCAGGTGGAATGGATATAGAGCAGGTGCAATGGATATAGAGCAGGTGCAATGGATATAGAGCAGGTGGAATGGATATATAGCAGGTGGAATCGATATAGAGCAGGTGGAATGGATATAGAGCAGGTGCAATGGATATAGAGCAGGTAGAATCGATATAGAGCAGGTGGAATGGATATAGAGCAGGTGCAATGGATATAGAGCAGGTGCAATGGATATAGAGCAGGTGCAATGGATATAGAGCAGGTGCAATGGATATATAGCAGGTAGAATCGATATAGAGCAGGTGGAATGGATATAGAGCAGGTGCAATAGATATAGAGCAGGTGGAATGGATATAGAGCAGGTGCAATGGATATAGAGCAGGTGCAATGGATATAGAGCAGGTGGAATGGATATAGAGCAGGTGGGATGGATATAGAGCAGGTGCAATGGATATAGAGCAGGTGGAATGGATATAGAGCAGGTGCAATGGATATAGAGCAGGTGGAATGGATATAGAGCAGGTGGGATGGATATAGAGCAGGTGCAATGGATATATAGCAGGTGGAATGGATATAGAGCAGGTAATATGGATATAGAGCAGGTGCAATGGATATATAGCAGGTAGAATCGATATAGAGCAGGTGGAATGGATATAGAGCAGGTGCAATAGATATAGAGCAGGTGGAATGGATATAGAGCAGGTGCAATGAATATAGAGCAGGTGCAATGGATATAGAGCAGGTGGAATGGATATAGAGCAGGTGGGATGGATATAGAGCAGGTGCAATGGATATAGAGCAGGTGGAATGGATATAGAGCAGGTGCAATGGATATAGAGCAGGTGGAATGGATATAGAGCAGGTGCAATGGATATAGAGCAGGTAGAATCGATATAGAGCAGGTGGAATGGATATAGAACAGGTGCAATAGATATAGAGCAGGTGGAATGGATATAGAGCAGGTGCAATGGATATAGAGCAGGTGCAATGGATATAGAGCAGGTGGAATGGATATAGAGCAGGTGGGATGGATATAGAGCAGGTGCAATGGATATAGAGCAGGTGGAATGGATATAGAGCAGGTGCAATGGATATAGAGCAGGTGGAATGGATATAGAGCAGGTGCAATAGATATAGAGCAGGTGGAATGGATATAGAGCAGGTGGAATGGATATAGAGCAGGTGCAATGGATATAGAGCAGGTGGAATGGATATAGAGCAGGTAGAATGGATATAGAGCAGGTGGAATGGATATAGAGCAGGTGCAATGGATATATAGCAGGTGGAATGGATATAGAGCAGGTGGAATGGATATATAGCAGGTGGAATGGATATAGAGCAGGTGGAATGGATATAGAGCAGGTGCAATGGATATGTAGCAGGTGGAATGGGTATATAGCAGGTGGAATGGATATAGAGCAGGTGGAATGGATATATAGCAGGTAGAATCGATATAGATCAGGTGGAATGGATATAGAGCAGGTGCAATGGATATAGAGCAGGTGGAATGGATATAGTGCAGGTAGAATGGATATAGAGCAGGTGGAATGGATATAGAGCAGGTGCAATGGATATATAGCAGGTGGAATGGATATAGAGCAGGTGGAATGGATATATAGCAGGTGGAATGGATATAGAGCAGGTGGAATGGATATATAGCAGGTAGAATCGATATAGATCAGGTGGAATGGATATAGAGCAGGTGCAATGGATATAGAGCAGGTGGAATGGATATAGTGCAGGTAGAATGGATATAGAGCAGGTGGAATGGATATAGAGCAGGTGCAATGGATATAGAGCAGGTGGAATGGATATATAGCAGGTAGAATCGATATAGAGCAGGTGGAATGGATATAGAGCAGGTGGAATGGATATAGAGCAGGTGCAATGGATATATAGCAGGTGGAATGGATATAGAGCAGGTAGAATGGATATAGAGCAGGTGCGATGGATATAGAGCAGGTGGAATGGATATAGAGCGGGTAGAATGGATATAGAGCAGGTGCAATGGATATAGAGCAGGTGGAATGGATATAGAGCAGGTGGAATGGATATAGAGCAGGTGCAATGGATATATAGCAGGTGGAATGGATATAGAGCAGGTGGAATGGATATATAGCAGGTAGAATCGATATACAGCAGGTGGAATGGATATAGAGCAGGTGGAATGGATATAGAGCAGGTGCAATGGATATATAGCAGGTGGAATGGATATAGAGCAGGTAGAATGGATATAGAGCAGGTGCAATGGATATAGAGCAGGTGGAATGGATATAGAGCAGGTGCAATGGATATATAGCAGGTGGAATGGATATAGAGCAGGTAGAATGGATATAGAGCAGGTGCAATGGATATATAGCAGGTAGAATCGATATAGAGCAGGTGCAATGGATATAGAGCAGGTGGAATGGATATAGAGCAGGTGGAATGGATATAGAGCAGGTGCAATGGATATATAGCAGGTGGAATGGATATAGAGCAGGTGGAATGGATATATAGCAGGTAGAATCCATATAGAGCAGGTGCAATGGATATATAGCAGGTGGAATGGATATAGAGCAGGTGGATTGGATATAGAGCAGGTAGAATGGATATAGAGCAGGTGGAATGGATATAGAGCAGGTGCAATGGATATATAGCAGGTGGAATGGATATAGAGCAGGTGGAATGGATATATAGCAGGTAGAATCGATATAGATCAGGTGGAATGGATATAGAGCAGGTGCAATGGATATAGAGCAGGTGGAATGGATATAGTGCAGGTAGAATGGATATAGAGCAGGTGGAATGGATATAGAGCAGGTGCAATGGATATAGAGCAGGTGGAATGGATATATAGCAGGTAGAATCGATATAGAGCAGGTGGAATGGATATAGAGCAGGTGGAATGGATATAGAGCAGGTGCAATGGATATATAGCAGGTGGAATGGATATAGAGCAGGTAGAATGGATATAGAGCAGGTGCGATGGATATAGAGCAGGTGGAATGGATATAGAGCGGGTAGAATGGATATAGAGCAGGTGCAATGGATATAGAGCAGGTGGAATGGATATAGAGCAGGTGGAATGGATATAGAGCAGGTGCAATGGATATATAGCAGGTGGAATGGATATAGAGCAGGTGGAATGGATATATAGCAGGTAGAATCGATATACAGCAGGTGGAATGGATATAGAGCAGGTGGAATGGATATAGAGCAGGTAGAATGGATATAGAGCAGGTGCAATGGATATAGAGCAGGTGGAATAGATATAGAGCAGGTAGAATCGATATAGAGCAGGTGCAATGGATATAGAGCAGGTGGAATGGATATAGAGCAGGTGGAATGGATATAGAGCAGGTGGAATGGATATAGAGCAGGTGCAATGGATATATAGCAGGTGGAATGGATATAGAGCAGGTAGAATGGATATAGAGCAGGTGCAATGGATATATAGCAGGTAGAATCGATATAGAGCAGGTGCAATGGATATAGAGCAGGTGGAATGGATATAGAGCAGGTGGAATGGATATAGAGCAGGTGGAATGGATATAGAGCAGGTGCAATGGATATATAGCAGGTGGAATGGATATAGAGCAGGTGGAATGGATATATAGAAGGTAGAATCCATATAGAGCAGGTGCAATGGATATATAGCAGGTGCAATGGATATATAGCAGGTGGAATGGATATAGAGCAGGTGGAATGGATATATAGCAGGTAGAATCGATATAGATCAGGTGGAATGGATATAGAGCAGGTGCAATGGATATAGAGCAGGTGGAATGGATATAGAGCAGGTGGAATGGATATAGAGCAGGTGCAATGGATATATAGCAGGTGGAATGGATATAGAGCAGGTAGAATGGATATAGAGCAGGTGGAATGGATATAGAGCAGGTGCAATGGATATATAGCAGGTGGAATGGATATAGAGCAGGTGGAATGGATATATAGCAGGTGGAATGGATATAGAGCAGGTGGAATGGATATAGAGCAGGTGCAATGGATATGTAGCAGGTGGAATGGGTATAGAGCAGGTGGAATGGATATAGAGCAGGTGCAATGGATATAGAGCAGGTGGAATGGATATAGAGCAGGTGCAATGGATATAGAGCAGGTGGAATGGATATAGAGCAGGTGGAATGGATATAGAGCAGGTGCAATGGATATATAGCAGGTGGAATGGATATAGAGCAGGTGGAATGGATATATAGCAGGTAGAATCGATATAGATCAGGTGGAATGGATATAGAGCAGGTGGAATGGATATATAGCAGGTAGAATCGATATAGAGCAGGTGCAATGGATATAGAGCAGGTGGAATGGATATAGAGCAGGTGCAATGGATATATAGCAGGTGGAATGGATATAGAGCAGGTGGAATGGATATATAGCAGGTGGAATGGATATAGAGCAGGTGGAATGGATATATAGCAGGTAGAATCGATATAGATCAGGTGGAATGGATATAGAGCAGGTGCAATGGATATAGAGCAGGTGGAATGGATATAGTGCAGGTAGAATGGATATAGAGCAGGTGGAATGGATATAGAGCAGGTGCAATGGATATAGAGCAGGTGGAATGGATATATAGCAGGTAGAATCGATATAGAGCAGGTGGAATGGATATAGAGCAGGTGGAATGGATATAGAGCAGGTGCAATGGATATATAGCAGGTGGAATGGATATAGAGCAGGTAGAATGGATATAGAGCAGGTGCGATGGATATAGAGCAGGTGGAATGGATATAGAGCGGGTAGAATGGATATAGAGCAGGTGCAATGGATATAGAGCAGGTGGAATGGATATAGAGCAGGTGGAATGGATATAGAGCAGGTGCAATGGATATATAGCAGGTGGAATGGATATAGAGCAGGTGGAATGGATATATAGCAGGTAGAATCGATATACAGCAGGTGGAATGGATATAGAGCAGGTGGAATGGATATAGAGCAGGTGCAATGGATATATAGCAGGTGGAATGGATATAGAGCAGGTAGAATGGATATAGAGCAGGTGCAATGGATATAGAGCAGGTGGAATGGATATAGAGCAGGTGCAATGGATATATAGCAGGTGGAATGGATATAGAGCAGGTAGAATGGATATAGAGCAGGTGCAATGGATATATAGCAGGTAGAATCGATATAGAGCAGGTGCAATGGATATAGAGCAGGTGGAATGGATATAGAGCAGGTGGAATGGATATAGAGCAGGTGCAATGGATATATAGCAGGTGGAATGGATATAGAGCAGGTGGAATGGATATATAGCAGGTAGAATCCATATAGAGCAGGTGCAATGGATATATAGCAGGTGGAATGGATATAGAGCAGGTGGATTGGATATAGAGCAGGTAGAATGGATATAGAGCAGGTGGAATGGATATAGAGCAGGTGCAATGGATATATAGCAGGTGGAATGGATATAGAGCAGGTGGAATGGATATAGAGCAGGTGGAATGGATATATAGCAGGTAGAATCGATATAGATCAGGTGGAATGGATATAGAGCAGGTGCAATGGATATAGAGCAGGTGGAATGGATATAGTGCAGGTAGAATGGATATAGAGCAGGTGGAATGGATATAGAGCAGGTGCAATGGATATAGAGCAGGTGGAATGGATATATAGCAGGTAGAATCGATATAGAGCAGGTGGAATGGATATAGAGCAGGTGGAATGGATATAGAGCAGGTGCAATGGATATATAGCAGGTGGAATGGATATATAGCAGGTAGAATCGATATAGAGCAGGTGGAATGGATATAGAGCAGGTGGAATGGATATAGAGCAGGTGCAATGGATATATAGCAGGTGGAATGGATATAGAGCAGGTAGAATGGATATAGAGCAGGTGCGATGGATATAGAGCAGGTGGAATGGATATAGAGCGGGTAGAATGGATATAGAGCAGGTGCAATGGATATAGAGCAGGTGGAATGGATATAGAGCAGGTGGAATGGATATAGAGCAGGTGCAATGGATATATAGCAGGTGGAATGGATATAGAGCAGGTGGAATGGATATATAGCAGGTAGAATCGATATACAGCAGGTGGAATGGATATAGAGCAGGTGGAATGGATATAGAGCAGGTGCAATGGATATATAGCAGGTGGAATGGATATAGAGCAGGTAGAATGGATATAGAGCAGGTGCAATGGATATATAGCAGGTAGAATCCATATAGAGCAGGTGCAATGGATATATAGCAGGTGGAATGGATATAGAGCAGGTGGAATGGATATAGAGCAGGTAGAATGGATATAGAGCAGGTGGAATGGATATAGAGCAGGTGCAATGGATATATAGCAGGTGGAATGGATATAGAGCAGGTGGAATGGATATATAGCAGGTAGAATCGATATAGATCAGGTGGAATGGATATAGAGCAGGTGCAATGGATATAGAGCAGGTGGAATGGATATAGTGCAGGTAGAATGGATATAGAGCAGGTGGAATGGATATAGAGCAGGTGCAATGGATATAGAGCAGGTGGAATGGATATATAGCAGGTAGAATCGATATAGAGCAGGTGGAATGGATATAGAGCAGGTGGAATGGATATAGAGCAGGTGCAATGGATATATAGCAGGTGGAATGGATATAGAGCAGGTATAATGGATATAGAGCAGGTGCGATGGATATAGAGCAGGTGGAATGGATATAGAGCAGGTAGAATGGATATAGAGCAGGTGCAATGGATATAGAGCAGGTGGAATGGATATAGAGCAGGTGGAATGGATATATAGCAGGTAGAATCGATATAGAGCAGGTGGAATGGATATAGAGCAGGTGGAATGGATATAGAGCAGGTGCAATGGATATATAGCAGGTGGAATGGATATAGAGCAGGTAGAATGGATATAGAGCAGGTGCGATGGATATAGAGCAGGTGGAATGGATATAGAGCGGGTAGAATGGATATAGAGCAGGTGCAATGGATATAGAGCAGGTGGAATGGATATAGAGCAGGTGGAATGGATATAGAGCAGGTGCAATGGATATAGAGCAGGTGGAATGGATATAGAGCAGGTGCAATGGATATATAGCAGGTGGAATGGATATAGAGCAGGTAGAATGGATATAGAGCAGGTGGAATGGATATATAGCAGGTAGAATCCATATAGAGCAGGTGCAATGTATATATAGCAGGTGGAATGGATATAGAGCAGGTGGAATGGATATAGAGCAGGTAGAATGGATATAGAGCAGGTGGAATGGATATAGAGCAGGTGCAATGGATATATAGCAGGTGGAATGGATATAGAGCAGGTGGAATGGATATATAGCAGGTAGAATCGATATAGATCAGGTGGAATGGATATAGAGCAGGTGCAATGGATATAGAGCAGGTGGAATGGATATAGAGCAGGTGGAATGGATATAGAGCAGGTGCAATGGATATATAGCAGGTGGAATGGATATAGAGCAGGTAGAATGGATATAGAGCAGGTGGAATGGATATAGAGCAGGTGCAATGGATATATAGCAGGTGGAATGGATATAGAGCAGGTGGAATGGATATATAGCAGGTGGAATGGATATAGAGCAGGTGGAATGGATATAGAGCAGGTGCAATGGATATGTAGCAGGTGGAATGGGTATAGAGCAGGTGGAATGGATATAGAGCAGGTGCAATGGATATAGAGCAGGTGGAATGGATATAGAGCAGGTGCAATGGATATAGAGCAGGTGGAATGGATATAGAGCAGGTGGAATGGATATAGAGCAGGTGCAATGGATATATAGCAGGTGCAATGGATATAGAGCAGGTGGAATGGATATAGAGCAGGTGCAATGGATATATAGCAGGTGGAATGGATATAGAGCAGGTAGAATGGATATAGAGCAGGTGAAATGGATTTAGAGCACGTGGAATGGATATAGAGCAGGTGGAATGGATATAGAGCAGGTGCAATGGATATATAGCAGGTGGTATGGATATAGAGCAGGTGGAATGGATATAGAGCAGGTATAATGGATATTGAGCAGGTGGAATGGATATAGAGCAGGTGGAATGGATATATAGCAGGTAGAATCCATATAGAGCAGGTGCAATGGATATATAGCAGGTAGAATCGATATAGAGCAGGTGGAATGGATATAGAGCAGGTGGAATGGATATATAGCAGGTGGAATGGATATAGAGCAGGTGGAATGGATATAGAGCAGGTGCAATGGATATAGAGCAGGTGGAATGGATATAGAGCAGGTGGAATGGATATAGAGCAGGTGGAATGGATATAGAGCAGGTGGAATGGATATAGAGCAGGTGCAATGGATATATAGCAGGTGGAATGGATATAGAGCAGGTGGAATGGATATAGAGCAGGTGGAATGGATATATAGCAGGTAGAATCCATATAGAGCAGGTGGAATGGATATAGAGCAGGTAGAATGGATATTGAGCAGGTGGAATGGATATAGAGCAGGTGGAATGGATATATAGCAGGTAGAATCCATATAGAGCAGGTGGAATGGATATAGAGCAGGTAGAATGGATATAGAGCAGGTGCAATGGATATAGAGCAGGTGGAATGGATATAGAGCAGGTGCAATGGATATAGAGCAGGTGGAATGGATATAGAGCAGGTGCAATGGATATAGAGCAGGTGGAATGGATATAGAGCAGGTGGAATGGATATAGAGCAGGTGGAATGGATATAGAGCAGGTGGAATGGATATAGAGCAGGTGCAATGGATATATAGCAGGTGGAATGGATATAGAGCAGGTGGAATGGATATAGAGCAGGTGCAATGGATATAGAGCAGGTGGAATGGATATAGAGCAGGTAGAATGGATATATAGCAGGTAGAATCGATATAGAGCAGGTGGAATGGATATAGAGCAGGTGGAATGGATATATAGCAGGTGCAATGGATATAGAGCAGGTGGAATGGATATAGAGCAGGTGGAATGGATATAGAGCAGGTGGAATGGATATAGAGCAGGTGGAATGGATATAGATCAGGTGGAATGGATATAGAGCAGGTGGAATGGATGTAGAGCAGGTGGAATGGATATATAGCAGGTAGAATCGATATAGAGCAGGTGGAATGGATATAGAGCAGGTGGAATGGATATATAGCAGGTAGAATCCATATAGAGCAGGTGCAATGGTTATATAGCAGGTGGAATGGATATAGAGCAGGTGGAATGGATATAGATCAGGTGGAATGGATATAGAGCAGGTGGAATGGATGTAGAGCAGGTGGAATGGATATATAGCAGGTAGAATCGATATAGAGCAGGTGGAATGGATATAGAGCAGGTGGAATGGATATATAGCAGGTAGAATCCATATAGAGCAGGTGCAATGGTTATATAGCAGGTGGAATGGATATATAGCAGGTAGAATCGATATAGAGCAGGTAGAATGGATATAGAGCAGGTGAAATGGATATAGAGCAGGTGGAATGGATATAGAGCAGGTGGAATGGATATATAGCAGGTAGAATCCATATAGAGCAGGTGCAATGGTTATATAGCAGGTGGAATGGATATATAGCAGGTAGAATCGATATAGAGCAGGTAGAATGGATATAGAGCAGGTGAAATGGATTTAGAGCACGTGGAATGGATATAGAGCAGGTGGAATGAATATAGAGCAGGTGCAATGGATATATAGCAGGTGGTATGGATATAGAGCAGGTGGAATGGATATAGAGCAGGTATAATGGATATAGAGCAGGTGGAATGGATATAGAGCAGGTGGAATGGATATATAGCAGGTAGAATCCATATAGAGCAGGTGCAATGGATATATAGCAGGTAGAATCGATATAGAGCAGGTGGAATGGATATAGAGCAGGTGGAATGGATATATAGCAGGTGGAATGGATATAGAGCAGGTGGAATGGATATAGAGCAGGTGCAATGGATATAGAGCAGGTGGAATGGATATAGAGCAGGTGGAATGGATATAGAGCAGGTGGAATGGATATAGAGCAGGTGGAATGGATATAGAGCAGGTGCAATGGATATATAGCAGGTGGAATGGATATAGAGCAGGTGGAATGGATATAGAGCAGGTGGAATGGATATATAGCAGGTAGAATCCATATAGAGCAGGTGGAATGGATATAGAGCAGGTAGAATGGATATTGAGCAGGTGGAATGGATATAGAGCAGGTGGAATGGATATATAGCAGGTAGAATCCATATAGAGCAGGTGGAATGGATATAGAGCAGGTAGAATGGATATAGAGCAGGTGCAATGGATATAGAGCAGGTGGAATGGATATAGAGCAGGTGCAATGGATATAGAGCAGGTGGAATGGATATAGAGCAGGTGCAATGGATATAGAGCAGGTGGAATGGATATAGAGCAGGTGGAATGGATATAGAGCAGGTGGAATGGATATAGAGCAGGTGGAATGGATATAGAGCAGGTGCAATGGATATATAGCAGGTGGAATGGATATAGAGCAGGTGGAATGGATATAGAGCAGGTGCAATGGATATAGAGCAGGTGGAATGGATATAGAGCAGGTAGAATGGATATATAGCAGGTAGAATCGATATAGAGCAGGTGGAATGGATATAGAGCAGGTGGAATGGATATATAGCAGGTGCAATGGATATAGAGCAGGTGGAATGGATATAGAGCAGGTGGAATGGATATAGAGCAGGTGGAATGGATATAGAGCAGGTGGAATGGATATAGATCAGGTGGAATGGATATAGAGCAGGTGGAATGGATGTAGAGCAGGTGGAATGGATATATAGCAGGTAGAATCGATATAGAGCAGGTGGCATGGATATAGAGCAGGTGGAATGGATATATAGCAGGTAGAATCCATATAGAGCAGGTGCAATGGTTATATAGCAGGTGGAATGGATATAGAGCAGGTGGAATGGATATAGAGCAGGTGCAATGGATATATAGCAGGTGGTATGGATATAGAGCAGGTGGAATGGATATAGAGCAGGTATAATGGATATTGAGCAGGTGGAATGGATATAGAGCAGGTGGAATGGATATATAGCAGGTAGAATCCATATAGAGCAGGTGCAATGGATATATAGCAGGTAGAATCGATATAGAGCAGGTGGAATGGATATAGAGCAGGTGGAATGGATATATAGCAGGTGGAATGGATATAGAGCAGGTGGAATGGATATAGAGCAGGTGCAATGGATATAGAGCAGGTGGAATGGATATAGAGCAGGTGGAATGGATATAGAGCAGGTGGAATGGATATAGAGCAGGTGGAATGGATATAGAGCAGGTGCAATGGATATATAGCAGGTGGAATGGATATAGAGCAGGTGGAATGGATATAGAGCAGGTGGAATGGATATATAGCAGGTAGAATCCATATAGAGCAGGTGGAATGGATATAGAGCAGGTAGAATGGATATTGAGCAGGTGGAATGGATATAGAGCAGGTGGAATGGATATATAGCAGGTAGAATCCATATAGAGCAGGTGGAATGGATATAGAGCAGGTAGAATGGATATAGAGCAGGTGCAATGGATATAGAGCAGGTGGAATGGATATAGAGCAGGTGCAATGGATATAGAGCAGGTGGAATGGATATAGAGCAGGTGCAATGGATATAGAGCAGGTGGAATGGATATAGAGCAGGTGGAATGGATATAGAGCAGGTGGAATGGATATAGAGCAGGTGGAATGGATATAGAGCAGGTGCAATGGATATATAGCAGGTGGAATGGATATAGAGCAGGTGGAATGGATATAGAGCAGGTGCAATGGATATAGAGCAGGTGGAATGGATATAGAGCAGGTAGAATGGATATATAGCAGGTAGAATCGATATAGAGCAGGTGGAATGGATATAGAGCAGGTGGAATGGATATATAGCAGGTGCAATGGATATAGAGCAGGTGGAATGGATATAGAGCAGGTGGAATGGATATAGAGCAGGTGGAATGGATATAGAGCAGGTGGAATGGATATAGATCAGGTGGAATGGATATAGAGCAGGTGGAATGGATATAGAGCAGGTGGAATGGATATATAGCAGGTAGAATCGATATAGAGCAGGTAGAATGGATATAGAGCAGGTGAAATGGATTTAGAGCACGTGGAATGGATATAGAGCAGGTGGAATGGATATAGAGCAGGTGCAATGGATATATAGCAGGTGGTATGGATATAGAGCAGGTGGAATGGATATAGAGCAGGTATAATGGATATTGAGCAGGTGGAATGGATATAGAGCAGGTGGAATGGATATATAGCAGGTAGAATCCATATAGAGCAGGTGCAATGGATATATAGCAGGTAGAATCGATATAGAGCAGGTGGAATGGATATAGAGCAGGTGGAATGGATATATAGCAGGTGGAATGGATATAGAGCAGGTGGAATGGATATAGAGCAGGTGCAATGGATATAGAGCAGGTGGAATGGATATAGAGCAGGTGGAATGGATATAGAGCAGGTGGAATGGATATAGAGCAGGTGGAATGGATATAGAGCAGGTGCAATGGATATATAGCAGGTGGAATGGATATAGAGCAGGTGGAATGGATATAGAGCAGGTGGAATGGATATATAGCAGGTAGAATCCATATAGAGCAGGTGGAATGGATATAGAGCAGGTAGAATGGATATTGAGCAGGTGGAATGGATATAGAGCAGGTGGAATGGATATATAGCAGGTAGAATCCATATAGAGCAGGTGGAATGGATATAGAGCAGGTAGAATGGATATAGAGCAGGTGCAATGGATATAGAGCAGGTGGAATGGATATAGAGCAGGTGCAATGGATATAGAGCAGGTGGAATGGATATAGAGCAGGTGCAATGGATATAGAGCAGGTGGAATGGATATAGAGCAGGTGGAATGGATATAGAGCAGGTGGAATGGATATAGAGCAGGTGGAATGGATATAGAGCAGGTGCAATGGATATATAGCAGGTGGAATGGATATAGAGCAGGTGGAATGGATATAGAGCAGGTGCAATGGATATAGAGCAGGTGGAATGGATATAGAGCAGGTAGAATGGATATATAGCAGGTAGAATCGATATAGAGCAGGTGGAATGGATATAGAGCAGGTGGAATGGATATATAGCAGGTGCAATGGATATAGAGCAGGTGGAATGGATATAGAGCAGGTGGAATGGATGTAGAGCAGGTGGAATGGATATATAGCAGGTAGAATCGATATAGAGCAGGTGGAATGGATATAGAGCAGGTGGAATGGATATATAGCAGGTAGAATCCATATAGAGCAGGTGCAATGGTTATATAGCAGGTGGAATGGATATAGAGCAGGTGGAATGGATATAGAGCAGGTAGAATGGATATAGAGCAGGTGGAATGGATATAGAGCAGGTGGAATGGATATAGAGCAGGTGCAATGGATATATAGCAGGTGGAATGGATATAGAGCAGGTGGAATGGATATAGAGCAGGTGCAATGGATATAGAGCAGGTGGAATGGATATAGAGCAGGTGGAATGGATATAGAGCAGGTGGAATGGATATAGAGCAGGTGCAATGGATATATAGCAGGTGGAATGGATATAGAGCAGGTGGAATGGATATATAGTAGGTAGAATCGATATAGATCAGGTGGAATGGATATAGAGCAGGTGGAATGGATATAGAGCAGGTGGAATGGATATAGAGCAGGTGGAATGGATATAGAGCAGGTGCAATGGATATAGAGCAGGTGGAATGGATATAGAGCAGGTAGAATGGATATATAGCAGGTAGAATCGATATAGAGCAGGTGGAATGGATATAGAGCAGGTGGAATGGATATATAGCAGGTGCAATGGATATAGAGCAGGTGGAATGGATATAGAGCAGGTGGAATGGATATAAGGCAGGTGGAATGGATATAGAGCAGGTGGAATGGATATAGATCAGGTGGAATGGATATAGAGCAGGTGGAATGGATGTAGAGCAGGTGGAATGGATATATAGCAGGTAGAATCGATATAGAGCAGGTGGAATAGATATAGAGCAGGTGGAATGGATATATAGCAGGTAGAATCCATATAGAGCAGGTGCAACGGTTATATAGCAGGTGGAATGGATATAGAGCAGGTGGAATGGATATAGAGCAGGTAGAATGGATATAGAGCAGGGTGGAATGGATATAGAGCAGGTGGAATGGATATAGAGCAGGTGCAATGGATATATAGCAGGTGGAATGGATATAGAGCAGGTGGAATGGATATAGAGCAGGTGCAATGGATATAGAGCAGGTGGAATGGATATAGAGCAGGTGCAATGGATATAGAGCAGGTGGAATGGATATAGAGCAGGTGGAATGGATATATAGCAGGTGCAATGGATATATAGCAGGTGGAATGGATATAGAGCAGGTGGAATGGATATATAGCAGGTAGAATCCATATAGAGCAGGTGCAATGGATATATAGCAGGTGGAATGGATATAGAGCAGGTGGAATGGATATAGAGCAGGTAGAATGGATATAGAGCAGGTGGAATGGATATAGAGCAGGTGGAATGGATATAGAGCAGGTGCAATGGATATATAGCAGGTGGAATGGATATAGAGCAGGTGGAATGGATATAGAGCAGGTGCAATGGATATAGAGCAGGTGGAATGGATATAGAGCAGGTGCAATGGATATAGAGCAGGTGGAATGGATATAGAGCAGGTGGAATCCATATAGAGCAGGTGCAATGGATATATAGCAGGTAGAATCGATATAGAGCAGGTAGAATGGATATATAGCAGGTGGAATCGATATAGAGCAGGTGGAATGGATATAGAGCAGGTGGAATGGATATAGAGCAGGTGCAATGGATATAGAGCAGGTGGAATGGATATAGAGCAGGTGGAATGGATATATAGCAGGTAGAATCGATATAGATCAGGTGGAATGGATATAGAGCAGGTTGAATGGATATAGAGCAGGTGGAATGGATATAGAGCAGGTGCAATGGATATAGAGCAGGTGGAATGGATATATAGCGGGTAGAATCGATATAGACCAGGTGGAATGGATATAGAGCAGGTGGAATGGATATAGAGCAGGTGCAATGGATATAGAGCAGGTGGAATGGATATAGAGCAGGTGGAATGGATATAGAGCAGGTGCAATGGATATAGAGCAGGTGGAATGGATATAGAGCAGGTGGAATGGATATAGAGCAGGTGCAATGGATATATAGCAGGTGGAATGGATATAGAGCAGGTGGAATGGATATATAGCAGGTAGAATCGATATAGATCAGGTGCAATGGATATATAGCAGGTGGAATGGATATAGAGCAGGTGGAATGGATATAGAGCAGGTAGAATCGATATAGAGCAGGTGCAATGGATATTGAGCAGGTGGAATGGATATATAGCAGGTAGAATCGATATAGAGCAGGTGGAATGGATATAGAGCAGGTGGAATGGATATAGAGCAGGTGCAATGGATATAGAGCAGGTGGAATGGATATAGAGCAGGTGGAATGGATATAGATCAGGTGGAATGGATATAGAGTAGGTGGAATGGATATAGATCAGGTGGAATGGATATAGAGCAGGTGGAATGGATGTAGAGCAGGTGTAATGGATATATAGCAGGTAGAATCGATATAGAGCAGGTGGAATGGATATAGAGCAGGTGGAATGGATATATAGCAGGTAGAATCGATATAGAGCAGGTGGAATGGATATAGTGCAGGTAGAATGGATATAGAGCATGTGGAATGGATATAGAGCAAGTGCAATGGATATATAGCAGGTGGAATGGATATAGAGCAGGTGGAATGGATATATAGCAGGTAGAATCCATATAGAGCAGGTGCAATGGATATATAGCAGGTGGAATGGATATAGAGCAGGTGGAATGGATATAGAGCAGGTAGAATGGATATAGAGCAGGTGGAATGGATATAGAGCAGGTGCAATGGATATATAGCAGATGGAATGGATATAGAGCAGGTGCAATGGATATAGAGCAGGTGAAATGGATATAGAGCAGGTGGAATGGATATAGAGCAGGTGCAATGGATATATAGCAGGTGGAATGGATATAGAGCAGGTGGAATGGATATATAGCAGGTAGAATCGATATAGATCAGGTGCAATGGATATATAGCAGGTGGAATGGATATAGAGCAGGTGGAATGGATATAGAGCAGGTAGAATCGATATAGAGCAGGTGCAATGGATATAGAGCAGGTGGAATGGATATAGAGCAGGTGGAATGGATATAGAGCAGGTGGAATGGATATAGAGCAGGTGCAATGGATATATAGCAGGTGGAATGGATATAGAGCAGGTGGAATGGATATATAGCAGGTAGAATCGATATAGATCAGGTGCAATGGATATATAGCAGGTGGAATGGATATAGAGCAGGTGGAATGGATATAGAGCAGGTAGAATCGATATAGAGCAGGTGCAATGGATATTGAGCAGGTGGAATGGATATATAGCAGGTAGAATCGATATAGAGCAGGTGGAATGGATATAGAGCAGGTGGAATGGATATAGAGCAGGTGCAATGGATATAGAGCAGGTGGAATGGATATAGAGCAGGTGGAATGGATATAGATCAGGTGGAATGGATATAGAGCAGGTGGAATGGATATAGAGCAGGTGGAATGGATATAGAGCAGGTGCAATGGATATATAGCAGGTGGAATGGATATAGAGCAGGTAGAATGGATATAGAGCAGGTGCAATGGATATAGAGCAGGTGGAATGGATATAGAGCGGGTAGAATGGATATAGAGCAGGTGCAATGGATATAGAGCAGGTGGAATGGATATAGAGCATGTGGAATGGATATAGAGCAAGTGCAATGGATATATAGCAGGTGGAATGGATATAGAGCAGGTGGAATGGATATATAGCAGGTAGAATCCATATAGAGCAGGTACAATGGATATATAGCAGGTGGAATGGATATAGAGCAGGTGGAATGGATATAGAGCAGGTAGAATGGATATAGAGCAGGTGGAATGGATATAGAGCAGGTGCAATGGATATATAGCAGATGGAATGGATATAGAGCAGGTGCAATGGATATAGAGCAGGTGAAATGGATATAGAGCAGGTGGAATGGATATAGAGCAGGTGCAATGGATATATAGCAGGTGGAATGGATATAGAGCAGGTGGAATGGATATATAGCAGGTAGAATCGATATAGATCAGGTGCAATGGATATATAGCAGGTGGAATGGATATAGAGCAGGTGGAATGGATATAGAGCAGGTAGAATCGATATAGAGCAGGTGCAATGGATATAGAGCAGGTGGAATGGATATAGAGCAGGTGGAATGGATATAGAGCAGGTGCAATGGATATATAGCAGGTGGAATGGATATAGAGCAGGTGGAATGGATATATAGTAGGTAGAATCGATATAGATCAGGTGGAATGGATATAGAGCAGGTGGAATGGATATAGAGCAGGTGGAATGGATATGGAGCAGGTGGAATGGATATAGAGCAGGTGCAATGGATATAGAGCAGGTGGAATGGATATAGAGCAGGTAGAATGGATATATAGCAGGTAGAATCGATATAGAGCAGGTGGAATGGATATAGAGCAGGTGGAATGGATATATAGCAGGTGCAATGGATATAGAGCAGGTGGAATGGATATAGAGCAGGTGGAATGGATATAGAGCAGGTGGAATGGATATAGAGCAGGTGGAATGGATATAGATCAGGTGGAATGGATATAGAGCAGGTGGAATGGATGTAGAGCAGGTGGAATGGATATATAGCAGGTAGAATCGATATAGAGCAGGTGGAATGGATATAGAGCAGGTGGAATGGATATATAGCAGGTAGAATCCATATAGAGCAGGTGCAACGGTTATATAGCAGGTGGAATGGATATAGAGCAGGTGGAATGGATATAGAGCAGGTAGAATGGATATAGAGCAGGTGGAATGGATATAGAGCAGGTGGAATGGATATAGAGCAGGTGCAATGGATATATAGCAGGTGGAATGGATATAGAGCAGGTGGAATGGATATAGAGCAGGTGCAATGGATATAGAGCAGGTGGAATGGATATAGAGCAGGTGCAATGGATATAGAGCAGGTGGAATGGATATAGAGCAGGTGGAATGGATATATAGCAGGTGCAATGGATATATAGCAGGTGGAATGGATATAGAGCAGGTGGAATGGATATATAGCAGGTAGAATCCATATAGAGCAGGTGCAATGTATATATAGCAGGTGGAATGGATATAGAGCAGGTGGAATGGATATAGAGCAGGTAGAATGGATATAGAGCAGGTGGAATGGATATAGAGCAGGTGGAATGGATATAGAGCAGGTGCAATGGATATATAGCAGGTGGAATGGATATAGAGCAGGTGGAATGGATATAGAGCAGGTGCAATGGATATAGAGCAGGTGGAATGGATATAGAGCAGGTGCAATGGATATAGAGCAGGTGGAATGGATATAGAGCAGGTGGAATCCATATAGAGCAGGTGCAATGGATATATAGCAGGTAGAATCGATATAGAGCAGGTAGAATGGATATATAGCAGGTGGAATCGATATAGAGCAGGTGGAATGGATATAGAGCAGGTGGAATGGATATAGAGCAGGTGCAATGGATATAGAGCAGGTGGAATGGATATAGAGCAGGTGGAATGGATATATAGCAGGTAGAATCGATATAGATCAGGTGGAATGGATATAGAGCAGGTTGAATGGATATAGAGCAGGTGGAATGGATATAGAGCAGGTGCAATGGATATAGAGCAGGTGGAATGGATATATAGCGGGTAGAATCGATATAGAGCAGGTGGAATGGATATAGAGCAGGTGGAATGGATATAGAGCAGGTGCAATGGATATAGAGCAGGTGGAATGGATATAGAGCAGGTGGAATGGATATAGAGCAGGTGCAATGGATATAGAGCAGGTGGAATGGATATAGAGCAGGTGGAATGGATATAGAGCAGGTGCAATGGATATATAGCAGGTGGAATGGATATAGAGCAGGTGGAATGGATATATAGCAGGTAGAATCGATATAGATCAGGTGCAATGGATATATAGCAGGTGGAATGGATATAGAGCAGGTGGAATGGATATAGAGCAGGTAGAATCGATATAGAGCAGGTGGAATGGATATAGTGCAGGTAGAATGGATATAGAGCAGGTGGAATGGATATAGAGCAGGTGCAATGGATATAGAGCAGGTGGAATGGATATATAGCAGGTAGAATCGATATAGAGCAGGTGGAATGGATATAGAGCAGGTGGAATGGATATAGAGCAGGTGCAATGGATATATAGCAGGTGGAATGGATATAGAGCAGGTAGAATGGATATAGAGCAGGTGCAATGGATATAGAGCAGGTGGAATGGATATAGAGCGGGTAGAATGGATATAGAGCAGGTGCAATGGATATAGAGCAGGTGGAATGGATATAGAGCATGTGGAATGGATATAGAGCAAGTGCAATGGATATATAGCAGGTGGAATGGATATAGAGCAGGTGGAATGGATATATAGCAGGTAGAATCCATATAGAGCAGGTGCAATGGATATATAGCAGGTGGAATGGATATAGAGCAGGTGGAATGGATATAGAGCAGGTAGAATGGATATAGAGCAGGTGGAATGGATATAGAGCAGGTGCAATGGATATATAGCAGATGGAATGGATATAGAGCAGGTGCAATGGATATAGAGCAGGTGAAATGGATATAGAGCAGGTGGAATGGATATAGAGCAGGTGCAATGGATATATAGCAGGTGGAATGGATATAGAGCAGGTGGAATGGATATATAGCAGGTAGAATCGATATAGATCAGGTGCAATGGATATATAGCAGGTGGAATGGATATAGAGCAGGTGGAATGGATATAGAGCAGGTAGAATCGATATAGAGCAGGTGCAATGGATATAGAGCAGGTGGAATGGATATAGAGCAGGTGGAATGGATATAGAGCAGGTGCAATGGATATATAGCAGGTGGAATGGATATAGAGCAGGTGGAATGGATATATAGTAGGTAGAATCGATATAGATCAGGTGGAATGGATATAGAGCAGGTGGAATGGATATAGAGCAGGTGGAATGGATATAGAGCAGGTGGAATGGATATAGAGCAGGTGCAATGGATATAGAGCAGGTGGAATGGATATAGAGCAGGTAGAATGGATATATAGCAGGTAGAATCGATATAGAGCAGGTGGAATGGATATAGAGCAGGTGGAATGGATATATAGCAGGTGCAATGGATATAGAGCAGGTGGAATGGATATAGAGCAGGTGGAATGGATATAGAGCAGGTGGAATGGATATAGAGCAGGTGGAATGGATATAGATCAGGTGGAATGGATATAGAGCAGGTGGAATGGATGTAGAGCAGGTGGAATGGATATATAGCAGGTAGAATCGATATAGAGCAGGTGGAATGGATATAGAGCAGGTGGAATGGATATATAGCAGGTAGAATCCATATAGAGCAGGTGCAACGGTTATATAGCAGGTGGAATGGATATAGAGCAGGTGGAATGGATATAGAGCAGGTAGAATGGATATAGAGCAGGTGGAATGGATATAGAGCAGGTGGAATGGATATAGAGCAGGTGCAATGGATATATAGCAGGTGGAATGGATATAGAGCAGGTGGAATGGATATAGAGCAGGTGCAATGGATATAGAGCAGGTGGAATGGATATAGAGCAGGTGCAATGGATATAGAGCAGGTGGAATGGATATAGAGCAGGTGGAATGGATATATAGCAGGTGCAATGGATATATAGCAGGTGGAATGGATATAGAGCAGGTGGAATGGATATATAGCAGGTAGAATCGATATAGAGCAGGTGCAATGGATATATAGCAGGTGGAATGGATATAGAGCAGGTGGAATGGATATAGAGCAGGTAGAATGGATATAGAGCAGGTGGAATGGATATAGAGCAGGTGGAATGGATATAGAGCAGGTGCAATGGATATATAGCAGGTGGAATGGATATAGAGCAGGTGGAATGGATATAGAGCAGGTGCAATGGATATAGAGCAGGTGGAATGGATATAGAGCAGGTGCAATGGATATAGAGCAGGTGGAATGGATATAGAGCAGGTGGAATCCATATAGAGCAGGTGCAATGGATATATAGCAGGTAGAATCGATATAGAGCAGGTAGAATGGATATATAGCAGGTGGAATCGATATAGAGCAGGTGGAATGGATATAGAGCAGGTGGAATGGATATAGAGCAGGTGCAATGGATATAGAGCAGGTGGAATGGATATAGAGCAGGTGGAATGGATATATAGCAGGTAGAATCGATATAGATCAGGTGGAATGGATATAGAGCAGGTTGAATGGATATAGAGCAGGTGGAATGGATATAGAGCAGGTGCAATGGATATAGAGCAGGTGGAATGGATATATAGCGGGTAGAATCGATATAGAGCAGGTGGAATGGATATAGAGCAGGTGGAATGGATATAGAGCAGGTGCAATGGATATAGAGCAGGTGGAATGGATATAGAGCAGGTGGAATGGATATAGAGCAGGTGCAATGGATATAGAGCAGGTGGAATGGATATAGAGCAGGTGGAATGGATATAGAGCAGGTGCAATGGATATATAGCAGGTGGAATGGATATAGAGCAGGTGGAATGGATATATAGCAGGTAGAATCGATATAGATCAGGTGCAATGGATATATAGCAGGTGGAATGGATATAGAGCAGGTGGAATGGATATAGAGCAGGTAGAATCGATATAGAGCAGGTGGAATGGATATAGTGCAGGTAGAATGGATATAGAGCAGGTGGAATGGATATAGAGCAGGTGCAATGAATATAGAGCAGGTGGAATGGATATATAGCAGGTAGAATCGATATAGAGCAGGTGGAATGGATATAGAGCAGGTGGAATGGATATAGAGCAGGTGCAATGGATATATAGCAGGTGGAATGGATATAGAGCAGGTAGAATGGATATAGAGCAGGTGCAATGGATATAGAGCAGGTGGAATGGATATAGAGCGGGTGGAATGGATATATAGTAGGTAGAATCGATATAGATCAGGTGGAATGGATATAGAGCAGGTGGAATGGATATAGAGCAGGTGGAATGGATATAGAGCAGGTGGAATGGATATAGAGCAGGTGCAATGGATATAGAGCAGGTGGAATGGATATAGAGCAGGTAGAATGGATATATAGCAGGTAGAATCGATATAGAGCAGGTGGAATGGATATAGAGCAGGTGGAATGGATATATAGCAGGTGCAATGGATATAGAGCAGGTGGAATGGATATAGAGCAGGTGGAATGGATATAGAGCAGGTGGAATGGATATAGAGCAGGTGGAATGGATATAGATCAGGTGGAATGGATATAGAGCAGGTGGAATGGATGTAGAGCAGGTGGAATGGATATATAGCAGGTAGAATCGATATAGAGCAGGTGGAATGGATATAGAGCAGGTGGAATGGATATATAGCAGGTAGAATCCATATAGAGCAGGTGCAACGGTTATATAGCAGGTGGAATGGATATAGAGCAGGTGGAATGGATATAGAGCAGGTAGAATGGATATAGAGCAGGTGGAATGGATATAGAGCAGGTGGAATGGATATAGAGCAGGTGCAATGGATATATAGCAGGTGGAATGGATATAGAGCAGGTGGAATGGATATAGAGCAGGTGCAATGGATATAGAGCAGGTGGAATGGATATAGAGCAGGTGCAATGGATATAGAGCAGGTGGAATGGATATAGAGCAGGTGGAATGGATATATAGCAGGTGCAATGGATATATAGCAGGTGGAATGGATATAGAGCAGGTGGAATGGATATATAGCAGGTAGAATCCATATAGAGCAGGTGCAATGGATATATAGCAGGTGGAATGGATATAGAGCAGGTGGAATGGATATAGAGCAGGTAGAATGGATATAGAGCAGGTGGAATGGATATAGAGCAGGTGGAATGGATATAGAGCAGGTGCAATGGATATATAGCAGGTGGAATGGATATAGAGCAGGTGGAATGGATATAGAGCAGGTGCAATGGATATAGAGCAGGTGGAATGGATATAGAGCAGGTGCAATGGATATAGAGCAGGTGGAATGGATATAGAGCAGGTGGAATCCATATAGAGCAGGTGCAATGGATATATAGCAGGTAGAATCGATATAGAGCAGGTAGAATGGATATATAGCAGGTGGAATCGATATAGAGCAGGTGGAATGGATATAGAGCAGGTGGAATGGATATAGAGCAGGTGCAATGGATATAGAGCAGGTGGAATGGATATAGAGCAGGTGGAATGGATATATAGCAGGTAGAATCGATATAGATCAGGTGGAATGGATATAGAGCAGGTTGAATGGATATAGAGCAGGTGGAATGGATATAGAGCAGGTGCAATGGATATAGAGCAGGTGGAATGGATATATAGCGGGTAGAATCGATATAGAGCAGGTGGAATGGATATAGAGCAGGTGGAATGGATATAGAGCAGGTGCAATGGATATAGAGCAGGTGGAATGGATATAGAGCAGGTGGAATGGATATAGAGCAGGTGCAATGGATATAGAGCAGGTGGAATGGATATAGAGCAGGTGGAATGGATATAGAGCAGGTGCAATGGATATATAGCAGGTGGAATGGATATAGAGCAGGTGGAATGGATATATAGCAGGTAGAATCGATATAGATCAGGTGCAATGGATATATAGCAGGTGGAATGGATATAGAGCAGGTGGAATGGATATAGAGCAGGTAGAATCGATATAGAGCAGGTGGAATGGATATAGTGCAGGTAGAATGGATATAGAGCAGGTGGAATGGATATAGAGCAGGTGCAATGAATATAGAGCAGGTGGAATGGATATATAGCAGGT
This sequence comes from Pemphredon lugubris, assembly GCA_933228935.1. Classification (NCBI taxonomy): domain Eukaryota; kingdom Metazoa; phylum Arthropoda; class Insecta; order Hymenoptera; family Crabronidae; genus Pemphredon; species Pemphredon lugubris. The sequence continues at coordinate 29,368,900 of OW121817.1, read as the reverse complement.
AGAATCGATATAGAGCAGGTGGAATGGATATAGAGCAGGTGGAATGGATATAGAGCAGGTGCAATGGATATATAGCAGGTGGAATGGATATAGAGCAGGTAGAATGGATATAGAGCAGGTGCAATGGATATAGAGCAGGTGGAATGGATATAGAGCGGGTAGAATGGATATAGAGCAGGTGCAATGGATATAGAGCAGGTGGAATGGATATAGAGCATGTGGAATGGATATAGAGCAAGTGCAATGGATATATAGCAGGTGGAATGGATATAGAGCAGGTGGAATGGATATATAGCAGGTAGAATCCATATAGAGCAGGTGCAATGGATATATAGCAGGTGGAATGGATATAGAGCAGGTGGAATGGATATAGAGCAGGTAGAATGGATATAGAGCAGGTGGAATGGATATAGAGCAGGTGCAATGGATATATAGCAGATGGAATGGATATAGAGCAGGTGCAATGGATATAGAGCAGGTGAAATGGATATAGAGCAGGTGGAATGGATATAGAGCAGGTGCAATGGATATATAGCAGGTGGAATGGATATAGAGCAGGTGGAATGGATATATAGCAGGTAGAATCGATATAGATCAGGTGCAATGGATATATAGCAGGTGGAATGGATATAGAGCAGGTGCAATGGATATATAGCAGGTGGAATGGATATAGAGCGGGTAGAATGGATATAGAGCAGGTGCAATGGATATAGAGCAGGTGGAATGGATATAGAGCGGGTAGAATGGATATAGAGCAGGTGCAATGGATATAGAGCAGGTGGAATGGATATAGAGCAGGTGGAATGGATATAGAGCAAGTGCAATGGATATATAGCAGGTGGAATGGATATAGAGCAGGTGGAATGGATATATAGCAGGTAGAATCCATATAGAGCAGGTGCAATGGATATATAGCAGGTGGAATGGATATAGAGCAGGTGGAATGGATATAGAGCAGGTAGAATGGATATAGAGCAGGTGGAATGGATATAGAGCAGGTGCAATGGATATATAGCAGATGGAATGGATATAGAGCAGGTGCAATGGATATATAGCAGGTGGAATGGATATAGAGCAGGTGGAATGGATATATAGCAGGTAGAATCGATATAGATCAGGTGGAATGGATATAGAGCAGGTGCAATGGATATAGAGCAGGTGGAATGGATATAGAGCAGGTGGAATGGATATAGAGCAGGTGCAATGGATATATAGCAGGTGCAATGGATATAGAGCAGGTGCAATGGATATATAGCAGGTGGAATGGATATAGAGCAGGTGGAATGGATATATAGCAGGTAGAATCCATATAGAGCAGGTGCAATGGATATATAGCAGGTGGAATGGATATAGAGCAGGTGGAATGGATATAGAGCAGGTAGAATGGATATAGAGCAGGTGGAATGGATATAGAGCAGGTGGAATGGATATAGAGCAGGTGCAATGGATATGTAGCAGGTGGAAAGGATATAGAGCAGGTGGAATGGATATAGAGCAGGTGCAATGGATATAGAGCAGGTGGAACGGATATAGAGCAGGTGCAATGGATATAGAGCAGGTGGAATGGATATAGAGCAGGTGGAATGGATATAGAGCAGGTGCAATGGATATATAGCAGGTGGAATGGATATAGAGCAGGTAGAATGGATATAGAGCAGGTGCAATGGATATAGAGCAGGTGGAATGGATATAGAGCGGGTAGAATGGATATAGAGCAGGTGCAATGGATAAAGAGCAGGTGCAATGGATATATAGCAGGTGGAATGGATATAGAGCAGGTGCAATGGATATAGAGAATGTGGAATGGATATATAGCAGGTAGAATCGATATAGAGCAGGTGGAATGGATATAGAGCAGGTGGAATGGATATAGAGCAGGTGGAATGGATATAGAGCAGGTGGAATGGATATAGAGCAGGTGGAATGGATATAGAGCAGGTGCAATGGATATATAGCAGGTGGAATGGATATAGAGCAGGTGCAATGGATATATAGCAGGTGGAATGGATATAGAGCAGGTGGAATGGATATATAGCAGGTAGAATCCATATAGAGCAGGTGCAATGGATATATAGCAGGTGGAATGGATATAGAGCAGGTGGAATGGATATAGAGCAGGTAGAATGGATATAGAGCAGGTGGAATGGATATAGAGCAGGTGGAATGGATATAGAGCAGGTGCAATGGATATGTAGCAGGTGGAATGGATATAGAGCAGGTGGAATGGATATAGAGCAGGTGGAATGGATATAGAGCAGGTGGAATGGATATAGAGCAGGTGCAATGGATATAGAGCGGGTAAAATGGATATAGAGCAGGTGGAATGGATATAGAGCAGGTAGAATGGATATAGAGCAGGTGCAATGGATATAGAGCAGGTGGAATGGATATACAGCAGGTAGAATCGATATAGAGCAGGTGCAATGGATATAGAGCAGGTGGAATGGATATAGAGCAGGTGGAATGGATATAGAGCAGGTGGAATGGATATAGAGCAGGTGCAATGGATATATAGCAGGTGGAATGGATATAGAGCAGGTAGAATGGATATAGAGCAGGTGCAATGGATATATAGCAGGTAGAATCGATATAGAGCAGGTGCAATGGATATAGAGCAGGTGGAATGGATATAGAGCAGGTGGAATGGATATAGAGCAGGTGGAATGGATATAGAGCAGGTGCAATGGATATATAGCAGGTGGAATGGATATAGAGCAGGTGGAATGGATATATAGCAGGTAGAATCCATATAGAGCAGGTGCAATGGATATATAGCAGGTGGAATGGATATAGAGCAGGTGGATTGGATATAGAGCAGGTAGAATGGATATAGAGCAGGTGGAATGGATATAGAGCAGGTGCAATGGATATATAGCAGGTGGAATGGATATAGAGCAGGTGGAATGGATATAGAGCAGGTGGAATGGATATAGAGCAGGTGCAATGGATATATAGCAGGTGGAATGGATATAGAGCAGGTAGAATGGATATAGAGCAGGTGCAATGGATATATAGCAGGTAGAATCGATATAGAGCAGGTGCAATGGATATAGAGCAGGTGGAATGGATATAGAGCAGGTGGAATGGATATAGAGCAGGTGGAATGGATATAGAGCAGGTGCAATGGATATATAGCAGGTGGAATGGATATAGAGCAGGTGGAATGGATATATAGCAGGTAGAATCCATATAGAGCAGGTGCAATGGATATATAGCAGGTGGAATGGATATAGAGCAGGTGGATTGGATATAGAGCAGGTAGAATGGATATAGAGCAGGTGGAATGGATATAGAGCAGGTGCAATGGATATATAGCAGGTGGAATGGATATAGAGCAGGTGGATTGGATATAGAGCAGGTAGAATGGATATAGAGCAGGTGGAATGGATATAGAGCAGGTGGAATGGATATAGAGCAGGTGCAATGGATATATAGCAGGTGGAATGGATATAGAGCAGGTGGAATGGATATATAGCAGGTAGAATCCATATAGAGCAGGTGCAATGGATATATAGCAGGTGGAATGGATATAGAGCAGGTGGAATGGATATAGAGCAGGTAGAATGGATATAGAGCAGGTGGAATGGATATAGAGCAGGTGCAATGGATATATAGCAGGTGGAATGGATATAGAGCAGGTGGAATGGATATATAGCAGGTAGAATCGATATAGATCAGGTGGAATGGATATAGAGCAGGTGCAATGTATATAGAGCAGATGGAATGGATATAGTGCAGGTAGAATGGATATAGAGCAGGTGGAATGGATATAGAGCAGGTGCAATGGATATAGAGCAGGTGGAATGGATATAGAGCAGGTGGAATGGATATATAGCAGGTAGAATCGATATAGAGCAGGTGGAATGGATATAGTGCAGGTAGAATGGATATAGAGCAGGTGGAATGGATATAGAGCAGGTGCAATGGATATAGAGCAGGTGGAATGGATATATAGCAGGTAGAATCGATATAGAGCAGGTGGAATGGATATAGAGCAGGTGGAATGGATATAGAGCAGGTGCAATGGATATATAGCAGGTGGAATGGATATAGAGCAGGTAGAATGGATATAGAGCAGGTGCAATGGATATAGAGCAGGTGGAATGGATATAGAGCGGGTAGAATGGATATAGAGCAGGTGCAATGGATATAGAGCAGGTGGAATGGATATAGAGCAGGTGCAATGGATATATAGCAGGTGGAATGGATATAGAGCAGGTGGAATGGATATATAGCAGGTAGAATCGATATAGAGCAGGTGGAATGGATATAGAGCAGGTGGAATGGATATAGAGCAGGTGCAATGGATATATAGCAGGTGGAATGGATATAGAGCAGGTAGAATGGATATAGAGCAGGTGCAATGGATATAGAGCAGGTGGAATGGATATAGAGCAGGTAGAATCGATATAGAGCAGGTGCAATGGATATAGAGCAGGTGGAATGGATATAGAGCAGGTGGAATGGATATAGAGCAGGTGCAATGGATATATAGCAGGTGGAATGGATATCGAGCAGGTAGAATGGATATAGAGCAGGTGCAATGGATATATAGCAGGTAGAAACGATATAGAGCAGGTGCAATGGATATAGAGCAGGTGGAATGGATATAGAGCAGGTGGAATGGATATAGAGCAGGTGGAATGGATATAGAGCAGGTGGAATGGATATATAGCAGGTAGAATCCATATAGAGCAGGTGCAATGGATATATAGCAGGTGGAATGGATATAGAGCAGGTGGAATGGATATAGAGCAGGTAGAATGGATATAGAGCAGGTGGAATGGATATAGAGCAGGTGCAATGGATATATAGCAGGTGGAATGGATATAGAGCAGGTGGAATGGATATATAGCAGGTAGAATCGATATAGATCAGGTGGAATGGATATAGAGCAGGTGCAATGTATATAGAGCAGATGGAATGGATATAGTGCAGGTAGAATGGATATAGAGCAGGTGGAATGGATATAGAGCAGGTGCAATGGATATAGAGCAGGTGGAATGGATATAGAGCAGGTGGAAGGGATATATAGCAGGTAGAATCGATATAGAGCAGGTGGAATGGATATAGTGCAGGTAGAATGGATATAGAGCAGGTGGAATGGATATAGAGCAGGTGCAATGGATATAGAGCAGGTGGAATGGATATATAGCAGGTAGAATCGATATAGAGCAGGTGGAATGGATATAGAGCAGGTGGAATGGATATAGAGCAGGTGCAATGGATATATAGCAGGTGGAATGGATATAGAGCAGGTAGAATGGATATAGAGCAGGTGCAATGGATATAGAGCAGGTGGAATGGATATAGAGCGGGTAGAATGGATATAGAGCAGGTGCAATGGATATAGAGCAGGTGGAATGGATATAGAGCAGGTGGAATGGATATAGAGCAGGTGCAATGGATATATAGCAGGTGGAATGGATATAGAGCAGGTGGAATGGATATATAGCAGGTAGAATCGATATAGAGCAGGTGGAATGGATATAGAGCAGGTGGAATGGATATAGAGCAGGTGCAATGGATATATAGCAGGTGGAATGGATATAGAGCAGGTAGAATGGATATAGAGCAGGTGCAATGGATATAGAGCAGGTGGAATGGATATAGAGCAGGTAGAATCGATATAGAGCAGGTGCAATGGATATAGAGCAGGTGGAATGGATATAGAGCAGGTGGAATGGATATAGAGCAGGTGCAATGGATATATAGCAGGTGGAATGGATATCGAGCAGGTAGAATGGATATAGAGCAGGTGCAATGGATATATAGCAGGTAGAAACGATATAGAGCAGGTGCAATGGATATAGAGCAGGTGGAATGGATATAGAGCAGGTGGAATGGATATAGAGCAGGTGGAATGGATATAGAGCAGGTGGAATGGATATAGAGCAGGTGCAATGGATATATAGCAGGTGGAATGGATATAGAGCAGGTGGAATGGATATATAGCAGGTAGAATCCATATAGAGCAGGTGCAATGGATATATAGCAGGTGGAATGGATATAGAGCAGGTGGATTGGATATAGAGCAGGTAGAATGGATATAGAGCAGGTGGAATGGATATAGACCAGGTGCAATGGATATATAGCAGGTGGAATGGATATAGAGCAGGTGGATTGGATATAGAGCAGGTAGAATGGATATAGAGCAGGTGGAATGGATATAGAGCAGGTGCAATGGATATATAGCAGGTGGAATGGATATAGAGCAGGTGGAATGGATATAGAGCGGGTAGAATGGATATAGAGCAGGTGCAATGGATATAGAGCAGGTGGAATGGATATAGAGCAGGTGCAATGGATATATAGCAGGTGGAATGGATATAGAGCAGGTGGAATGGATATATAGCAGGTAGAATCGATATAGAGCAGGTGGAATGGATATAGAGCAGGTGGAATGGATATAGAGCAGGTGCAATGGATATATAGCAGGTGGAATGGATATAGAGCAGGTAGAATGGATATAGAGCAGGTGCAATGGATATAGAGCAGGTGGAATGGATATAGAGCAGGTAGAATCGATATAGAGCAGGTGCAATGGATATAGAGCAGGTGGAATGGATATAGAGCAGGTGGAATGGATATAGAGCAGGTGGAATGGATATAGAGCAGGTGCAATGGATATATAGCAGGTGGAATGGATATAGAGCAGGTGGAATGGATATAGAGCAGGTGCAATGGATATAGAGCAGGTGGAATGGATATAGAGCAGGTGCAATGGATATAGAGCAGGTGGAATGGATATAGAGCAGGTGGAATCCATATAGAGCAGGTGCAATGGATATATAGCAGGTAGAATCGATATAGAGCAGGTAGAATGGATATATAGCAGGTGGAATCGATATAGAGCAGGTGGAATGGATATAGAGCAGGTGGAATGGATATAGAGCAGGTGCAATGGATATAGAGCAGGTGGAATGGATATAGAGCAGGTGGAATGGATATATAGCAGGTAGAATCGATATAGATCAGGTGCAATGGATATAGAGCAGGTGGAATGGATATAGAGCAGGTGCAATGGATATAGAGCAGGTGGAATGGATATAGAGCAGGTGGAATCCATATAGAGCAGGTGCAATGGATATATAGCAGGTAGAATCGATATAGAGCAGGTAGAATGGATATATAGCAGGTGGAATCGATATAGAGCAGGTGGAATGGATATAGAGCAGGTGGAATGGATATAGAGCAGGTGCAATGGATATAGAGCAGGTGGAATGGATATAGAGCAGGTGCAATGGATATAGAGCAGGTGGAATGGATATAGAGCAGGTGGAATCCATATAGAGCAGGTGCAATGGATATATAGCAGGTAGAATCGATATAGAGCAGGTAGAATGGATATATAGCAGGTGGAATCGATATAGAGCAGGTGGAATGGATATAGAGCAGGTGGAATGGATATAGAGCAGGTGCAATGGATATAGAGCAGGTGGAATGGATATAGAGCAGGTGGAATGGATATATAGCAGGTAGAATCGATATAGATCAGGTGGAATGGATATAGAGCAGGTTGAATGGATATAGAGCAGGTGGAATGGATATAGAGCAGGTGCAATGGATATAGAGCAGGTGGAATGGATATATAGCGGGTAGAATCGATATAGAGCAGGTGGAATGGATATAGAGCAGGTGGAATGGATATAGAGCAGGTGCAATGGATATAGAGCAGGTGTAATGGATATAGAGCAGGTGGAATGGATATAGAGCAGGTGCAATGGATATAGAGCAGGTGGAATGGATATAGAGCAGGTGGAATGGATATAGAGCAGGTGCAATGGATATATAGCAGGTGGAATGGATATAGAGCAGGTGGAATGGATATATAGCAGGTAGAATCGATATAGATCAGGTGCAATGGATATATAGCAGGTGGAATGGATATAGAGCAGGTGGAATGGATATAGAGCAGGTAGAATCGATATAGAGCAGGTGCAATGGATATTGAGCAGGTGGAATGGATATATAGCAGGTAGAATCGATATAGAGCAGGTGGAATGGATATAGAGCAGGTGGAATGGATATAGAGCAGGTGCAATGGATATAGAGCAGGTGGAATGGATATAGAGCAGGTGGAATGGATATAGATCAGGTGGAATGGATATAGAGCAGGTGGAATGGATATAGATCAGGTGGAATGGATATAGAGCAGGTGGAATGGATGTAGAGCAGGTGTAATGGATATATAGCAGGTAGAATCGATATAGAGCAGGTGGAATGGATATAGAGCAGGTGGAATGGATATATAGCAGGTAGAATCGATATAGAGCAGGTGGAATGGATATAGTGCAGGTAGAATGGATATAGAGCAGGTGGAATGGATATAGAGCAGGTGCAATGAATATAGAGCAGGTGGAATGGATATATAGCAGGTAGAATCGATATAGAGCAGGTGGAATGGATATAGAGCAGGTGGAATGGATATAGAGCAGGTGCAATGGATATATAGCAGGTGGAATGGATATAGAGCAGGTAGAATGGATATAGAGCAGGTGCAATGGATATAGAGCAGGTGGAATGGATATAGAGCGGGTAGAATGGATATAGAGCAGGTGCAATGGATATAGAGCAGGTGGAATGGATATAGAGCATGTGGAATGGATATAGAGCAAGTGCAATGGATATATAGCAGGTGGAATGGATATAGAGCAGGTGGAATGGATATATAGCAGGTAGAATCCATATAGAGCAGGTGCAATGGATATATAGCAGGTGGAATGGATATAGAGCAGGTGGAATGGATATAGAGCAGGTAGAATGGATATAGAGCAGGTGGAATGGATATAGAGCAGGTGCAATGGATATATAGCAGATGGAATGGATATAGAGCAGGTGCAATGGATATAGAGCAGGTGAAATGGATATAGAGCAGGTGGAATGGATATAGAGCAGGTGCAATGGATATATAGCAGGTGGAATGGATATAGAGCAGGTGGAATGGATATATAGCAGGTAGAATCGATATAGATCAGGTGCAATGGATATATAGCAGGTGGAATGGATATAGAGCAGGTGGAATGGATATAGAGCAGGTAGAATCGATATAGAGCAGGTGCAATGGATATAGAGCAGGTGGAATGGATATAGAGCAGGTGGAATGGATATAGAGCAGGTGCAATGGATATATAGCAGGTGGAATGGATATAGAGCAGGTGGAATGGATATATAGCAGGTAGAATCGATATAGATCAGGTGGAATGGATATAGAGCAGGTGGAATGGATATAGAGCAGGTGGAATGGATATAGAGCAGGTGGAATGGATATAGAGCAGGTGCAATGGATATAGAGCAGGTGGAATGGATATAGAGCAGGTAGAATGGATATATAGCAGGTAGAATCGATATAGAGCAGGTGGAATGGATATAGAGCAGGTGGAATGGATATATAGCAGGTGCAATGGATATAGAGCAGGTGGAATGGATATAGAGCAGGTGGAATGGATATAGAGCAGGTGGAATGGATATAGAGCAGGTGGAATGGATATAGATCAGGTGGAATGGATATAGAGCAGGTGGAATGGATATAGAGCAGGTGGAATGGATATATAGCAGGTAGAATCGATATAGAGCAGGTGGAATGGATATAGAGCAGGTGGAATGGATATATAGCAGGTAGAATCCATATAGAGCAGGTGCAACGGTTATATAGCAGGTGGAATGGATATAGAGCAGGTGGAATGGATATAGAGCAGGTAGAATGGATATAGAGCAGGTGGAATGGATATAGAGCAGGTGGAATGGATATAGAGCAGGTGCAATGGATATATAGCAGGTGGAATGGATATAGAGCAGGTGGAATGGATATAGAGCAGGTGCAATGGATATAGAGCAGGTGGAATGGATATAGAGCAGGTGCAATGGATATAGAGCAGGTGGAATGGATATAGAGCAGGTGGAATGGATATATAGCAGGTGCAATGGATATATAGCAGGTGGAATGGATATAGAGCAGGTGGAATGGATATATAGCAGGTAGAATCCATATAGAGCAGGTGCAATGGATATATAGCAGGTGGAATGGATATAGAGCAGGTGGAATGGATATAGAGCAGGTAGAATGGATATAGAGCAGGTGGAATGGATATAGAGCAGGTGGAATGGATATAGAGCAGGTGCAATGGATATATAGCAGGTGGAATGGATATAGAGCAGGTGGAATGGATATAGAGCAGGTGCAATGGATATAGAGCAGGTGGAATGGATATAGAGCAGGTGCAATGGATATAGAGCAGGTGGAATGGATATAGAGCAGGTGGAATCCATATAGAGCAGGTGCAATGGATATATAGCAGGTAGAATCGATATAGAGCAGGTAGAATGGATATATAGCAGGTGGAATCGATATAGAGCAGGTGGAATGGATATAGAGCAGGTGGAATGGATATAGAGCAGGTGCAATGGATATAGAGCAGGTGGAATGGATATAGAGCAGGTGGAATGGATATATAGCAGGTAGAATCGATATAGATCAGGTGGAATGGATATAGAGCAGGTTGAATGGATATAGAGCAGGTGGAATGGATATAGAGCAGGTGCAATGGATATAGAGCAGGTGGAATGGATATATAGCGGGTAGAATCGATATAGAGCAGGTGGAATGGATATAGAGCAGGTGGAATGGATATAGAGCAGGTGCAATGGATATAGAGCAGGTGGAATGGATATAGAGCAGGTGGAATGGATATAGAGCAGGTGCAATGGATATAGAGCAGGTGGAATGGATATAGAGCAGGTGGAATGGATATAGAGCAGGTGCAATGGATATATAGCAGGTGGAATGGATATAGAGCAGGTGGAATGGATATATAGCAGGTAGAATCGATATAGATCAGGTGCAATGGATATATAGCAGGTGGAATGGATATAGAGCAGGTGGAATGGATATAGAGCAGGTAGAATCGATATAGAGCAGGTGGAATGGATATAGTGCAGGTAGAATGGATATAGAGCAGGTGGAATGGATATAGAGCAGGTGCAATGAATATAGAGCAGGTGGAATGGATATATAGCAGGTAGAATCGATATAGAGCAGGTGGAATGGATATAGAGCAGGTGGAATGGATATAGAGCAGGTGCAATGGATATATAGCAGGTGGAATGGATATAGAGCAGGTAGAATGGATATAGAGCAGGTGCAATGGATATAGAGCAGGTGGAATGGATATAGAGCGGGTAGAATGGATATAGAGCAGGTGCAATGGATATAGAGCAGGTGGAATGGATATAGAGCAGGTGGAATGGATATAGAGCAGGTGCAATAGATATATAGCAGGTGGAATGGATATAGAGCAGGTAGAATGGATATAGAGCAGGTGCGATGGATATAGAGCAGGTGGAATGGATATAGAGCGGGTAGAATGGATATAGAGCAGGTGCAATGGATATAGAACAGGTGGAATGGATATAGAGCAGGTGGAATGGATATAGAGCAGGTGCAATGGATATATAGCAGGTGGAATGGATATAGAGCAGGTGGAATGGATATATAGCAGGTAGAATCGATATAGAGCAGGTGGAATGGATATAGAGCAGGTGGAATGGATATAGAGCAGGTGGAATGGATATAGAGCAGGTGCAATGGATATATAGCAGGTGGAATGGATATAGAGCAGGTAGAATGGATATAGAGCAGGTGCAATGGATATAGAGCAGGTGGAATGGATATAGAGCAGGTGGAATGGATATAGAGCAGGTGCAATGGATATATAGCAGGTGGAATGGATATATAGCAGGTAGAATCCACATAGAGCAGGTGCAATGGATATATAGCAGGTGGAATGGATATAGAGCAGGTGGATTGGATATAGAGCAGGTAGAATGGATATAGAGCAGGTGGAATGGATATAGAGCAGGTGCAATGGATATATAGCAGGTGGAATGGATATAGAGCAGGTGGAATGGATATATAGCAGGTAGAATCGATATAGATCAGGTGGAATGGATATAGAGCAGGTGCAATGGATATAGAGCAGGTGGAATGGATATAGTGCAGGTAGAATGGATATAGAGCAGGTGGAATGGATATAGAGCAGGTGCAATGGATATAGAGCAGGTGGAATGGATATATAGCAGGTAGAATCGATATAGAGCAGGTGGAATGGATATAGAGCAGGTGGAATGGATATAGAGCAGGTGCAATGGATATATAGCAGGTGGAATGGATATAGAGCAGGTAGAATGGATATAGAGCAGGTGCGATGGATATAGAGCAGGTGGAATGGATATAGAGCGGGTAGAATGGATATAGAGCAGGTGCAATGGATATAGAGCAGGTGGAATGGATATAGAGCAGGTGGAATGGATATAGAGCAGGTGCAATGGATATATAGCAGGTGGAATGGATAGAGAGCAGGTGGAATGGATATATAGCAGGTAGAATCGATATAGAGCAGGTGGAATGGATATAGAGCAGGTGGAATGGATATAGAGCAGGTGCAATGGATATATAGCAGGTGGAATGGATATAGAGCAGGTAGAATGGATATAGAGCAGGTGCAATGGATATATAGCAGGTGGAATGGATATAGAGCAGGTGGAATGGATATAGAGCAGGTAGAATGGATATAGAGCAGGTGGAATGGATATAGAGCAGGTGGAATGGATATAGAGCAGGTGCAATGGATATGTAGCAGGTGGAATGGATATAGAGCAGGTGGAATGGATATAGAGCAGGTGCAATGGATATATAGCAGGTGGAATGGATATAGAGCAGGTAGAATGGATATAGAGCAGGTGCAATGGATATATAGCAGGTAGAATCGATATAGAGCAGGTGCAATGGATATAGAGCAGGTGGAATGGATATAGAGCAGGTGGAATGGATATAGAGCAGGTGCAATGGATATATAGCAGGTGGAATGGATATATAGCAGGTAGAATCCATATAGAGCAGGTGCAATGGATATATAGCAGGTGGAATGGATATAGAGCAGGTGGATTGGATATAGAGCAGGTAGAATGGATATAGAGCAGGTGGAATGGATATACAGCAGGTGCAATGGATATATAGCAGGTGGAATGGATATAGAGCAGGTGGAATGGATATATAGCAGGTAGAATCGATATAGATCAGGTGGAATGGATATAGAGCAGGTGCAATGGATATAGAGCAGGTGGAATGGATATAATGCAGGTAGAATGGATATAGAGCAGGTGGAATGGATATAGAGCAGGTGCAATGGATATAGAGCAGGTGGAATGGATATATAGCAGGTAGAATCGATATAGAGCAGGTGGAATGGATATAGAGCAGGTGGAATGGATATAGAGCAGGTGCAATGGATATATAACAGGTGGAATGGATATAGAGCAGGTAGAATGGATATAGAGCAGGTGCGATGGATATAGAGCAGGTGGAATGGATATAGAGCGGGTAGAATGGATATAGAGCAGGTGCAATGGATATAGAGCAGGTGGAATGGATATAGAGCAGGTGGAATGGATATAGAGCAGGTGCAATGGATATATAGCAGGTGGAATGGATATAGAGCAGGTGGAATGGATATATAGCAGGTAGAATCGATATAGAGCAGGTGGCATGGATATAGAGCAGGTGGAATGGATATAGAGCAGGTGCAATGGATATATAGCAGGTGGAATGGATATAGAGCAGGTAGAATGGATATAGAGCAGGTGCAATGGATATAGAGCAGGTGGAATGGATATAGAGCAGGTAGAATCGATATAGAGCAGGTGCAATGGATATAGAGCAGGTGGAATGGATATAGAGCAGGTGGAATGGATATAGAGCAGGTGGAATGGATATAGAGCAGGTGCAATGGATATATAGCAGGTGGAATGGATATAGAGCAGGTAGAATGGATATAGAGCAGGTGCAATGGATATATAGCAGGTAGAATCGATATAGAGCAGGTGCAATGGATATAGAGCAGGTGGAATGGATATAGAGCAGGTGGAATGGATATAGAGCAGGTGGAATGGATATAGAGCAGGTGCAATGGATATAGAGCAGGTGGAATGGATATAATGCAGGTAGAATGGATATAGAGCAGGTGGAATGGATATAGAGCAGGTGCAATGGATATAGAGCAGGTGGAATGGATATATAGCAGGTAGAATCGATATAGAGCAGGTGGAATGGATATAGAGCAGGTGGAATGGATATAGAGCAGGTGCAATGGATATATAGCAGGTGGAATGGATATAGAGCAGGTAGAATGGATATAGAGCAGGTGCGATGGATATAGAGCAGGTGGAATGGATATAGAGCGGGTAGAATGGATATAGAGCAGGTGCAATGGATATAGAGCAGGTGGAATGGATATAGAGCAGGTGGAATGGATATAGAGCAGGTGCAATGGATATATAGCAGGTGGAATGGATATAGAGCAGGTGGAATGGATATATAGCAGGTAGAATCGATATAGAGCAGGTGGCATGGATATAGAGCAGGTGGAATGGATATAGAGCAGGTGCAATGGATATATAGCAGGTGGAATGGATATAGAGCAGGTAGAATGGATATAGAGCAGGTGCAATGGATATAGAGCAGGTGGAATGGATATAGAGCAGGTAGAATCGATATAGAGCAGGTGCAATGGATATAGAGCAGGTGGAATGGATATAGAGCAGGTGGAATGGATATAGAGCAGGTGGAATGGATATAGAGCAGGTGCAATGGATATATAGCAGGTGGAATGGATATAGAGCAGGTAGAATGGATATAGAGCAGGTGCAATGGATATATAGCAGGTAGAATCGATATAGAGCAGGTGCAATGGATATAGAGCAGGTGGAATGGATATAGAGCAGGTGGAATGGATATAGAGCAGGTGGAATGGATATAGAGCAGGTGCAATGGATATATAGCAGGTGGAATGGATATAGAGCAGGTGCAATGGATATATAGCAGGTAGAATCCATATAGAGCAGGTGCAATGGATATATAGCAGGTGGAATGGATATAGAGCAGGTGGAATGGATATAGAGCAGGTAGAATGGATATAGAGCAGGTGGAATGGATATAGAGCAGGTGCAATGGATATATAGCAGGTGGAATGGATATAGAGCAGGTGGAATGGATATATAGCAGGTAGTATCGATATAGATCAGGTGGAATGGATATAGAGCAGGTGCAATGGATATAGAGCAGGTGGAATGGATATAGAGCAGGTGGAATGGATATAGAGCAGGTGCAATGGATATATAGCAGGTGGAATGGATATAGAGCAGGTGCAATGGATATATAGCAGGTGGAATGGATATAGAGCAGGTGGAATGGATATATAGCAGGTAGAATCCATATAGAGCAGGTGCAATGGATATATAGCAGGTGGAATGGATATAGAGCAGGTGGAATGGATATAGAGCAGGTAGAATGGATATAGAGCAGGTGGAATGGATATAGAGCAGGTGGAATGGATATAGAGCAGGTGCAATGGATATGTAGCAGGTGGAATGGATATAGAGCAGGTGGAATGGATATAGAGCAGGTGCAATGGATATAGAGCGGGTAGAATGGATATAGAGCAGGTGCAATGGATATAGAGCAGGTGGAATGGATATAGAGCAGGTGGAATGGATATAGAGCAGGTGCAATGGATATATAGCAGGTGGAATGGATATAGAGCAGGTGGAATGGATATATAGCAGGTAGAATCGATATAGAGCAGGTGGAATGGATATAGAGCAGGTGGAATGGATATAGAGCAGGTGCAATGGATATGTAGCAGGTGGAATGGATATAGAGCAGGTGGAATGGATATAGAGCAGGTGCAATGGATATAGAGCGGGTAGAATGGATATAGAGCAGGTGCAATGGATATAGAGCAGGTGGAATGGATATAGAGCAGGTGGAATGGATATAGAGCAGGTGCAATGGATATATAGCAGGTGGAATGGATATAGAGCAGGTGCAATGGATATATAGCAGGTGGAATGGATATATAGCAGGTAGAATCCATATAGAGCAGGTGCAATGGATATATAGCAGGTGGAATGGATATAGAGCAGGTGGATTGGATATAGAGCAGGTAGAATGGATATAGAGCAGGTGGAATGGATATACAGCAGGTGCAATGGATATATAGCAGGTGGAATGGATATAGAGCAGGTGGAATGGATATATAGCAGGTAGAATCGATATAGATCAGGTGGAATGGATATAGAGCAGGTGCAATGGATATAGAGCAGGTGGAATGGATATAGAGCAGGTGGAATGGATATAGAGCAGGTGCAATGGATATATAGCAGGTGGAATGGATATAGAGCAGGTAGAATGGATATAGAGCAGGTGCAATGGATATATAGCAGGTAGAATCGATATAGAGCAGGTGCAATGGATATAGAGCAGGTGGAATGGATATAGAGCAGGTGGAATGGATATAGAGCAGGTGGAATGGATATAGAGCAGGTGCAATGGATATATAGCAGGTGGAATGGATATAGAGCAGGTGCAATGGATATATAGCAGGTAGAATCCATATAGAGCAGGTGCAATGGATATATAGCAGGTGGAATGGATATAGAGCAGGTGGAATGGATATAGAGCAGGTAGAATGGATATAGAGCAGGTGGAATGGATATAGAGCAGGTGCAATGGATATATAGCAGGTGGAATGGATATAGAGCAGGTGGAATGGATATATAGCAGGTAGTATCGATATAGATCAGGTGGAATGGATATAGAGCAGGTGCAATGGATATAGAGCAGGTGGAATGGATATAGAGCAGGTGGAATGGATATAGAGCAGGTGCAATGGATATATAGCAGGTGGAATGGATATAGAGCAGGTGCAATGGATATATAGCAGGTGGAATGGATATAGAGCAGGTGGAATGGATATATAGCAGGTAGAATCCATATAGAGCAGGTGCAATGGATATATAGCAGGTGGAATGGATATAGAGCAGGTGGAATGGATATAGAGCAGGTAGAATGGATATAGAGCAGGTGGAATGGATATAGAGCAGGTGGAATGGATATAGAGCAGGTGCAATGGATATGTAGCAGGTGGAATGGATATAGAGCAGGTGGAATGGATATAGAGCAGGTGCAATGGATATAGAGCGGGTAGAATGGATATAGAGCAGGTGCAATGGATATAGAGCAGGTGGAATGGATATAGAGCAGGTGGAATGGATATAGAGCAGGTGCAATGGATATATAGCAGGTGGAATGGATATAGAGCAGGTGGAATGGATATATAGCAGGTAGAATCGATATAGAGCAGGTGGAATGGATATAGAGCAGGTGGAATGGATATAGAGCAGGTGCAATGGATATATAGCAGGTGGAATGGATATAGAGCAGGTAGAATGGATATAGAGCAGGTGCAATGGATATAGAGCAGGTGGAATGGATATAGAGCAGGTGGAATGGATATAGAGCAGGTGGAATGGATATAGAGCAGGTGCAATGGATATATAGCAGGTGGAATGGATATAGAGCAGGTAGAATGGATATAGAGCAGGTGGAATGGATATAGAGCAGGTGCAATGGATATATAGCAGGTGGAATGGATATAGAGCAGGTGGAATGGATATATAGCAGGTAGAATCGATATAGAGCAGGTGGCATGGATATAGAGCAGGTGCAATGGATATAGAGCAGGTGGAATGGATATAGAGCAGGTGGAATGGATATAGAGCAGGTGCAATGGATATATAGCAGGTGGAATGGATATAGAGCAGGTGCAATGGATATATAGCAGGTGGAATGGATATAGAGCAGGTGGAATGGATATATAGCAGGTAGAATCCATATAGAGCAGGTGCAATGGATATATAGCAGGTGGAATGGATATAGAGCAGGTGGAATGGATATAGAGCAGGTAGAATGGATATAGAGCAGGTGGAATGGATATAGAGCAGGTGGAATGGATATAGAGCAGGTGCAATGGATATGTAGCAGGTGGAATGGATATAGAGCAGGTGGAATGGATATAGAGCAGGTGCAATGGATATAGAGCGGGTAGAATGGATATAGAGCAGGTGCAATGGATATAGAGCAGGTGGAATGGATATAGAGCAGGTGGAATGGATATAGAGCAGGTGCAATGGATATATAGCAGGTGGAATGGATATAGAGCAGGTGGAATGGATATATAGCAGGTAGAATCGATATAGAGCAGGTGGAATGGATATAGAGCAGGTGGAATGGATATAGAGCAGGTGCAATGGATATATAGCAGGTGGAATGGATATAGAGCAGGTAGAATGGATATAGAGCAGGTGCAATGGATATAGAGCAGGTGGAATGGATATAGAGCAGGTGGAATGGATATAGAGCAGGTGGAATGGATATAGAGCAGGTGCAATGGA
The DNA here is from genome assembly GCA_933228935.1 of Pemphredon lugubris. Taxonomy (NCBI): domain Eukaryota; kingdom Metazoa; phylum Arthropoda; class Insecta; order Hymenoptera; family Crabronidae; genus Pemphredon; species Pemphredon lugubris. The sequence continues at coordinate 29,350,612 of OW121817.1, read as the reverse complement.
TATATAGCAGGTGGAATGGATATAGAGCAGGTAGAATGGATATAGAGCAGGTGCAATGGATATATAGCAGGTAGAATCGATATAGAGCAGGTGCAATGGATATAGAGCAGGTGGAATGGATATAGAGCAGGTGGAATGGATATAGAGCAGGTGGAATGGATATAGAGCAGGTGCAATGGATATATAGCAGGTGGAATGGATATAGAGCAGGTGGAATCGATATATAGCAGGTAGAATCCATATAGAGCAGGTGCAATATATATATAGCAGGTGGAATGGATATAGAGCAGGTGGATTGGATATAGAGCAGGTAGAATGGATATAGAGCAGGTGGAATGGATATAGAGCAGGTGCAATGGATATATAGCAGGTGGAATGGATATAGAGCAGGTGGAATGGATATATAGCAGGTAAAATCGATATAGATCAGGTGGAATGGATATAGAGCAGGTGCAATGGATATAGAGCAGGTGGAATGGATATAGTGCAGGTAGAATGGATATAGAGCAGGTGGAATGGATATAGAGCAGGTGCAATGGATATAGAGCAGGTGGAATGGATATATAGCAGGTAGAATCGATATAGAGCAGGTGGAATGGATATAGAGCAGGTGGAATGGATATAGAGCAGGTGCAATGGATATATAGCAGGTGGAATGGATATAGAGCAGGTAGAATGGATATAGAGCAGGTGCAATGGATATAGAGCAGGTGGAATGGATATAGAGCGGGTAGAATGGATATAGAGCAGGTGCAATGGATATAGAGCAGGTGCAATGGATATATAGCAGGTGGAATGGATATAGAGCAGGTGGAATGGATATATAGCAGGTAGAATCGATATAGAGCAGGTGGAATGGATATAGAGCAGGTGGAATGGATATAGAGCAGGTGCAATGGATATATAGCAGGTGGAATGGATATAGAGCAGGTAGAATGGATATAGAGCAGGTGCAATGGATATAGAGCAGGTGGAATGGATATAGAGCAGGTAGAATCGATATAGAGCAGGTGCAATGGATATAGAGCAGGTGGAATGGATATAGAGCAGGTGGAATGGATATAGAGCAGGTGGAATGGATATAGAGCAGGTGCAATGGATATATAGCAGGTGGAATTGATATAGAGCAGGTAGAATGGATATAGAGCAGGTGCAATGGATATATAGCAGGTAGAATCGATATAGAGCAGGTGCAATGGATATAGAGCAGGTGGAATGGATATAGAGCAGGTGGAATGGATATAGAGCAGGTGCAATGGATATATAGCAGGTGGAATGGATATAGAGCAGGTGGAATGGATATATAGCAGGTAGAATCCATATAGAGCAGGTGCAATGGATATATAGCAGGTGGAATGGATATAGAGCAGGTGGATTGGATATAGAGCAGGTAGAATGGATATAGAGCAGGTGGAATGGATATAGAGCAGGTGCAATGGATATATAGCAGGTGGAATGGATATAGAGCAGGTGGAATGGATATATAGCAGGTAGAATCGATATAGATCAGGTGGAATGGATATAGAGCAGGTGCAATGGATATAGAGCAGGTGGAATGGATATAGTGCAGGTAGAATGGATATAGAGCAGGTGGAATGGATATAGAGCAGGTGCAATGGATATAGAGCAGGTGGAATGGATATATAGCAGGTAGAATCGATATAGAGCAGGTGGAATGGATATAGAGCAGGTGGAATGGATATAGAGCAGGTGCAATGGATATATAGCAGGTGGAATGGATATAGAGCGGGTAGAATGGATATAGAGCAGGTGCAATGGATATAGAGCAGGTGGAATGGATATAGAGCAGGTGGAATGGATATAGAGCAGGTGGAATGGATATAGAGCAGGTGCAATGGATATAGAGCAGGTGGAATGGATATATAGCAGGTAGAATCGATATAGAGCAGGTGGAATGGATATAGAGCAGGTGGAATGGATATAGAGCAGGTGCAATGGATATATAGCAGGTGGAATGGATATAGAGCGGGTAGAATGGATATAGAGCAGGTGCAATGGATATAGAGCAGGTGGAATGGATATAGAGCAGGTGGAATGGATATAGAGCAGGTGGAATGGATATAGAGCAGATGCAATGGATATATAGCAGGTGGAATGGATATAGAGCAGGTGGAATGGATATATAGCAGGTAGAATCGATATAGAGCAGGTGGCATGGATATAGAGCAGGTGGAATGGATATAGAGCAGGTGCAATGGATATATAGCAGATGGAATGGATATAGAGCAGGTAGAATGGATATAGAGCAGGGGCAATGGATATAGAGCAGGTGGAATGGATATAGAGCAGGTAGAATCGATATAGAGCAGGTGCAATGGATATAGAGCAGGTGGAATGGATATAGAGCGGGTAGAATGGATATAGAGCAGGTGCAATGGATATAGAGCAGGTGGAATGGATATAGAGCAGGTGCAATGGATATATAGCAGGTGGAATGGATATAGAGCAGGTGGAATGGATATATAGCAGGTAGAATCGATATAGAGCAGGTGGAATGGATATAGAGCAGGTGGAATGGATATAGAGCAGGTGCAATGGATATATAGCAGGTGGAATGGATATAGAGCAGGTAGAATGGATATAGAGCAGGTGCAATGGATATAGAGCAGGTGGAATGGATATAGAGCAGGTAGAATCGATATAGAGCAGGTGCAATGGATATAGAGCAGGTGGAATGGATATAGAGCAGGTGGAATGGATATAGAGCAGGTGGAATGGATATAGAGCAGGTGCAATGGATATATAGCAGGTGGAATGGATATAGAGCAGGTAGAATGGATATAGAGCAGGTGCAATGGATATATAGCAGGTAGAATCGATATAGAGCAGGTGCAATGGATATAGAGCAGGTGGAATGGATATAGAGCAGGTGGAATGGATATAGAGCAGGTGCAATGGATATATAGCAGGTGGAATGGATATAGAGCAGGTGGAATGGATATATAGCAGGTAGAATCCATATAGAGCAGGTGCAATGGATATATAGCAGGTGGAATGGATATAGAGCAGGTGGATTGGATATAGAGCAGGTAGAATGGATATAGAGCAGGTGGAATGGATATAGAGCAGGTGCAATGGATATATAGCAGGTGGAATGGATATAGAGCAGGTGGAATGGATATATAGCAGGTAGAATCGATATAGATCAGGTGGAATGGATATAGAGCAGGTGCAATGGATATAGAGCAGGTGGAATGGATATAGTGCAGGTAGAATGGATATAGAGCAGGTGGAATGGATATAGAGCAGGTGCAATGGATATAGAGCAGGTGGAATGGATATATAGCAGGTAGAATCGATATAGAGCAGGTGGAATGGATATAGAGCAGGTGGAATGGATATAGAGCAGGTGCAATGGATATATAGCAGGTGGAATGGATATAGAGCAGGTAGAATGGATATAGAGCAGGTGCGATGGATATAGAGCAGGTGGAATGGATATAGAGCAGGTGGAATGGATATAGAGCAGGTGGAATGGATATAGAGCAGGTGCAATGGATATATAGCAGGTGGAATGGATAGAGAGCAGGTGGAATGGATATATAGCAGGTAGAATCGATATAGAGCAGGTGGAATGGATATAGAGCAGGTGGAATGGATATAGAGCAGGTGCAATGGATATATAGCAGGTGGAATGGATATAGAGCAGGTAGAATGGATATAGAGCAGGTGCAATGGATATATAGCAGGTGGAATGGATATAGAGCAGGTGGAATGGATATAGAGCAGGTAGAATGGATATAGAGCAGGTGGAATGGATATAGAGCAGGTGGAATGGATATAGAGCAGGTGCAATGGATATGTAGCAGGTGGAATGGATATAGAGCAGGTGGAATGGATATAGAGCAGGTGCAATGGATATATAGCAGGTGGAATGGATATAGAGCAGGTAGAATGGATATAGAGCAGGTGCAATGGATATATAGCAGGTAGAATCGATATAGAGCAGGTGCAATGGATATAGAGCAGGTGGAATGGATATAGAGCAGGTGGAATGGATATAGAGCAGGTGCAATGGATATATAGCAGGTGGAATGGATATATAGCAGGTAGAATCCATATAGAGCAGGTGCAATGGATATATAGCAGGTGGAATGGATATAGAGCAGGTGGATTGGATATAGAGCAGGTAGAATGGATATAGAGCAGGTGGAATGGATATACAGCAGGTGCAATGGATATATAGCAGGTGGAATGGATATAGAGCAGGTGGAATGGATATATAGCAGGTAGAATCGATATAGATCAGGTGGAATGGATATAGAGCAGGTGCAATGGATATAGAGCAGGTGGAATGGATATAATGCAGGTAGAATGGATATAGAGCAGGTGGAATGGATATAGAGCAGGTGCAATGGATATAGAGCAGGTGGAATGGATATATAGCAGGTAGAATCGATATAGAGCAGGTGGAATGGATATAGAGCAGGTGGAATGGATATAGAGCAGGTGCAATGGATATATAGCAGGTGGAATGGATATAGAGCAGGTAGAATGGATATAGAGCAGGTGCGATGGATATAGAGCAGGTGGAATGGATATAGAGCGGGTAGAATGGATATAGAGCAGGTGCAATGGATATAGAGCAGGTGGAATGGATATAGAGCAGGTGGAATGGATATAGAGCAGGTGCAATGGATATATAGCAGGTGGAATGGATATAGAGCAGGTGGAATGGATATATAGCAGGTAGAATCGATATAGAGCAGGTGGCATGGATATAGAGCAGGTGGAATGGATATAGAGCAGGTGCAATGGATATATAGCAGGTGGAATGGATATAGAGCAGGTAGAATGGATATAGAGCAGGTGCAATGGATATAGAGCAGGTGGAATGGATATAGAGCAGGTAGAATCGATATAGAGCAGGTGCAATGGATATAGAGCAGGTGGAATGGATATAGAGCAGGTGGAATGGATATAGAGCAGGTGGAATGGATATAGAGCAGGTGCAATGGATATATAGCAGGTGGAATGGATATAGAGCAGGTAGAATGGATATAGAGCAGGTGCAATGGATATATAGCAGGTAGAATCGATATAGAGCAGGTGCAATGGATATAGAGCAGGTGGAATGGATATAGAGCAGGTAGAATGGATATAGAGCAGGTGCAATGGATATATAGCAGGTGGAATGGATATAGAGCAGGTGGAATGGATATAGAGCAGGTAGAATGGATATAGAGCAGGTGGAATGGATATAGAGCAGGTGGAATGGATATAGAGCAGGTGCAATGGATATGTAGCAGGTGGAATGGATATAGAGCAGGTGGAATGGATATAGAGCAGGTGCAATGGATATATAGCAGGTGGAATGGATATAGAGCAGGTAGAATGGATATAGAGCAGGTGCAATGGATATATAGCAGGTAGAATCGATATAGAGCAGGTGCAATGGATATAGAGCAGGTGGAATGGATATAGAGCAGGTGGAATGGATATAGAGCAGGTGCAATGGATATATAGCAGGTGGAATGGATATATAGCAGGTAGAATCCATATAGAGCAGGTGCAATGGATATATAGCAGGTGGAATGGATATAGAGCAGGTGGATTGGATATAGAGCAGGTAGAATGGATATAGAGCAGGTGGAATGGATATACAGCAGGTGCAATGGATATATAGCAGGTGGAATGGATATAGAGCAGGTGGAATGGATATATAGCAGGTAGAATCGATATAGATCAGGTGGAATGGATATAGAGCAGGTGCAATGGATATAGAGCAGGTGGAATGGATATAATGCAGGTAGAATGGATATAGAGCAGGTGGAATGGATATAGAGCAGGTGCAATGGATATAGAGCAGGTGGAATGGATATATAGCAGGTAGAATCGATATAGAGCAGGTGGAATGGATATAGAGCAGGTGGAATGGATATAGAGCAGGTGCAATGGATATATAGCAGGTGGAATGGATATAGAGCAGGTAGAATGGATATAGAGCAGGTGCGATGGATATAGAGCAGGTGGAATGGATATAGAGCGGGTAGAATGGATATAGAGCAGGTGCAATGGATATAGAGCAGGTGGAATGGATATAGAGCAGGTGGAATGGATATAGAGCAGGTGCAATGGATATATAGCAGGTGGAATGGATATAGAGCAGGTGGAATGGATATATAGCAGGTAGAATCGATATAGAGCAGGTGGCATGGATATAGAGCAGGTGGAATGGATATAGAGCAGGTGCAATGGATATATAGCAGGTGGAATGGATATAGAGCAGGTAGAATGGATATAGAGCAGGTGCAATGGATATAGAGCAGGTGGAATGGATATAGAGCAGGTAGAATCGATATAGAGCAGGTGCAATGGATATAGAGCAGGTGGAATGGATATAGAGCAGGTGGAATGGATATAGAGCAGGTGGAATGGATATAGAGCAGGTGCAATGGATATATAGCAGGTGGAATGGATATAGAGCAGGTAGAATGGATATAGAGCAGGTGCAATGGATATATAGCAGGTAGAATCGATATAGAGCAGGTGCAATGGATATAGAGCAGGTGGAATGGATATATAGCAGGTAGAATCCATATAGAGCAGGTGCAATGGATATATAGCAGGTGGAATGGATATAGAGCAGGTGGAATGGATATAGAGCAGGTAGAATGGATATAGAGCAGGTGGAATGGATATAGAGCAGGTGCAATGGATATATAGCAGGTGGAATGGATATAGAGCAGGTGCAATGGATATATAGCAGGTAGAATCCATATAGAGCAGGTGCAATGGATATATAGCAGGTGGAATGGATATAGAGCAGGTGGAATGGATATAGAGCAGGTAGAATGGATATAGAGCAGGTGGAATGGATATAGAGCAGGTGCAATGGATATATAGCAGGTGGAATGGATATAGAGCAGGTGGAATGGATATATAGCAGGTAGTATCGATATAGAGCAGGTGGAATGGATATAGAGCAGGTGGAATGGATATAGAGCAGGTGCAATGGATATGTAGCAGGTGGAATGGATATAGAGCAGGTGGAATGGATATAGAGCAGGTGCAATGGATATAGAGCGGGTAGAATGGATATAGAGCAGGTGCAATGGATATAGAGCAGGTGGAATGGATATAGAGCAGGTGGAATGGATATAGAGCAGGTGCAATGGATATATAGCAGGTGGAATGGATATAGAGCAGGTGGAATGGATATATAGCAGGTAGAATCGATATAGAGCAGGTGGAATGGATATAGAGCAGGTGGAATGGATATAGAGCAGGTGCAATGGATATATAGCAGGTGGAATGGATATAGAGCAGGTAGAATGGATATAGAGCAGGTGCAATGGATATAGAGCAGGTGGAATGGATATAGAGCAGGTGGAATGGATATAGAGCAGGTGGAATGGATATAGAGCAGGTGCAATGGATATATAGCAGGTGGAATGGATATAGAGCAGGTAGAATGGATATAGAGCAGGTGCAATGGATATATAGCAGGTAGAATCGATATAGAGCAGGTGCAATGGATATAGAGCAGGTGGAATGGATATAGAGCAGGTGGAATGGATATAGAGCAGGTGGAATGGATATAGAGCAGGTGCAATGGATATATAGCAGGTGGAATGGATATAGAGCAGGTGGAATGGATATATAGCAGGTAGAATCCATATAGAGCAGGTGCAATATATATATAGCAGGTGGAATGGATATAGAGCAGGTGGATTGGATATAGAGCAGGTAGAATGGATATAGAGCAGGTGGAATGGATATAGAGCAGGTGCAATGGATATATAGCAGGTGGAATGGATATAGAGCAGGTGGAATGGATATATAGCAGGTAAAATCGATATAGATCAGGTGGAATGGATATAGAGCAGGTGCAATGGATATAGAGCAGGTGGAATGGATATAGTGCAGGTAGAATGGATATAGAGCAGGTGGAATGGATATAGAGCAGGTGCAATGGATATAGAGCAGGTGGAATGGATATATAGCAGGTAGAATCGATATAGAGCAGGTGGAATGGATATAGAGCAGGTGGAATGGATATAGAGCAGGTGCAATGGATATATAGCAGGTGGAATGGATATAGAGCAGGTAGAATGGATATAGAGCAGGTGCAATGGATATAGAGCAGGTGGAATGGATATAGAGCGGGTAGAATGGATATAGAGCAGGTGCAATGGATATAGAGCAGGTGGAATGGATATAGAGCAGGTGCAATGGATATATAGCAGGTGGAATGGATATAGAGCAGGTGGAATGGATATATAGCAGGTAGAATCGATATAGAGCAGGTGGAATGGATATAGAGCAGGTGGAATGGATATAGAGCAGGTGCAATGGATATATAGCAGGTGGAAAGGATATAGAGCAGGTAGAATGGATATAGAGCAGGTGCAATGGATATAGAGCAGGTGGAATGGATATAGAGCAGGTAGAATCGATATAGAGCAGGTGCAATGGATATAGAGCAGGTGGAATGGATATAGAGCAGGTGGAATGGATATAGAGCAGGTGGAATGGATATAGAGCAGGTGCAATGGATATATAGCAGGTGGAATGGATATAGAGCAGGTAGAATGGATATAGAGCAGGTGCAATGGATATATAGCAGGTAGAATCGATATAGAGCAGGTGCAATGGATATAGAGCAGGTGGAATGGATATAGAGCAGGTGGAATGGATATAGAGCAGGTGCAATGGATATATAGCAGGTGGAATGGATATAGAGCAGGTGGAATGGATATATAGCAGGTAGAATCCATATAGAGCAGGTGCAATGGATATATAGCAGGTGGAATGGATATAGAGCAGGTGGATTGGATATAGAGCAGGTAGAATGGATATAGAGCAGGTGGAATGGATATAGAGCAGGTGCAATGGATATATAGCAGGTGGAATGGATATAGAGCAGGTGGAATGGATATATAGCAGGTAGAATCGATATAGATCAGGTGGAATGGATATAGAGCAGGTGCAATGGATATAGAGCAGGTGGAATGGATATAGTGCAGGTAGAATGGATATAGAGCAGGTGGAATGGATATAGAGCAGGTGCAATGGATATAGAGCAGGTGGAATGGATATATAGCAGGTAGAATCGATATAGAGCAGGTGGAATGGATATAGAGCAGGTGGAATGGATATAGAGCAGGTGCAATGGATATATAGCAGGTGGAATGGATATAGAGCGGGTAGAATGGATATAGAGCAGGTGCAATGCATATAGAGCAGGTGGAATGGATATAGAGCAGGTGGAATGGATATAGAGCAGGTGCAATGGATATATAGCAGGTGGAATGGATATAGAGCAGGTGGAATGGATATATAGCAGGTAGAATCGATATAGAGCAGGTGGCATGGATATAGAGCAGGTGGAATGGATATAGAGCAGGTGCAATGGATATATAGCAGGTGGAATGGATATAGAGCAGGTAGAATGGATATAGAGCAGGTGCAATGGATATATAGCAGGTGGAATGGATATAGAGCAGGTGGAATGGATATATAGCAGGTAGAATCGATATAGAGCAGGTGGAATGGATATAGAGCAGGTGGAATGGATATAGAGCAGGTGCAATGGATATATAGCAGGTGGAATGGATATAGAGCAGGTAGAATGGATATAGAGCAGGTGCAATGGATATAGAGCAGGTGGAATGGATATAGAGCAGGTAGAATCGATATAGAGCAGGTGCAATGGATATAGAGCAGGTGGAATGGATATAGAGCAGGTGGAATGGATATAGAGCAGGTGGAATGGATATAGAGCAGGTGCAATGGATATATAGCAGGTGGAATGGATATAGAGCAGGTAGAATGGATATAGAGCAGGTGCAATGGATATATAGCAGGTAGAATCGATATAGAGCAGGTGCAATGGATATAGAGCAGGTGGAATGGATATAGAGCAGGTGGAATGGATATAGAGCAGGTGCAATGGATATATAGCAGGTGGAATGGATATAGAGCAGGTGGAATGGATATATAGCAGGTAGAATCCATATAGAGCAGGTGCAATGGATATATAGCAGGTGGAATGGATATAGAGCAGGTGGATTGGATATAGAGCAGGTAGAATGGATATAGAGCAGGTGGAATGGATATAGAGCAGGTGCAATGGATATAGAGCAGGTGGAATGGATATAGTGCAGGTAGAATGGATATAGAGCAGGTGGAATGGATATAGAGCAGGTGCAATGGATATAGAGCAGGTGGAATGGATATATAGCAGGTAGAATCGATATAGAGCAGGTGGAATGGATATAGAGCAGGTGGAATGGATATAGAGCAGGTGCAATGGATATATAGCAGGTGGAATGGATATAGAGCAGGTAGAATGGATATAGAGCAGGTGCGATGGATATAGAGCAGGTGGAATGGATATAGAGCGGGTAGAATGGATATAGAGCAGGTGCAATGGATATAGAGCAGGTGGAATGGATATAGAGCAGGTGGAATGGATATAGAGCAGGTGCAATGGATATAGAGCAGGTGGAATGGATATATAGCAGGTAGAATCGATATAGAGCAGGTGGAATGGATATAGAGCAGGTGGAATGGATATAGAGCAGGTGCAATGGATATATAGCAGGTGGAATGGATATAGAGCAGGTAGAATGGATATAGAGCAGGTGCGATGGATATAGAGCAGGTGGAATGGATATAGAGCGGGTAGAATGGATATAGAGCAGGTGCAATGGATATAGAGCAGGTGGAATGGATATAGAGCAGGTGGATTGGATATAGAGCAGGTAGAATGGATATAGAGCAGGTGGAATGGATATATAGCAGGTGGAATGGATATAGAGCAGGTAGAATGGATATAGAGCAGGTGCGATGGATATAGAGCAGGTGGAATGGATATAGAGCGGGTAGAATGGATATAGAGCAGGTGCAATGGATATAGAGCAGGTGGAATGGATATAGAGCAGGTGGATTGGATATAGAGCAGGTAGAATGGATATAGAGCAGGTGGAATGGATATACAGCAGGTGCAATGGATATATAGCAGGTGGAATGGATATATAGCAGGTAGAATCGATATAGAGCAGGTGGAATGGATATAGAGCAGGTGGAATGGATATAGAGCAGGTGCAATGGATATATAGCAGGTGGAATGGATATAGAGCAGGTAGAATGGATATAGAGCAGGTGCGATGGATATAGAGCAGGTGGAATGGATATAGAGCGGGTAGAATGGATATAGAGCAGGTGCAATGGATATAGAGCAGGTGGAATGGATATAGAGCAGGTGGATTGGATATAGAGCAGGTAGAATGGATATAGAGCAGGTGGAATGGATATACAGCAGGTGCAATGGATATATAGCAGGTGGAATGGATATAGAGCAGGTGGAATGGATATATAGCAGGTAGAATCGATATAGATCAGGTGGAATGGATATAGAGCAGGTGCAATGGATATAGAGCAGGTGGAATGGATATAGTGCAGGTAGAATGGATATAGAGCAGGTGGAATGGATATAGAGCAGGTGCAATGGATATAGAGCAGGTGGAATGGATATATAGCAGGTAGAATCGATATAGAGCAGGTGGAATGGATATAGAGCAGGTAGAATGGATATAGAGCAGGTGCGATGGATATAGAGCAGGTGGAATGGATATAGAGCGGGTAGAATGGATATAGAGCAGGTGCAATGGATATAGAGCAGGTGGAATGGATATAGAGCAGGTGGAATGGATATAGAGCAGGTGGAATGGATATAGAGCAGGTGCAATGGATATATAGCAGGTGGAATGGATATAGAGCAGGTAGAATGGATATAGAGCAGGTGCGATGGATATAGAGCAGGTGGAATGGATATAGAGCAGGTAGAATGGATATAGAGCAGGTGCAATGGATATATAGCAGGTAGAATCGATATAGAGCAGGTGCAATGGATATAGAGCAGGTGGAATGGATATAGAGCAGGTGGAATGGATATAGAGCAGGTGCAATGGATATATAGCAGGTGGAATGGATATAGAGCAGGTGGAATGGATATATAGCAGGTAGAATCCATATAGAGCAGGTGCAATGGATATATAGCAGGTGGAATGGATATAGAGCAGGTGGATTGGATATAGAGCAGGTAGAATGGATATAGAGCAGGTGGAATGGATATAGAGCAGGTGCAATGGATATATAGCAGGTGGAATGGATATAGAGCAGGTGGAATGGATATATAGCAGGTAGAATCGATATAGATCAGGTGGAATGGATATAGAGCAGGTGCAATGGATATAGAGCAGGTGCAATGGATATAGAGCAGGTGGAATGGATATAGAGCAGGTGGAATGGATATAGAGCAGGTGGAATGGATATAGAGCAGGTGCAATGGATATACAGCAGGTGGAATGGATATAGAGCAGGTGGAATGGATATAGAGCAGGTGCAATGGATATATAGCAGGTGGAATGGATATAGAGCAGGTAGAATGGATATAGAGCAGGTGCAATGGATATATAGCAGGTAGAATCGATATAGAGCAGGTGCAATGGATATAGAGCAGGTGGAATGGATATAGAGCAGGTGGAATGGATATAGAGCAGGTGCAATGGATATATAGCAGGTGGAATGGATATAGAGCAGGTGGATTGGATATAGAGCAGGTAGAATGGATATAGAGCAGGTGGAATGGATATAGAGCAGGTGCAATGGATATATAGCAGGTGGAATGGATATAGAGCAGGTGGAATGGATATAGAGCGGGTAGAATGGATATAGAGCAGGTGCAATGGATATAGAGCAGGTGGAATGGATATAGAGCAGGTGGAATGGATATAGAGCAGGTGGAATGGATATAGAGCAGGTGCAATGGATATACAGCAGGTGGAATGGATATAGAGCAGGTGGAATGGATATAGAGCAGGTGCAATGGATATATAGCAGGTGGAATGGATATAGAGCAGGTAGAATGGATATAGAGCAGGTGCAATGGATATATAGCAGGTAGAATCGATATAGAGCAGGTGCAATGGATATAGAGCAGGTGGAATGGATATAGAGCAGGTGGAATGGATATAGAGCAGGTGCAATGGATATATAGCAGGTGGAATGGATATAGAGCAGGTGGAATGGATATATAGCAGGTAGAATCCATATAGAGCAGGTGCAATGGATATATAGCAGGTGGAATGGATATAGAGCAGGTGGATTGGATATAGAGCAGGTAGAATGGATATAGAGCAGGTGGAATGGATATAGAGCAGGTGCAATGGATATATAGCAGGTGGAATGGATATAGAGCAGGTGGAATGGATATATAGCAGGTAGAATCGATATAGATCAGGTGGAATGGATATAGAGCAGGTGCAATGGATATAGAGCAGGTGGAATGGATATAGTGCAGGTAGAATGGATATAGAGCAGGTGGAATGGATATAGAGCAGGTGCAATGGATATAGAGCAGGTGGAATGGATATATAGCAGGTAGAATCGATATAGAGCAGGTGGAATGGATATAGAGCAGGTGGAATGGATATAGAGCAGGTGCAATGGATATATAGCAGGTGGAATGGATATAGAGCAGGTAGAATGGATATAGAGCAGGTGCGATGGATATAGAGCAGGTGGAATGGATATAGAGCGGGTAGAATGGATATAGAGCAGGTGCAATGGATATAGAGCAGGTGGAATGGATATAGAGCAGGTGGAATGGATATAGAGCAGGTGCAATGGATATAGAGCAGGTGGAATGGATATATAGCAGGTAGAATCGATATAGAGCAGGTGGAATGGATATAGAGCAGGTGGAATGGATATAGAGCAGGTGCAATGGATATATAGCAGGTGGAATGGATATAGAGCAGGTAGAATGGATATAGAGCAGGTGCGATGGATATAGAGCAGGTGGAATGGATATAGAGCGGGTAGAATGGATATAGAGCAGGTGCAATGGATATAGAGCAGGTGGAATGGATATAGAGCAGGTGGATTGGATATAGAGCAGGTAGAATGGATATAGAGCAGGTGGAATGGATATATAGCAGGTGGAATGGATATAGAGCAGGTAGAATGGATATAGAGCAGGTGCGATGGATATAGAGCAGGTGGAATGGATATAGAGCGGGTAGAATGGATATAGAGCAGGTGCAATGGATATAGAGCAGGTGGAATGGATATAGAGCAGGTGGATTGGATATAGAGCAGGTAGAATGGATATAGAGCAGGTGGAATGGATATACAGCAGGTGCAATGGATATATAGCAGGTGGAATGGATATATAGCAGGTAGAATCGATATAGAGCAGGTGGAATGGATATAGAGCAGGTGGAATGGATATAGAGCAGGTGCAATGGATATATAGCAGGTGGAATGGATATAGAGCAGGTAGAATGGATATAGAGCAGGTGCGATGGATATAGAGCAGGTGGAATGGATATAGAGCGGGTAGAATGGATATAGAGCAGGTGCAATGGATATAGAGCAGGTGGAATGGATATAGAGCAGGTGGATTGGATATAGAGCAGGTAGAATGGATATAGAGCAGGTGGAATGGATATACAGCAGGTGCAATGGATATATAGCAGGTGGAATGGATATAGAGCAGGTGGAATGGATATATAGCAGGTAGAATCGATATAGATCAGGTGGAATGGATATAGAGCAGGTGCAATGGATATAGAGCAGGTGGAATGGATATAGTGCAGGTAGAATGGATATAGAGCAGGTGGAATGGATATAGAGCAGGTGGAATGGATATAGAGCAGGTGCAATGGATATATAGCAGGTGGAATGGATATAGAGCAGGTGGAATGGATATATAGCAGGTAGAATCCATATAGAGCAGGTGCAATGGATATATAGCAGGTGGAATGGATATAGAGCAGGTGGATTGGATATAGAGCAGGTAGAATGGATATAGAGCAGGTGGAATGGATATAGAGCAGGTGCAATGGATATATAGCAGGTGGAATGGATATAGAGCAGGTGGAATGGATATATAGCAGGTAGAATCGATATAGATCAGGTGGAATGGATATAGAGCAGGTGCAATGGATATAGAGCAGGTGGAATGGATATAGTGCAGGTAGAATGGATATAGAGCAGGTGGAATGGATATAGAGCAGGTGCAATGGATATAGAGCAGGTGGAATGGATATATAGCAGGTAGAATCGATATAGAGCAGGTGGAATGGATATAGAGCAGGTGGAATGGATATAGAGCAGGTGCAATGGATATATAGCAGGTGGAATGGATATAGAGCAGGTAGAATGGATATAGAGCAGGTGCGATGGATATAGAGCAGGTGGAATGGATATAGAGCGGGTAGAATGGATATAGAGCAGGTGCAATGGATATAGAGCAGGTGGAATGGATATAGAGCAGGTGGAATGGATATAGAGCAGGTGCAATGGATATAGAGCAGGTGGAATGGATATATAGCAGGTAGAATCGATATAGAGCAGGTGGAATGGATATAGAGCAGGTGGAATGGATATAGAGCAGGTGCAATGGATATATAGCAGGTGGAATGGATATAGAGCAGGTAGAATGGATATAGAGCAGGTGCGATGGATATAGAGCAGGTGGAATGGATATAGAGCGGGTAGAATGGATATAGAGCAGGTGCAATGGATATAGAGCAGGTGGAATGGATATAGAGCAGGTGGATTGGATATAGAGCAGGTAGAATGGATATAGAGCAGGTGGAATGGATATATAGCAGGTGGAATGGATATAGAGCAGGTAGAATGGATATAGAGCAGGTGCGATGGATATAGAGCAGGTGGAATGGATATAGAGCGGGTAGAATGGATATAGAGCAGGTGCAATGGATATAGAGCAGGTGGAATGGATATAGAGCAGGTGGATTGGATATAGAGCAGGTAGAATGGATATAGAGCAGGTGGAATGGATATACAGCAGGTGCAATGGATATATAGCAGGTGGAATGGATATATAGCAGGTAGAATCGATATAGAGCAGGTGCAATGGATATAGAGCAGGTGGAATGGATATAGAGCAGGTGGAATGGATATAGAGCAGGTGGAATGGATATAGAGCAGGTGCAATGGATATATAGCAGGTGGAATGGATATAGAGCAGGTAGAATGGATATAGAGCAGGTGCAATGGATATATAGCAGGTAGAATCGATATAGAGCAGGTGCAATGGATATAGAGCAGGTGGAATGGATATAGAGCAGGTGGAATGGATATAGAGCAGGTGGAATGGATATAGAGCAGGTGCAATGGATATATAGCAGGTGGAATGGATATAGAGCAGGTGCAATGGATATATAGCAGGTAGAATCCATATAGAGCAGGTGCAATGGATATATAGCAGGTGGAATGGATATAGAGCAGGTGGAATGGATATAGAGCAGGTAGAATGGATATAGAGCAGGTGGAATGGATATAGAGCAGGTGCAATGGATATATAGCAGGTGGAATGGATATAGAGCAGGTGCAATGGATATATAGCAGGTAGAATCCATATAGAGCAGGTGCAATGGATATATAGCAGGTGGAATGGATATAGAGCAGGTGGAATGGATATAGAGCAGGTAGAATGGATATAGAGCAGGTGGAATGGATATAGAGCAGGTGCAATGGATATATAGCAGGTGGAATGGATATAGAGCAGGTGGAATGGATATATAGCAGGTAGTATCGATATAGAGCAGGTGGAATGGATATAGAGCAGGTGGAATGGATATAGAGCAGGTGCAATGGATATAGAGCAGGTGGAATGGATATAGAGCAGGTGGAATGGATATAGAGCAGGTGCAATGGATATAGAGCGGGTAGAATGGATATAGAGCAGGTGCAATGGATATAGAGCAGGTGGAATGGATATAGAGCAGGTGGAATGGATATAGAGCAGGTGCAATGGATATATAGCAGGTGGAATGGATATAGAGCAGGTGGAATGGATATATAGCAGGTAGAATCGATATAGAGCAGGTGGAATGGATATAGAGCAGGTGGAATGGATATAGAGCAGGTGCAATGGATATATAGCAGGTGGAATGGATATAGAGCAGGTAGAATGGATATAGAGCAGGTGCAATGGATATAGAGCAGGTGGAATGGATATAGAGCAGGTGGAATGGATATAGAGCAGGTGGAATGGATATAGAGCAGGTGCAATGGATATATAGCAGGTGGAATGGATATAGAGCAGGTAGAATGGATATAGAGCAGGTGCAATGGATATATAGCAGGTAGAATCGATATAGAGCAGGTGCAATGGATATAGAGCAGGTGGAATGGATATAGAGCAGGTGGAATGGATATAGAGCAGGTGGAATGGATATAGAGCAGGTGCAATGGATATATAGCAGGTGGAATGGATATAGAGCAGGTGGAATGGATATATAGCAGGTAGAATCCATATAGAGCAGGTGCAATATATATATAGCAGGTGGAATGGATATAGAGCAGGTGGATTGGATATAGAGCAGGTAGAATGGATATAGAGCAGGTGGAATGGATATAGAGCAGGTGCAATGGATATATAGCAGGTGGAATGGATATAGAGCAGGTGGAATGGATATATAGCAGGTAAAATCGATATAGATCAGGTGGAATGGATATAGAGCAGGTGCAATGGATATAGAGCAGGTGGAATGGATATAGTGCAGGTAGAATGGATATAGAGCAGGTGGAATGGATATAGAGCAGGTGCAATGGATATAGAGCAGGTGGAATGGATATATAGCAGTTAGAATCGATATAGAGCAGGTGGAATGGATATAGAGCAGGTGGAATGGATATAGAGCAGGTGCAATGGATATATAGCAGGTGGAATGGATATAGAGCAGGTAGAATGGATATAGAGCAGGTGCAATGGATATAGAGCAGGTGGAATGGATATAGAGCGGGTAGAATGGATATAGAGCAGGTGCAATGGATATAGAGCAGGTGGAATGGATATAGAGCAGGTGCAATGGATATATAGCAGGTGGAATGGATATAGAGCAGGTGGAATGGATATATAGCAGGTAGAATCGATATAGAGCAGGTGGAATGGATATAGAGCAGGTGGAATGGATATAGAGCAGGTGCAATGGATATATAGCAGGTGGAATGGATATAGAGCAGGTAGAATGGATATAGAGCAGGTGCAATGGATATAGAGCAGGTGGAATGGATATAGAGCAGGTAGAATCGATATAGAGCAGGTGCAATGGATATAGAGCAGGTGGAATGGATATAGAGCAGGTGGAATGGATATAGAGCAGGTGGAATGGATATAGAGCAGGTGCAATGGATATATAGCAGGTGGAATGGATATAGAGCAGGTAGAATGGATATAGAGCAGGTGCAATGGATATATAGCAGGTAGAATCGATATAGAGCAGGTGCAATGGATATAGAGCAGGTGGAATGGATATAGAGCAGGTGGAATGGATATAGAGCAGGTGCAATGGATATATAGCAGGTGGAATGGATATAGAGCAGGTGGAATGGATATATAGCAGGTAGAATCCATATAGAGCAGGTGCAATGGATATATAGCAGGTGGAATGGATATAGAGCAGGTGGATTGGATATAGAGCAGGTAGAATGGATATAGAGCAGGTGGAATGGATATAGAGCAGGTGCAATGGATATATAGCAGGTGGAATGGATATAGAGCAGGTGGAATGGATATATAGCAGGTAGAATCGATATAGATCAGGTGGAATGGATATAGAGCAGGTGCAATGGATATAGAGCAGGTGGAATGGATATAGTGCAGGTAGAATGGATATAGAGCAGGTGGAATGGATATAGAGCAGGTGCAATGGATATAGAGCAGGTGGAATGGATATATAGCAGGTAGAATCGATATAGAGCAGGTGGAATGGATATAGAGCAGGTGGAATGGATATAGAGCAGGTGCAATGGATATATAGCAGGTGGAATGGATATAGAGCGGGTAGAATGGATATAGAGCAGGTGCAATGCATATAGAGCAGGTGGAATGGATATAGAGCAGGTGGAATGGATATAGAGCAGGTGCAATGGATATATAGCAGGTGGAATGGATATAGAGCAGGTGGAATGGATATATAGCAGGTAGAATCGATATAGAGCAGGTGGCATGGATATAGAGCAGGTGGAATGGATATAGAGCAGGTGCAATGGATATATAGCAGGTGGAATGGATATAGAGCAGGTAGAATGGATATAGAGCAGGTGCAATGGATATATAGCAGGTGGAATGGATATAGAGCAGGTGGAATGGATATATAGCAGGTAGAATCGATATAGAGCAGGTGGAATGGATATAGAGCAGGTGGAATGGATATAGAGCAGGTGCAATGGATATATAGCAGGTGGAATGGATATAGAGCAGGTAGAATGGATATAGAGCAGGTGCAATGGATATAGAGCAGGTGGAATGGATATAGAGCAGGTAGAATCGATATAGAGCAGGTGCAATGGATATAGAGCAGGTGGAATGGATATAGAGCAGGTGGAATGGATATAGAGCAGGTGGAATGGATATAGAGCAGGTGCAATGGATATATAGCAGGTGGAATGGATATAGAGCAGGTAGAATGGATATAGAGCAGGTGCAATGGATATATAGCAGGTAGAATCGATATAGAGCAGGTGCAATGGATATAGAGCAGGTGGAATGGATATAGAGCAGGTGGAATGGATATAGAGCAGGTGCAATGGATATATAGCAGGTGGAATGGATATAGAGCAGGTGGAATGGATATATAGCAGGTAGAATCCATATAGAGCAGGTGCAATGGATATATAGCAGGTGGAATGGATATAGAGCAGGTGGATTGGATATAGAGCAGGTAGAATGGATATAGAGCAGGTGGAATGGATATAGAGCAGGTGCAATGGATATAGAGCAGGTGGAATGGATATAGTGCAGGTAGAATGGATATAGAGCAGGTGGAATGGATATAGAGCAGGTGCAATGGATATAGAGCAGGTGGAATGGATATATAGCAGGTAGAATCGATATAGAGCAGGTGGAATGGATATAGAGCAGGTGGAATGGATATAGAGCAGGTGCAATGGATATATAGCAGGTGGAATGGATATAGAGCAGGTAGAATGGATATAGAGCAGGTGCGATGGATATAGAGCAGGTGGAATGGATATAGAGCGGGTAGAATGGATATAGAGCAGGTGCAATGGATATAGAGCAGGTGGAATGGATATAGAGCAGGTGGAATGGATATAGAGCAGGTGCAATGGATATAGAGCAGGTGGAATGGATATATAGCAGGTAGAATCGATATAGAGCAGGTGGAATGGATATAGAGCAGGTGGAATGGATATAGAGCAGGTGCAATGGATATATAGCAGGTGGAATGGATATAGAGCAGGTAGAATGGATATAGAGCAGGTGCGATGGATATAGAGCAGGTGGAATGGATATAGAGCGGGTAGAATGGATATAGAGCAGGTGCAATGGATATAGAGCAGGTGGAATGGATATAGAGCAGGTGGATTGGATATAGAGCAGGTAGAATGGATATAGAGCAGGTGGAATGGATATATAGCAGGTGGAATGGATATAGAGCAGGTAGAATGGATATAGAGCAGGTGCGATGGATATAGAGCAGGTGGAATGGATATAGAGCGGGTAGAATGGATATAGAGCAGGTGCAATGGATATAGAGCAGGTGGAATGGATATAGAGCAGGTGGATTGGATATAGAGCAGGTAGAATGGATATAGAGCAGGTGGAATGGATATACAGCAGGTGCAATGGATATATAGCAGGTGGAATGGATATATAGCAGGTAGAATCGATATAGAGCAGGTGGAATGGATATAGAGCAGGTGGAATGGATATAGAGCAGGTGCAATGGATATATAGCAGGTGGAATGGATATAGAGCAGGTAGAATGGATATAGAGCAGGTGCGATGGATATAGAGCAGGTGGAATGGATATAGAGCGGGTAGAATGGATATAGAGCAGGTGCAATGGATATAGAGCAGGTGGAATGGATATAGAGCAGGTGGATTGGATATAGAGCAGGTAGAATGGATATAGAGCAGGTGGAATGGATATACAGCAGGTGCAATGGATATATAGCAGGTGGAATGGATATAGAGCAGGTGGAATGGATATATAGCAGGTAGAATCGATATAGATCAGGTGGAATGGATATAGAGCAGGTGCAATGGATATAGAGCAGGTGGAATGGATATAGTGCAGGTAGAATGGATATAGAGCAGGTGGAATGGATATAGAGCAGGTGCAATGGATATAGAGCAGGTGGAATGGATATATAGCAGGTAGAATCGATATAGAGCAGGTGGAATGGATATAGAGCAGGTAGAATGGATATAGAGCAGGTGCGATGGATATAGAGCAGGTGGAATGGATATAGAGCGGGTAGAATGGATATAGAGCAGGTGCAATGGATATAGAGCAGGTGGAATGGATATAGAGCAGGTGGAATGGATATAGAGCAGGTGGAATGGATATAGAGCAGGTGCAATGGATATATAGCAGGTGGAATGGATATAGAGCAGGTAGAATGGATATAGAGCAGGTGCGATGGATATAGAGCAGGTGGAATGGATATAGAGCAGGTAGAATGGATATAGAGCAGGTGCAATGGATATATAGCAGGTAGAATCGATATAGAGCAGGTGCAATGGATATAGAGCAGGTGGAATGGATATAGAGCAGGTGGAATGGATATAGAGCAGGTGCAATGGATATATAGCAGGTGGAATGGATATAGAGCAGGTGGAATGGATATATAGCAGGTAGAATCCATATAGAGCAGGTGCAATGGATATATAGCAGGTGGAATGGATATAGAGCAGGTGGATTGGATATAGAGCAGGTAGAATGGATATAGAGCAGGTGGAATGGATATAGAGCAGGTGCAATGGATATATAGCAGGTGGAATGGATATAGAGCAGGTGGAATGGATATATAGCAGGTAGAATCGATATAGATCAGGTGGAATGGATATAGAGCAGGTGCAATGGATATAGAGCAGGTGCAATGGATATAGAGCAGGTGGAATGGATATAGAGCAGGTGGAATGGATATAGAGCAGGTGGAATGGATATAGAGCAGGTGCAATGGATATACAGCAGGTGGAATGGATATAGAGCAGGTGGAATGGATATAGAGCAGGTGCAATGGATATATAGCAGGTGGAATGGATATAGAGCAGGTAGAATGGATATAGAGCAGGTGCAATGGATATAGAGCAGGTGGAATGGATATATAGCAGGTAGAATCGATATAGAGCAGGTGGAATGGATATAGAGCAGGTGGAATGGATATAGAGCAGGTGCAATGGATATATAGCAGGTGGAATGGATATAGAGCAGGTAGAATGGATATAGAGCAGGTGCGATGGATATAGAGCAGGTGGAATGGATATAGAGCGGGTAGAATGGATATAGAGCAGGTGCAATGGATATAGAGCAGGTGGAATGGATATAGAGCAGGTGGATTGGATATAGAGCAGGTAGAATGGATATAGAGCAGGTGGAATGGATATATAGCAGGTGGAATGGATATAGAGCAGGTAGAATGGATATAGAGCAGGTGCGATGGATATAGAGCAGGTGGAATGGATATAGAGCGGGTAGAATGGATATAGAGCAGGTGCAATGGATATAGAGCAGGTGGAATGGATATAGAGCAGGTGGATTGGATATAGAGCAGGTAGAATGGATATAGAGCAGGTGGAATGGATATACAGCAGGTGCAATGGATATATAGCAGGTGGAATGGATATATAGCAGGTAGAATCGATATAGAGCAGGTGGAATGGATATAGAGCAGGTGGAATGGATATAGAGCAGGTGCAATGGATATATAGCAGGTGGAATGGATATAGAGCAGGTAGAATGGATATAGAGCAGGTGCGATGGATATAGAGCAGGTGGAATGGATATAGAGCGGGTAGAATGGATATAGAGCAGGTGCAATGGATATAGAGCAGGTGGAATGGATATAGAGCAGGTGGATTGGATATAGAGCAGGTAGAATGGATATAGAGCAGGTGGAATGGATATACAGCAGGTGCAATGGATATATAGCAGGTGGAATGGATATAGAGCAGGTGGAATGGATATATAGCAGGTAGAATCGATATAGATCAGGTGGAATGGATATAGAGCAGGTGCAATGGATATAGAGCAGGTGGAATGGATATAGTGCAGGTAGAATGGATATAGAGCAGGTGGAATGGATATAGAGCAGGTGCAATGGATATAGAGCAGGTGGAATGGATATATAGCAGGTAGAATCGATATAGAGCAGGTGGAATGGATATAGAGCAGGTAGAATGGATATAGAGCAGGTGCGATGGATATAGAGCAGGTGGAATGGATATAGAGCGGGTAGAATGGATATAGAGCAGGTGCAATGGATATAGAGCAGGTGGAATGGATATAGAGCAGGTGGAATGGATATAGAGCAGGTGGAATGGATATAGAGCAGGTGCAATGGATATATAGCAGGTGGAATGGATATAGAGCAGGTAGAATGGATATAGAGCAGGTGCGATGGATATAGAGCAGGTGGAATGGATATAGAGCAGGTAGAATGGATATAGAGCAGGTGCAATGGATATATAGCAGGTAGAATCGATATAGAGCAGGTGCAATGGATATAGAGCAGGTGGAATGGATATAGAGCAGGTGGAATGGATATAGAGCAGGTGCAATGGATATATAGCAGGTGGAATGGATATAGAGCAGGTGGAATGGATATATAGCAGGTAGAATCCATATAGAGCAGGTGCAATGGATATATAGCAGGTGGAATGGATATAGAGCAGGTGGATTGGATATAGAGCAGGTAGAATGGATATAGAGCAGGTGGAATGGATATAGAGCAGGTGCAATGGATATATAGCAGGTGGAATGGATATAGAGCAGGTGGAATGGATATATAGCAGGTAGAATCGATATAGATCAGGTGGAATGGATATAGAGCAGGTGCAATGGATATAGAGCAGGTGCAATGGATATAGAGCAGGTGGAATGGATATAGAGCAGGTGGAATGGATATAGAGCAGGTGGAATGGATATAGAGCAGGTGCAATGGATATACAGCAGGTGGAATGGATATAGAGCAGGTGGAATGGATATAGAGCAGGTGCAATGGATATATAGCAGGTGGAATGGATATAGAGCAGGTAGAATGGATATAGAGCAGGTGCAATGGATATATAGCAGGTAGAATCGATATAGAGCAGGTGCAATGGATATAGAGCAGGTGGAATGGATATAGAGCAGGTGGAATGGATATAGAGCAGGTGCAATGGATATATAGCAGGTGGAATGGATATAGAGCAGGTGGATTGGATATAGAGCAGGTAGAATGGATATAGAGCAGGTGGAATGGATATAGAGCAGGTGCAATGGATATATAGCAGGTGGAATGGATATAGAGCAGGTGGAATGGATATAGAGCGGGTAGAATGGATATAGAGCAGGTGCAATGGATATAGAGCAGGTGGAATGGATATAGAGCAGGTGGAATGGATATAGAGCAGGTGGAATGGATATAGAGCAGGTGCAATGGATATACAGCAGGTGGAATGGATATAGAGCAGGTGGAATGGATATAGAGCAGGTGCAATGGATATATAGCAGGTGGAATGGATATAGAGCAGGTAGAATGGATATAGAGCAGGTGCAATGGATATATAGCAGGTAGAATCGATATAGAGCAGGTGCAATGGATATAGAGCAGGTGGAATGGATATAGAGCAGGTGGAATGGATATAGAGCAGGTGCAATGGATATATAGCAGGTGGAATGGATATAGAGCAGGTGGAATGGATATATAGCAGGTAGAATCCATATAGAGCAGGTGCAATGGATATATAGCAGGTGGAATGGATATAGAGCAGGTGGATTGGATATAGAGCAGGTAGAATGGATATAGAGCAGGTGGAATGGATATAGAGCAGGTGCAATGGATATATAGCAGGTGGAATGGATATAGAGCAGGTGGAATGGATATATAGCAGGTAGAATCGATATAGATCAGGTGGAATGGATATAGAGCAGGTGCAATGGATATAGAGCAGGTGGAATGGATATAGTGCAGGTAGAATGGATATAGAGCAGGTGGAATGGATATAGAGCAGGTGCAATGGATATAGAGCAGGTGGAATGGATATATAGCAGGTAGAATCGATATAGAGCAGGTGGAATGGATATAGAGCAGGTGGAATGGATATAGAGCAGGTGCAATGGATATATAGCAGGTGGAATGGATATAGAGCAGGTAGAATGGATATAGAGCAGGTGCGATGGATATAGAGCAGGTGGAATGGATATAGAGCGGGTAGAATGGATATAGAGCAGGTGCAATGGATATAGAGCAGGTGGAATGGATATAGAGCAGGTGGAATGGATATAGAGCAGGTGCAATGGATATAGAGCAGGTGGAATGGATATATAGCAGGTAGAATCGATATAGAGCAGGTGGAATGGATATAGAGCAGGTGGAATGGATATAGAGCAGGTGCAATGGATATATAGCAGGTGGAATGGATATAGAGCAGGTAGAATGGATATAGAGCAGGTGCGATGGATATAGAGCAGGTGGAATGGATATAGAGCGGGTAGAATGGATATAGAGCAGGTGCAATGGATATAGAGCAGGTGGAATGGATATAGAGCAGGTGGATTGGATATAGAGCAGGTAGAATGGATATAGAGCAGGTGGAATGGATATATAGCAGGTGGAATGGATATAGAGCAGGTAGAATGGATATAGAGCAGGTGCGATGGATATAGAGCAGGTGGAATGGATATAGAGCGGGTAGAATGGATATAGAGCAGGTGCAATGGATATAGAGCAGGTGGAATGGATATAGAGCAGGTGGATTGGATATAGAGCAGGTAGAATGGATATAGAGCAGGTGGAATGGATATACAGCAGGTGCAATGGATATATAGCAGGTGGAATGGATATATAGCAGGTAGAATCGATATAGAGCAGGTGGAATGGATATAGAGCAGGTGGAATGGATATAGAGCAGGTGCAATGGATATATAGCAGGTGGAATGGATATAGAGCAGGTAGAATGGATATAGAGCAGGTGCGATGGATATAGAGCAGGTGGAATGGATATAGAGCGGGTAGAATGGATATAGAGCAGGTGCAATGGATATAGAGCAGGTGGAATGGATATAGAGCAGGTGGATTGGATATAGAGCAGGTAGAATGGATATAGAGCAGGTGGAATGGATATACAGCAGGTGCAATGGATATATAGCAGGTGGAATGGATATAGAGCAGGTGGAATGGATATATAGCAGGTAGAATCGATATAGATCAGGTGGAATGGATATAGAGCAGGTGCAATGGATATAGAGCAGGTGGAATGGATATAGTGCAGGTAGAATGGATATAGAGCAGGTGGAATGGATATAGAGCAGGTGGAATGGATATAGAGCAGGTGCAATGGATATATAGCAGGTGGAATGGATATAGAGCAGGTGGAATGGATATATAGCAGGTAGAATCCATATAGAGCAGGTGCAATGGATATATAGCAGGTGGAATGGATATAGAGCAGGTGGATTGGATATAGAGCAGGTAGAATGGATATAGAGCAGGTGGAATGGATATAGAGCAGGTGCAATGGATATATAGCAGGTGGAATGGATATAGAGCAGGTGGAATGGATATATAGCAGGTAGAATCGATATAGATCAGGTGGAATGGATATAGAGCAGGTGCAATGGATATAGAGCAGGTGGAATGGATATAGTGCAGGTAGAATGGATATAGAGCAGGTGGAATGGATATAGAGCAGGTGCAATGGATATAGAGCAGGTGGAATGGATATATAGCAGGTAGAATCGATATAGAGCAGGTGGAATGGATATAGAGCAGGTGGAATGGATATAGAGCAGGTGCAATGGATATATAGCAGGTGGAATGGATATAGAGCAGGTAGAATGGATATAGAGCAGGTGCGATGGATATAGAGCAGGTGGAATGGATATAGAGCGGGTAGAATGGATATAGAGCAGGTGCAATGGATATAGAGCAGGTGGAATGGATATAGAGCAGGTGGAATGGATATAGAGCAGGTGCAATGGATATAGAGCAGGTGGAATGGATATATAGCAGGTAGAATCGATATAGAGCAGGTGGAATGGATATAGAGCAGGTGGAATGGATATAGAGCAGGTGCAATGGATATATAGCAGGTGGAATGGATATAGAGCAGGTAGAATGGATATAGAGCAGGTGCGATGGATATAGAGCAGGTGGAATGGATATAGAGCGGGTAGAATGGATATAGAGCAGGTGCAATGGATATAGAGCAGGTGGAATGGATATAGAGCAGGTGGATTGGATATAGAGCAGGTAGAATGGATATAGAGCAGGTGGAATGGATATATAGCAGGTGGAATGGATATAGAGCAGGTAGAATGGATATAGAGCAGGTGCGATGGATATAGAGCAGGTGGAATGGATATAGAGCGGGTAGAATGGATATAGAGCAGGTGCAATGGATATAGAGCAGGTGGAATGGATATAGAGCAGGTGGATTGGATATAGAGCAGGTAGAATGGATATAGAGCAGGTGGAATGGATATACAGCAGGTGCAATGGATATATAGCAGGTGGAATGGATATATAGCAGGTAGAATCGATATAGAGCAGGTGGAATGGATATAGAGCAGGTGGAATGGATATAGAGCAGGTGCAATGGATATATAGCAGGTGGAATGGATATAGAGCAGGTAGAATGGATATAGAGCAGGTGCGATGGATATAGAGCAGGTGGAATGGATATAGAGCGGGTAGAATGGATATAGAGCAGGTGCAATGGATATAGAGCAGGTGGAATGGATATAGAGCAGGTGGATTGGATATAGAGCAGGTAGAATGGATATAGAGCAGGTGGAATGGATATAGAGCAGGTGGAATGGATATATAGCAGGTAGAATCGATATAGATCAGGTGGAATGGATATAGAGCAGGTGCAATGGATATAGAGCAGGTGGAATGGATATAGTGCAGGTAGAATGGATATAGAGCAGGTGGAATGGATATAGAGCAGGTGCAATGGATATAGAGCAGGTGGAATGGATATATAGCAGGTAGAATCGATATAGAGCAGGTGGAATGGATATAGAGCAGGTAGAATGGATATAGAGCAGGTGCGATGGATATAGAGCAGGTGGAATGGATATAGAGCGGGTAGAATGGATATAGAGCAGGTGCAATGGATATAGAGCAGGTGGAATGGATATAGAGCAGGTGGAATGGATATAGAGCAGGTGGAATGGATATAGAGCAGGTGCAATGGATATACAGCAGGTGGAATGGATATAGAGCAGGTAGAATGGATATAGAGCAGGTGCGATGGATATAGAGCAGGTGGAATGGATATAGAGCGGGTAGAATGGATATAGAGCAGGTGCAATGGATATAGAGCAGGTGGAATGGATATAGAGCGGGTAGAATGGATATAGAGCAGGTGCAATGGATATAGAGCAGGTGGAATGGATATAGAGCAGGTGGATTGGATATAGTGCAGGTAGAATGGATATAGAGCAGGTGGAATGGATATAGAGCAGGTGCAATGGATATAGAGCAGGTGGAATGGATATATAGCAGGTAGAATCGATATAGAGCAGGTGGAATGGATATAGAGCAGGTGGAATGGATATAGAGCAGGTGCAATGGATATATAGCAGGTGGAATGGATATAGAGCAGGTAGAATGGATATAGAGCAGGTGCGATGGATATAGAGCAGGTGGAATGGATATAGAGCAGGTGGAATGGATATACAGCAGGTGCAATGGATATATAGCAGGTGGAATGGATATAGAGCAGGTGGAATGGATATATAGCAGGTAGAATCGATATAGATCAGGTGGAATGGATATAGAGCAGGTGCAATGGATATAGAGCAGGTGGAATGGATATAGTGCAGGTAGAATGGATATAGAGCAGGTGG
Source organism: Pemphredon lugubris (assembly GCA_933228935.1). Lineage (NCBI taxonomy): Eukaryota > Metazoa > Arthropoda > Insecta > Hymenoptera > Crabronidae > Pemphredon > Pemphredon lugubris. The sequence continues at coordinate 29,321,738 of OW121817.1, read as the reverse complement.
AATGGATATAGATCAGGTGGAATGGATATAGAGCAGGTGCAATGGATATAGAGCAGGTAGAATCGATATAGAGCAGGTGGAATGGATATAGAGCAGGTGGAATGGATGTAGAGCAGGTGCAATGGATATATAGCAGGTGGAATGGATATAGAGCAGGTAGAATGGATATAGAGCAGGTGCGATGGATATAGAGCAGGTGGAATGGATATAGAGCGGGTAGAATGGATATAGAGCAGGTGCAATGGATATAGAGCAGGTGGAATGGATATAGAGCAGGTGGATTGGATATAGAGCAGGTAGAATGGATATAGAGCAGGTGGAATGGATATACAGCAGGTGCAATGGATATATAGCAGGTGGAATGGATATAGAGCAGGTGGAATGGATATATAGCAGGTAGAATCGATATAGATCAGGTGGAATGGATATAGAGCAGGTGCAATGGATATAGAGCAGGTGGAATGGATATAGTGCAGGTAGAATGGATATAGAGCAGGTGGAATGGATATAGAGCAGGTGCAATGGATATAGAGCAGGTGGAATGGATATATAGCAGGTAGAATCGATATAGAGCAGGTGGAATGGATATAGAGCAGGTGGAATGGATGTAGAGCAGGTGCAATGGATATATAGCAGGTGGAATGGATATAGAGCAGGTAGAATGGATATAGAGCAGGTGCGATGGATATAGAGCAGGTGGAATGGATATAGAGCGGGTAGAATGGATATAGAGCAGGTGCAATGGATATAGAGCAGGTGGAATGGATATAGTGCAGGTAGAATGGATATAGAGCAGGTGGAATGGATATAGAGCAGGTGCAATGGATATAGAGCAGGTGGAATGGATATATAGCAGGTAGAATCGATATAGAGCAGGTGGAATGGATATAGAGCAGGTGGAATGGATGTAGAGCAGGTGCAATGGATATATAGCAGGTGGAATGGATATAGAGCAGGTAGAATGGATATAGAGCAGGTGCGATGGATATAGAGCAGGTGGAATGGATATAGAGCGGGTAGAATGGATATAGAGCAGGTGCAATGGATATAGAGCAGGTGGAATGGATATAGAGCAGGTGGAATGGATATAGAGCAGTTGCAATGGATATATAGCAGGTGGAATGGATATAGAGCAGGTGGAATGGATATATAGCAGGTAGAATCGATATAGAGCAGGTGCAATGGATATATAGCAGGTGGAATGGATATAGAGCAGGTGGATTGGATATAGAGCAGGTAGAATGGATATAGAGCAGGTGGAATGGATATAGAGCAGGTGCAATGGATATATAGCAGGTGGAATGGATATAGAGCAGGTGGAATGGATATATAGCAGGTAGAATCGATATAGATCAGGTGGAATGGATATAGAGCAGGTGCAATGGATATAGAGCAGGTGGAATGGATATAGTGCAGGTAGAATGGATATAGAGCAGGTGGAATGGATATAGAGCAGGTGCAATGGATATAGAGCAGGTGGAATGGATATATAGCAGGTAGAATCGATATAGAGCAGGTGGAATGGATATAGAGCAGGTGGAATGGATATAGAGCAGGTGCAATGTATATATAGCAGGTGGAATGGATATAGAGCAGGTAGAATGGATATAGAGCAGGTGCGATGGATATAGAGCAGGTGGAATGGATATAGAGCGGGTAGAATGGATATAGAGCAGGTGCAATGGATATAGAGCAGGTGGAATGGATATAGAGCAGGTGGAATGGATATAGAGCAGGTGCAATGGATATATAGCAGGTGGAATGGATATAGAGCAGGTGGAATGGATATATAGCAGGTAGAATCGATATAGAGCAGGTGGAATGGATATAGAGCAGGTGGAATGGATATAGAGCAGGTGCAATGGATATTTAGCAGGTGGAATGGATATAGAGCAGGTAGAATGGATATAGAGCAGGTGCAATGGATATATAGCAGGTGGAATGGATATAGAGCAGGTGGAATGGATATAGAGCAGGTAGAATGGATATAGAGCAGGTGGAATGGATATAGAGCAGGTGGAATGGATATAGAGCAGGTGCAATGGATATGTAGCAGGTGGAATGGATATAGAGCAGGTGGAATGGATATAGAGCAGGTGCAATGGATATATAGCAGGTGGAATGGATATAGAGCAGGTAGAATGGATATAGAGCAGGTGCAATGGATATATAGCAGGTAGAATCGATATAGAGCAGGTGCAATGGATATAGAGCAGGTGGAATGGATATAGAGCAGGTGGAATGGATATAGAGCAGGTGCAATGGATATATAGCAGGTGGAATGGATATATAGCAGGTAGAATCCATATAGAGCAGGTGCAATGGATATATAGCAGGTGGAATGGATATAGAGCAGGTGGATTGGATATAGAGCAGGTAGAATGGATATAGAGCAGGTGGAATGGATATACAGCAGGTGCAATGGATATATAGCAGGTGGAATGGATATAGAGCAGGTGGAATGGATATATAGCAGGTAGAATCGATATAGATCAGGTGGATTGGATATAGAGCAGGTAGAATGGATATAGAGCAGGTGGAATGGATATAGAGCAGGTGCAATGGATATATAGCAGGTGGAATGGATATAGAGCAGGTGGAATGGATATATAGCAGGTAAAATCGATATAGATCAGGTGGAATGGATATAGAGCAGGTGCAATGGATATAGAGCAGGTGCAATGGATATGTAGCAGGTGGAATGGATATAGAGCAGGTGGAATGGATATAGAGCAGGTGCAATGGATATATAGCAGGTGGAATGGATATAGAGCAGGTGCAATGGATATATAGCAGGTGGAATGGATATAGAGCAGGTGCAATGGATATATAGCAGGTGGAATGGATATAGAGCAGGTGCAATGGATATAGAGCAGGTGGAATGGATATAGAGCAGGTGGAATGGATATAGAGCAGGTGCAATGGATATAGAGCAGGTGGAATGGATATAGAGCAGGTGCAATGGATATAGAGCAGGTGGAATGGATATAGAGCGGGTAGAATGGATATAGAGCAGGTGCAATGGATATATAGCAGGTGGAATGGATATAGAGCAGGTAGAATGGATATAGAGCAGGTGCAATGGATATATAGCAGGTGGAATGGATATAGAGCAGGTAGAATGGATATAGAGCAGGTGCAATGGATATAGAGCAGGTGGAATGGATATAGAGCAGGTAGAATGGATATAGAGCAGGTGGAATGGATATATAGCAGGTGGAATGGATATAGAGCAGGTAGAATGGATATAGAGCAGGTGCAATGGATATAGAGCAGGTGGAATGGATATAGAGCAGGTAGAATGGATATAGAGCAGGTGGAATGGATATAGAGCAGGTGCAATGGATATATAGCAGGTGGAATGGATATAGAGCAGGTGCAATGGATATATAGCAGGTAGAATCCATATAGAGCAGGTGCAATGGATATATAGCAGGTGGAATGGATATAGAGCAGGTGGAATGGATATAGAGCAGGTAGAATGGATATAGAGCAGGTGGAATGGATATAGAGCAGGTGCAATGGATATATAGCAGGTGGAATGGATATATAGCAGGTAGAATCGATATAGATCAGGTGGAATGGATATAGAGCAGGTGCAATGGATATATAGCAGGTGGAATGGATATAGAGCAGGTAGAATGGATATAGAGCAGGTGCAATGGATATATAGCAGGTGGAATGGATATAGAGCAGGTGGAATGGATATAGAGCAGGTGCAATGGATATAGAGCAGGTGGAATGGATATAGAGCGGGTAGAATGGATATAGAGCAGGTGCAATGGATATATAGCAGGTGGAATGGATATAGAGCAGGTAGAATGGATATAGAGCAGGTGCAATGGATATAGAGCAGGTGGAATGGATATAGAGCAGGTAGAATGGATATAGAGCAGGTGGAATGGATATAGAGCAGGTGCAATGGATATATAGCAGGTGGAATGGATATAGAGCAGGTGCAATGGATATATAGCAGGTAGAATCCATATAGAGCAGGTGCAATGGATATATAGCAGGTGGAATGGATATAGAGCAGGTGGAATGGATATAGAGCAGGTAGAATGGATATAGAGCAGGTGGAATGGATATAGAGCAGGTGCAATGGATATATAGCAGGTGGAATGGATATATAGCAGGTAGAATCGATATAGATCAGGTGGAATGGATATAGAGCAGGTGCAATGGATATAGAGCAGGTGGAATGGATATAGAGCAGGTGGAATGGATATAGAGCAGGTGCAATGGATATATAGCAGGTGGAATGGATATAGAGCAGGTGCAATGGATATATAGCAGGTGGAATGGATATAAAGCAGGTGGAATGGATATATAGCAGGTAGAATCCATATAGAGCAGGTGCAATGGATATATAGCAGGTGGAATGGATATAGAGCAGGTGGAATGGATATAGAGCAGGTAGAATGGATATAGAGCAGGTGGAATGGATATAGAGCAGGTGGAATGGATATAGAGCAGGTGCAATGGATATGTAGCAGGTGGAATGGATATAGAGCAGGTGGAATGGATATAGAGCAGGTGCAATGGATATAGAGCGGGTAGAATGGATATAGAGCAGGTGCAATGGATATAGAGCAGGTGGAATGGATATAGAGCAGGTGGAATGGATATAGAGCAGGTGCAATTGATATATAGCAGGTGGAATGGATATAGAGCAGGTGGAATGGATATATAGCAGGTAGAATCGATATAGAGCAGGTGGAATGGATATAGAGCAGGTGGAATGGATATAGAGCAGGTGCAATGGATATATAGCAGGTGGAATGGATATAGAGCAGGTAGAATGGATATAGAGCAGGTGCAATGGATATAGAGCAGGTGGAATGGATATAGAGCAGGTAGAATCGATATAGAGCAGGTGCAATGGATATAGAGCAGGTGGAATGGATATAGAGCAGGTGGAATGGATATAGAGCAGGTGGAATGGATATAGAGCAGGTGCAATGGATATATAGCAGGTGGAATGGATATAGAGCAGGTAGAATGGATATAGAGCAGGTGCAATGGATATATAGCAGGTGGAATGGATATAGAGCAGGTGGAATGGATATATAGCAGGTAGAATCCATATAGAGCAGGTGCAATATATATATATAGCAGGTGGAATGGATATAGAGCAGGTGGATTGGATATAGAGCAGGTAGAATGGATATAGAGCAGGTGGAATGGATATAGAGCAGGTGCAATGGATATATAGCAGGTGGAATGGATATAGAGCAGGTGGAATGGATATATAGCAGGTAAAATCGATATAGATCAGGTGGAATGGATATAGAGCAGGTGCAATGGATATAGAGCAGGTGCAATGGATATGTAGCAGGTGGAATGGATATAGAGCAGGTGGAATGGATATAGAGCAGGTGCAATGGATATATAGCAGGTGGAATGGATATAGAGCAGGTAGAATGGATATAGAGCAGGTGCAATGGATATATAGCAGGTAGAATCGATATAGAGCAGGTGCAATGGATATAGAACAGGTGGAATGGATATAGAGCAGGTGGAATGGATATAGAGCAGGTGCAATGGATATATAGCAGGTGGAATGGATATATAGCAGGTAGAATCCATATAGAGCAGGTGCAATGGATATATAGCAGGTGGAATGGATATAGAGCAGGTGGATTGGATATAGAGCAGGTAGAATGGATATAGAGCAGGTGGAATGGATATACAGCAGGTGCAATGGATATATAGCAGGTGGAATGGATATAGAGCAGGTGGAATGGATATATAGCAGGTAGAATCGATATAGATCAGGTGGAATGGATATAGAGCAGGTGCAATGGATATAGAGCAGGTGGAATGGATATAGTTCAGGTAGAATGGATATAGAGCAGGTGGAATGGATATAGAGCAGGTGCAATGGATATAGAGCAGGTGGAATGGATATATAGCAGGTAGAATCGATATAGAGCAGGTGGAATGGATATAGAGCAGGTGGAATGGATATAGAGCAGGTGCAATGGATATATAGCAGGTGGAATGGATATAGAGCAGGTAGAATGGATATAGAGCAGGTGCAATGGATATAGAGCAGGTGGAATGGATATAGAGCAGGTAGAATCGATATAGAGCAGGTGCAATGGATATAGAGCAGGTGGAATGGATATAGAGCAGGTGGAATGGATATAGAGCAGGTGGAATGGATATAGAGCAGGTGCAATGGATATATAGCAGGTGGAATGGATATAGAGCAGGTAGAATGGATATAGAGCAGGTGCAATGGATATATAGCAGGTAGAATCGATATAGAGCAGGTGCAATGGATATAGAGCAGGTGGAATGGATATAGAGCAGGTGGAATGGATATAGAGCAGGTGGAATGGATATAGAGCAGGTGCAATGGATATATAGCAGGTGGAATGGATATAGAGCAGGTGGAATGGATATAGAGCAGGTAGAATGGATATAGAGCAGGTGGAATGGATATAGAGCAGGTGCAATGGATATATAGCAGGTGGAATGGATATAGAGCAGGTGGAATGGATATATAGCAGGTAGAATCGATATAGATCAGGTGGAATGGATATAGAGCAGGTGCAATGGATATAGAGCAGGTGGAATGGATATAGAGCAGGTGGAATGGATATAGAGCAGGTGCAATGGATATATAGCAGGTGGAATGGATATAGAGCAGGTGCAATGGATATATAGCAGGTGGAATGGATATAGAGCAGGTGGAATGGATATATAGCAGGTAGAATCCATATAGAGCAGGTGCAATGGATATATAGCAGGTGGAATGGATATAGAGCAGGTGGAATGGATATAGAGCAGGTAGAATGGATATAGAGCAGGTGGAATGGATATAGAGCAGGTGGAATGGATATAGAGCAGGTGCAATGGATATGTAGCAGGTGGAATGGATATAGAGCAGGTGGAATGGATATAGAGCAGGTGCAATGGATATAGAGCGGGTAGAATGGATATAGAGCAGGTGCAATGGATATAGAGCAGGTGGAATGGATATAGAGCAGGTGGAATGGATATAGAGCAGGTGCAATGGATATGTAGCAGGTGGAATGGATATAGAGCAGGTGGAATGGATATATAGCAGGTAGAATCGATATAGAGCAGGTGGAATGGATATAGAGCAGGTGGAATGGATATAGAGCAGGTGCAATGGATATATAGCAGGTGGAATGGATATAGAGCAGGTAGAATGGATATAGAGCAGGTGCAATGGATATAGAGCAGGTGGAATGGATATAGAGCAGGTAGAATCGATATAGAGCAGGTGCAATGGATATAGAGCAGGTGGAATGGATATAGAGCAGGTGGAATGGATATAGAGCAGGTGGAATGGATATAGAGCAGGTGCAATGGATATATAGCAGGTGGAATGAATATAGAGCAGGTAGAATGGATATAGAGCAGGTGCAATGGATATATAGCAGGTGGAATGGATATAGAGCAGGTGGAATGGATATATAGCAGGTAGAATCCATATAGAGCAGGTGCAATGGATATATAGCAGGTGGAATGGATATAGAGCAGGTGGATTGGATATAGAGCAGGTAGAATGGATATAGAGCAGGTGGAATGGATATAGAGCAGGTGCAATGGATATATAGCAGGTGGAATGGATATAGAGCAGGTGGAATGGATATATAGCAGGTAAAATCGATATAGATCAGGTGGAATGGATATAGAGCAGGTGCAATGGATATAGAGCAGGTGGAATGGATATAGTGCAGGTAGAATGGATATAGAGCAGGTGGAATGGATATAGAGCAGGTGCAATGGATATAGAGCAGGTGGAATGGATATATAGCAGGTAGAATCGATATAGAGCAGGTGGAATGGATATAGAGCAGGTGCAATGGATATATAGCAGGTGGAATGGATATAGAGCAGGTGCAATGGATATATAGCAGGTGGAATGGATATAGAGCAGGTGGAATGGATATATAGCAGGTAAAATCGATATAGATCAGGTGGAATGGATATAGAGCAGGTGCAATGGATATAGAGCAGGTGGAATGGATATAGTGCAGGTAGAATGGATATAGAGCAGGTGGAATGGATATAGAGCAGGTGCAATTGATATAGAGCAGGTGGAATGGATATATAGCAGGTAGAATCGATATAGAGCAGGTGGAATGGATATAGAGCAGGTGGAATGGATATAGAGCAGGTGCAATGGATATATAGCAGGTGGAATGGATATAGAGCAGGTAGAATGGATATAGAGCAGGTGCAATGGATATAGAGCAGGTGGAATGGATATAGAGCGGGTAGAATGGATATAGAGCAGGTGCAATGGATATAGAGCAGGTGGAATGGATATAGAGCAGGTGCAATGGATATATAGCAGGTGGAATGGATATAGAGCAGGTGGAATGGATATATAGCAGGTAGAATCGATATAGAGCAGGTGGAATGGATATAGAGCAGGTGGAATGGATATAGAGCAGGTGGAATGGATATAGAGCAGGTGCAATGGATATATAGCAGGTGGAATGGATATAGAGCAGGTGGAATGGATATATAGCAGGTAGAATCCATATAGAGCAGGTGCAATGGATATATAGCAGGTGGAATGGATATAGAGCAGGTGGATTGGATATAGAGCAGGTAGAATGGATATAGAGCAGGTGGAATGGATATAGAGCAGGTGCAATGGATATATAGCAGGTGGAATGTATATAGAGCAGGTGGAATGGATATATAGCAGGTAGAATCGATATAGATCAGGTGGAATGGATATAGAGCAGGTGCTATGGATATAGAGCAGGTGGAATGGATATAGTGCAGGTAGAATGGATATAGAGCAGGTGGAATGGATATAGAGCAGGTGCAATGGATATATAGCAGGTAGAATCGATATAGATCAGGTGGAATGGATATAGAGCAGGTGCTATGGATATAGAGCAGGTGGAATGGATATAGTGCAGGTAGAATGGATATAGAGCAGGTGGAATGGATATAGAGCAGGTGCAATGGATATAGAGCAGGTGGAATGGATATATAGCAGGTAGAATCGATATAGAGCAGGTGGAATGGATATAGAGCAGGTGGAATGGATATAGAGCAGGTGCAATGGATATATAGCAGGTGGAATGGATATAGAGCAGGTAGAATGGATATAGAGCAGGTGCGATGGATATAGAGCAGGTGGAATGGATATAGAGCAGGTGCAATGGATATATAGCAGGTGGAATGGATATAGAGCAGGTGGAATGGATATATAGCAGGTAGAATCCATATAGAGCAGGTGCAATGGATATAGAGCAGGTGCAATGGATATATAGCAGGTGGAATGGATATAGAGCAGGTGGAATGGATATATAGCAGGTAGAATCCATATAGAGCAGGTGCAATGGATATATAGCAGGTGGAATGGATATAGAGCAGGTGGATTGGATATAGAGCAGGTAGAATGGATATAGAGCAGGTGGAATGGATATAGAGCAGGTGCAATGGATATATAGCAGGTGGAATGGATATAGAGCAGGTGGAATGGATATATAGCAGGTAAAATCGATATAGATCAGGTGGAATGGATATAGAGCAGGTGCAATGGATATAGAGCAGGTGGAATGGATATAGTGCAGGTAGAATGGATATAGAGCAGGTGGAATGGATATAGAGCAGGTGCAATGGATATAGAGCAGGTGGAATGGATATATAGCAGGTAGAATCGATATAGAGCAGGTGGAATGGATATAGAGCAGGTGCAATGGATATATAGCAGGTGGAATGGATATAGAGCAGGTGCAATGGATATATAGCAGGTGGAATGGATATAGAGCAGGTGGAATGGATATATAGCAGGTAAAATCGATATAGATCAGGTGGAATGGATATAGAGCAGGTGCAATGGATATAGAGCAGGTGGAATGGATATAGTGCAGGTAGAATGGATATAGAGCAGGTGGAATGGATATAGAGCAGATGCAATTGATATAGAGCAGGTGGAATGGATATATAGCAGGTAGAATCGATATAGAGCAGGTGGAATGGATATAGAGCAGGTGGAATGGATATAGAGCAGGTGCAATGGATATATAGCAGGTGGAATGGATATAGAGCAGGTAGAATGGATATAGAGCAGGTGCAATGGATATAGAGCAGGTGGAATGGATATAGAGCGGGTAGAATGGATATAGAGCAGGTGCAATGGATATAGAGCAGGTGGAATGGATATAGAGCAGGTGCAATGGATATATAGCAGGTGGAATGGATATAGAGCAGGTGGAATGGATATATAGCAGGTAGAATCGATATAGAGCAGGTGGAATGGATATAGAGCAGGTGGAATGGATATAGAGCAGGTGCAATGGATATATAGCAGGTGGAATGGATATAGAGCAGGTAGAATGGATATAGAGCAGGTGCAATGGATATAGAGCAGGTGGAATGGATATAGAGCAGGTAGAATCGATATAGAGCAGGTGCAATGGATATAGAGCAGGTGGAATGGATATAGAGCAGGTGGAATGGATATAGAGCAGGTGGAATGGATATAGAGCAGGTGCAATGGATATATAGCAGGTGGAATGGATATAGAGCAGGTAGAATAGATATAGAGCAGGTGCAATGGATATATAGCAGGTAGAATCGATATAGAGCAGGTGCAATGGATATAGAGCAGGTGGAATGGATATAGAGCAGGTGGAATGGATATAGAGCAGGTGCAATGGATATATAGCAGGTGGAATGGATATAGAGCAGGTGGAATGGATATATAGCAGGTAGAATCCATATAGAGCAGGTGCAATGGATATATAGCAGGTGGAATGGATATAGAGCAGGTGGATTGGATATAGAGCAGGTAGAATGGATATAGAGCAGGTGGAATGGATATAGAGCAGGTGCAATGGATATATAGCAGGTGGAATGTATATAGAGCAGGTGGAATGGATATATAGCAGGTAGAATCGATATAGATCAGGTGGAATGGATATAGAGCAGGTGCTATGGATATAGAGCAGGTGGAATGGATATAGTGCAGGTAGAATGGATATAGAGCAGGTGGAATGGATATAGAGCAGGTGCAATGGATATATAGCAGGTAGAATCGATATAGATCAGGTGGAATGGATATAGAGCAGGTGCTATGGATATAGAGCAGGTGGAATGGATATAGAGCGGGTAGAATGGATATAGAGCAGGTGCAATGGATATAGAGCAGGTGGAATGGATATAGAGCAGGTGGAATGGATATAGAGCAGGTGCAATGGATATATAGCAGGTGGAATGGATATAGAGCAGGTGGAATGGATATATAGCAGGTAGAATCGATATACAGCAGGTGGAATGGATATAGAGCAGGTGGAATGGATATAGAGCAGGTGCAATGGATATATAGCAGGTGGAATGGATATAGAGCAGGTAGAATGGATATAGAGCAGGTGCAATGGATATAGAGCAGGTGGAATGGATATAGAGCAGGTAGAATCGATATAGAGCAGGTGCAATGGATATAGAGCAGGTGGAATGGATATAGAGCAGGTGGAATGGATATAGAGCAGGTGGAATGGATATACAGCAGGTGCAATGGATATATAGCAGGTGGAATGGATATAGAGCAGGTAGAATGGATATAGAGCAGGTGCAATGGATATATAGCAGGTAGAATCGATATAGAGCAGGTGCAATGGATATAGAGCAGGTGGAATGGATATAGAGCAGGTGGAATGGATATAGAGCAGGTGGAATGGATATAGAGCAGGTGCAATGGATATATAGCAGGTGGAATGGATATAGAGCAGGTGGAATGGATATATAGCAGGTAGAATCCATATAGAGCAGGTGCAATGGATATATAGCAGGTGGAATGGATATAGAGCAGGTGGAATGGATATAGAGCAGGTAGAATGGATATAGAGCAGGTGGAATGGATATAGAGCAGGTGCAATGGATATATAGCAGGTGGAATGGATATAGAGCAGGTGGAATGGATATATAGCAGGTAGAATCGATATAGATCAGGTGGAATGGATATAGAGCAGGTGCAATGGATATAGAGCAGGTGGAATGGATATAGAGCAGGTGGAATGGATATAGAGCAGGTGCAATGAATATATAGCAGGTGGAATGGATATAGAGCAGGTGCAATGGATATATAGCAGGTGGAATGGATATAGAGCAGGTGGAATGGATATATAGCAGGTAGAATCCATATAGAGCAGGTGCAATGGATATATAGCAGGTGGAATGGATATAGAGCAGGTGGAATGGATATAGAGCAGGTAGAATGGATATAGAGCTGGTGGAATGGATATAGAGCAGGTGGAATGGATATAGAGCAGGTGCAATGGATATGTAGCAGGTGGAATGGATATAGAGCAGGTGGAATGGATATAGAGCAGGTGCAATGGATATAGAGCAGGTGGAACGGATATAGAGCAGGTGCAATGGATATAGAGCAGGTGGAATGGATATAGAGCAGGTGGAATGGATATAGAGCAGGTGCAATGGATATATAGCAGGTGGAATGGATATAGAGCAGGTGGAATGGATATATAGCAGGTAGAATCGATATAGATCAGGTGGAATGGATATAGAGCAGGTGGAATGGATATATAGCAGGTAGAATCGATATAGAGCAGGTGCAATGGATATAGAGCAGGTGGAATGGATATAGAGCAGGTGCAATGGATATATAGCAGGTGGAATGGATATAGAGCAGGTAGAATGGATATAGAGCAGGTGAAATGGATTTAGAGCAGGTGGAATGGATATAGAGCAGGTGGAATGGATATAGAGCAGGTGCAATGGATATATATAGAGCAGGTGGTATGGATATAGAGCAGGTGGAATGGATATAGAGCAGGTATAATGGATATTGAGCAGGTGGAATGGATATAGAGCAGGTGGAATGGATATATAGCAGGTAGAATCCATATAGAGCAGGTGCAATGGATATATAGCAGGTAGAATCGATATAGAGCAGGTGGAATGGATATAGAGCAGGTGGAATGGATATATAGCAGGTGGAATGGATATAGAGCAGGTGGAATGGATATAGAGCAGGTGCAATGGATATATAGCAGGTGGAATGGATATAGAGCAGGTAGAATGGATATAGAGCAGGTGCAATGGATATAGAGCAGGTGGAATGGATATAGAGCAGGTGCAATGGATATAGAGCAGGTGGAATGGATATAGAGCAGGTGCAATGGATATAGAGCAGGTGGAATGGATATAGAGCAGGTGGAATGGATATAGAGCAGGTGGAATGGATATAGAGCAGGTGGAATGGATATAGAGCAGGTGCAATGGATATATAGCAGGTGGAATGGATATAGAGCAGGTGGAATGGATATAGAGCAGGTGCAATGGATATAGAGCAGGTGGAATGGATATAGAGCAGGTAGAATGGATATATAGCAGGTAGAATCGATATAGAGCAGGTGGAATGGATATAGAGCAGGTGGAATGGATATATAGCAGGTGCAATGGATATAGAGCAGGTGGAATGGATATAGAGCAGGTGGAATGGATATAGAGCAGGTGGAATGGATATAGAGCAGGTGGAATGGATATAGATCAGGTGGAATGGATATAGAGCAGGTGGAATGGATGTAGAGCAGGTGGAATGGATATATAGCAGGTAGAATCGATATAGAGCAGGTGGAATGGATATAGAGCAGGTGGAATGGATATATAGCAGGTAGAATCCATATAGAGCAGGTGCAATGGTTATATAGCAGGTGGAATGGATATAGAGCAGGTGGAATGGATATAGAGCAGGTAGAATGGATATAGAGCAGGTGGAATGGATATAGAGCAGGTGGAATGGATATAGAGCAGGTGCAATGGATATATAGCAGGTGGAATGGATATAGAGCAGGTGGAATGGATATTGAGCAGGTGCAATGGATATAGAGCAGGTGGAATGGATATAGAGCAGGTGCAATGGATATAGAGCAGGTGGAATGGATATAGAGCAGGTGGAATGGATATAGAGCAGGTGCAATGGATATATAGCAGGTGGAATGGATATAGAGCAGGTGGAATGGATATATAGTAGGTAGAATCGATATAGATCAGGTGGAATGGATATAGAGCAGGTGGAATGGATATAGAGCAGGTGGAATGGATATAGAGCAGGTGGAATGGATATAGAGCAGGTGCAATGGATATATAGCAGGTGGAATGGATATAGAGCAGGTGGAATGGATATATAGCAGGTGCAATGGATATATAGCAGGTGGAATGGATATAGAGCAGGTGGAATGGATATATAGCAGGTAGAATCCATATAGAGCAGGTGCAATGGATATATAGCAGGTGGAATGGATATAGAGCAGGTGGAATGGATATAGAGCAGGTAGAATGGATATAGAGCAGGTGGAATGGATATAGAGCAGGTGGAATGGATATAGAGCAGGTGCAATGGATATATAGCATGTGGAATGGATATAGAGCAGGTGGAATGGATATAGAGCAGGTGCAATGGATATAGAGCAGGTGGAATGGATATAGAGCAGGTGCAATGGATATAGAGCAGGTGGAATGGATATAGAGCAGGTGGAATCCATATAGAGCAGGTGCAATGGATATATAGCAGGTAGAATCGATATAGAGCAGGTAGAATGGATATATAGCAGGTGGAATCGATATAGAGCAGGTGGAATGGATATAGAGCAGGTGCAATGGATATAGAGCAGGTGGAATGGATATAGAGCAGGTGGAATGGATATATAGCAGGTAGAATCGATATAGATCAGGTGGAATGGATATAGAGCAGGTTGAATGGATATAGAGCAGGTGGAATGGATATAGAGCAGGTGGAATGGATATAGAGCAGGTGCAATGGATATATAGCAGGTGGAATGGATATAGAGCAGGTGGAATGGATATAGAGCAGGTGCAATGGATATAGAGCAGGTGGAATGGATATAGAGCAGGTAGAATGGATATATAGCAGGTAGAATCGATATAGAGCAGGTGGAATGGATATAGAGCAGGTGGAATGGATATATAGCAGGTGCAATGGATATAGAGCAGGTGGAATGGATATAGAGCAGGTGGAATGGATATAGAGCAGGTGGAATGGATATAGAGCAGGTGGAATGGATATAGATCAGGTGGAATGGATATAGAGCAGGTGGAATGGATGTAGAGCAGGTGGAATGGATATATAGCAGGTAGAATCGATATAGAGCAGGTGGAATGGATATAGAGCAGGTGGAATGGATATATAGCAGGTAGAATCCATATAGAGCAGGTGCAATGGTTATATAGCAGGTGGAATGGATATAGAGCAGGTGGAATGGATATAGAGCAGGTAGAATGGATATAGAGCAGGTGGAATGGATATAGAGCAGGTGGAATGGATATAGAGCAGGTGCAATGGATATATAGCAGGTGGAATGGATATAGAGCAGGTGGAATGGATATAGAGCAGGTGCAATGGATATAGAGCAGGTGGAATGGATATAGAGCAGGTGCAATGGATATAGAGCAGGTGGAATGGATATAGAGCAGGTGGAATGGATATAGAGCAGGTGCAATGGATATATAGCAGGTGGAATGGATATAGAGCAGGTGGAATGGATATATAGTAGGTAGAATCGATATAGATCAGGTGGAATGGATATAGAGCAGGTGGAATGGATATAGAGCAGGTGGAATGGATATAGAGCAGGTGGAATGGATATAGAGCAGGTGCAATGGATATATAGCAGGTGGAATGGATATAGAGCAGGTGGAATGGATATATAGCAGGTGCAATGGATATATAGCAGGTGGAATGGATATAGAGCAGGTGGAATGGATATATAGCAGGTAGAATCCATATAGAGCAGGTGCAATGGATATATAGCAGGTGGAATGGATATAGAGCAGGTGGAATGGATATAGAGCAGGTAGAATGGATATAGAGCAGGTGGAATGGATATAGAGCAGGTGGAATGGATATAGAGCAGGTGCAATGGATATATAGCAGGTGGAATGGATATAGAGCAGGTGGAATGGATATAGAGCAGGTGCAATGGATATAGAGCAGGTGGAATGGATATAGAGCAGGTGCAATGGATATAGAGCAGGTGGAATGGATATAGAGCAGGTGGAATCCATATAGAGCAGGTGCAATGGATATATAGCAGGTAGAATCGATATAGAGCAGGTAGAATGGATATATAGCAGGTGGAATCGATATAGAGCAGGTGGAATGGATATAGAGCAGGTGGAATGGATATAGAGCAGGTGCAATGGATATAGAGCAGGTGGAATGGATATAGAGCAGGTGGAATGGATATATAGCAGGTAGAATCGATATAGATCAGGTGGAATGGATATAGAGCAGGTTGAATGGATATAGAGCAGGTGGAATGGATATAGAGCAGGTGCAATGGATATAGAGCAGGTGGAATGGATATATAGCGGGTAGAATCGATATAGAGCAGGTGGAATGGATATAGAGCAGGTGCAATGGATATAGAGCAGGTGGAATGGATATAGAGCAGGTGCAATGGATATAGAGCAGGTGGAATGGATATAGAGCAGGTGGAATGGATATAGAGCAGGTGCAATGAATATATAGCAGGTGGAATGGATATAGAGCAGGTGCAATGGATATATAGCAGGTGGAATGGATATAGAGCAGGTGGAATGGATATATAGCAGGTAGAATCCATATAGAGCAGGTGCAATGGATATATAGCAGGTGGAATGGATATAGAGCAGGTGGAATGGATATAGAGCAGGTAGAATGGATATAGAGCTGGTGGAATGGATATAGAGCAGGTGGAATGGATATAGAGCAGGTGCAATGGATATAGAGCAGGTGGAATGGATATAGAGCAGGTGGAATGGATATAGAGCAGGTGCAATGGATATAGAGCAGGTGGAACGGATATAGAGCAGGTGCAATGGATATAGAGCAGGTGGAATGGATATAGAGCAGGTGGAATGGATATAGAGCAGGTGCAATGGATATATAGCAGGTGGAATGGATATAGAGCAGGTGGAATGGATATATAGCAGGTAGAATCGATATAGATCAGGTGGAATGGATATAGAGCAGGTGGAATGGATATATAGCAGGTAGAATCGATATAGAGCAGGTGCAATGGATATAGAGCAGGTGGAATGGATATAGAGCAGGTGCAATGGATATATAGCAGGTGGAATGGATATAGAGCAGGTAGAATGGATATAGAGCAGGTGAAATGGATTTAGAGCAGGTGGAATGGATATAGAGCAGGTGGAATGGATATAGAGCAGGTGCAATGGATATATATAGAGCAGGTGGTATGGATATAGAGCAGGTGGAATGGATATAGAGCAGGTATAATGGATATTGAGCAGGTGGAATGGATATAGAGCAGGTGGAATGGATATATAGCAGGTAGAATCCATATAGAGCAGGTGCAATGGATATATAGCAGGTAGAATCGATATAGAGCAGGTGGAATGGATATAGAGCAGGTGGAATGGATATATAGCAGGTGGAATGGATATAGAGCAGGTGGAATGGATATAGAGCAGGTGCAATGGATATATAGCAGGTGGAATGGATATAGAGCAGGTAGAATGGATATAGAGCAGGTGCAATGGATATAGAGCAGGTGGAATGGATATAGAGCAGGTGCAATGGATATAGAGCAGGTGGAATGGATATAGAGCAGGTGCAATGGATATAGAGCAGGTGGAATGGATATAGAGCAGGTGGAATGGATATAGAGCAGGTGGAATGGATATAGAGCAGGTGGAATGGATATAGAGCAGGTGCAATGGATATATAGCAGGTGGAATGGATATAGAGCAGGTGGAATGGATATAGAGCAGGTGCAATGGATATAGAGCAGGTGGAATGGATATAGAGCAGGTAGAATGGATATATAGCAGGTAGAATCGATATAGAGCAGGTGGAATGGATATAGAGCAGGTGGAATGGATATATAGCAGGTGCAATGGATATAGAGCAGGTGGAATGGATATAGAGCAGGTGGAATGGATATAGAGCAGGTGGAATGGATATAGAGCAGGTGGAATGGATATAGATCAGGTGGAATGGATATAGAGCAGGTGGAATGGATGTAGAGCAGGTGGAATGGATATATAGCAGGTAGAATCGATATAGAGCAGGTGGAATGGATATAGAGCAGGTGGAATGGATATATAGCAGGTAGAATCCATATAGAGCAGGTGCAATGGTTATATAGCAGGTGGAATGGATATAGAGCAGGTGGAATGGATATAGAGCAGGTAGAATGGATATAGAGCAGGTGGAATGGATATAGAGCAGGTGGAATGGATATAGAGCAGGTGCAATGGATATATAGCAGGTGGAATGGATATAGAGCAGGTGGAATGGATATTGAGCAGGTGCAATGGATATAGAGCAGGTGGAATGGATATAGAGCAGGTGCAATGGATATAGAGCAGGTGGAATGGATATAGAGCAGGTGGAATGGATATAGAGCAGGTGCAATGGATATATAGCAGGTGGAATGGATATAGAGCAGGTGGAATGGATATATAGTAGGTAGAATCGATATAGATCAGGTGGAATGGATATAGAGCAGGTGGAATGGATATAGAGCAGGTGGAATGGATATAGAGCAGGTGGAATGGATATAGAGCAGGTGCAATGGATATATAGCAGGTGGAATGGATATAGAGCAGGTGGAATGGATATATAGCAGGTGCAATGGATATATAGCAGGTGGAATGGATATAGAGCAGGTGGAATGGATATATAGCAGGTAGAATCCATATAGAGCAGGTGCAATGGATATATAGCAGGTGGAATGGATATAGAGCAGGTGGAATGGATATAGAGCAGGTAGAATGGATATAGAGCAGGTGGAATGGATATAGAGCAGGTGGAATGGATATAGAGCAGGTGCAATGGATATATAGCATGTGGAATGGATATAGAGCAGGTGGAATGGATATAGAGCAGGTGCAATGGATATAGAGCAGGTGGAATGGATATAGAGCAGGTGCAATGGATATAGAGCAGGTGGAATGGATATAGAGCAGGTGGAATCCATATAGAGCAGGTGCAATGGATATATAGCAGGTAGAATCGATATAGAGCAGGTAGAATGGATATATAGCAGGTGGAATCGATATAGAGCAGGTGGAATGGATATAGAGCAGGTGCAATGGATATAGAGCAGGTGGAATGGATATAGAGCAGGTGGAATGGATATATAGCAGGTAGAATCGATATAGATCAGGTGGAATGGATATAGAGCAGGTTGAATGGATATAGAGCAGGTGGAATGGATATAGAGCAGGTGGAATGGATATAGAGCAGGTGCAATGGATATATAGCAGGTGGAATGGATATAGAGCAGGTGGAATGGATATAGAGCAGGTGCAATGGATATAGAGCAATTGGAATGGATATAGAGCAGGTAGAATGGATATATAGCAGGTAGAATCGATATAGAGCAGGTGGAATGGATATAGAGCAGGTGGAATGGATATATAGCAGGTGCAATGGATATAGAGCAGGTGGAATGGATATAGAGCAGGTGGAATGGATATAGAGCAGGTGGAATGGATATAGAGCAGGTGGAATGGATATAGATCAGGTGGAATGGATATAGAGCAGGTGGAATGGATGTAGAGCAGGTGGAATGGATATATAGCAGGTAGAATCGATATAGAGCAGGTGGAATGGATATAGAGCAGGTGGAATGGATATATAGCAGGTAGAATCCATATAGAGCAGGTGCAATGGTTATATAGCAGGTGGAATGGATATAGAGCAGGTGGAATGGATATAGAGCAGGTAGAATGGATATAGAGCAGGTGGAATGGATATAGAGCAGGTGGAATGGATATAGAGCAGGTGCAATGGATATATAGCAGGTGGAATGGATATAGAGCAGGTGGAATGGATATAGAGCAGGTGCAATGGATATAGAGCAGGTGGAATGGATATAGAGCAGGTGCAATGGATATAGAGCAGGTGGAATGGATATAGAGCAGGTGGAATGGATATAGAGCAGGTGCAATGGATATATAGCAGGTGGAATGGATATAGAGCAGGTGGAATGGATATATAGTAGGTAGAATCGATATAGATCAGGTGGAATGGATATAGAGCAGGTGGAATGGATATAGAGCAGGTGGAATGGATATAGAGCAGGTGGAATGGATATAGAGCAGGTGCAATGGATATATAGCAGGTGGAATGGATATAGAGCAGGTGGAATGGATATATAGCAGGTGCAATGGATATATAGCAGGTGGAATGGATATAGAGCAGGTGGAATGGATATATAGCAGGTAGAATCCATATAGAGCAGGTGCAATGGATATATAGCAGGTGGAATGGATATAGAGCAGGTGGAATGGATATAGAGCAGGTAGAATGGATATAGAGCAGGTGGAATGGATATAGAGCAGGTGGAATGGATATAGAGCAGGTGCAATGGATATATAGCAGGTGGAATGGATATAGAGCAGGTGGAATGGATATAGAGCAGGTGCAATGGATATAGAGCAGGTGGAATGGATATAGAGCAGGTGCAATGGATATAGAGCAGGTGGAATGGATATAGAGCAGGTGGAATCCATATAGAGCAGGTGCAATGGATATATAGCAGGTAGAATCGATATAGAGCAGGTAGAATGGATATATAGCAGGTGGAATCGATATAGAGCAGGTGGAATGGATATAGAGCAGGTGGAATGGATATAGAGCAGGTGCAATGGATATAGAGCAGGTGGAATGGATATAGAGCAGGTGGAATGGATATATAGCAGGTAGAATCGATATAGATCAGGTGGAATGGATATAGAGCAGGTTGAATGGATATAGAGCAGGTGGAATGGATATAGAGCAGGTGCAATGGATATAGAGCAGGTGGAATGGATATATAGCGGGTAGAATCGATATAGAGCAGGTGGAATGGATATAGAGCAGGTGCAATGGATATAGAGCAGGTGGAATGGATATAGAGCAGGTGGAATGGATATAGAGCAGGTGCAATGGATATAGAGCAGGTGGAATGGATATAGAGCAGGTGGAATGGATATAGAGCAGGTGCAATGGATATATAGCAGGTGGAATGGATATAGAGCAGGTGGAATGGATATATAGCAGGTAGAATCGATATAGATCAGGTGCAATGGATATATAGCAGGTGGAATGGATATAGAGCAGGTGGAATGGATATAGAGCAGGTAGAATCGATATAGAGCAGGTGCAATGGATATTGAGCAGTTGGAATGGATATATAGCAGGTAGAATCGATATAGAGCAGGTGGAATGGATATAGAGCAAGTGCAATGGATATATAGCAGGTGGAATGGATATAGAGCAGGTGGAATGGATATATAGCAGGTAGAATCCATATAGAGCAGGTGCAATGGATATATAGCAGGTGGAATGGATATAGAGCAGGTAGAATGGATATAGAGCAGGTGGAATGGATATAGAGCAGGTGCAATGGATATATAGCAGATGGAATGGATATAGAGCAGGTGCAATGGATATATAGCAGGTGGAATGGATATAGAGCAGGTGGAATGGATATATAGCAGGTAGAATCGATATAGATCAGGTGGAATGGATATAGAGCAGGTGCAATGGATATAGAGCAGGTGGAATGGATATAGAGCAGGTGGAATGGATATAGAGCAGGTGCAATGGATATATAGCAGGTGCAATGGATATAGAGCAGGTGCAATGGATATATAGCAGGTGGAATGGATATAGAGCAGGTGGAATGGATATATAGCAGGTAGAATCCATATAGAGCAGGTGCAATGGATATATAGCAGGTGGAATGGATATAGAGCAGGTGCAATGGATATAGAGCAGGTGGAATGGATATAGAGCAGGTGCAATGGATATAGAGCAGGTGGAATGGATATAGAGCAGGTGGAATGGATATAGAGCAGGTGGAATGGATATAGAGCAGGTGGAATGGATATAGAGCAGGTGCAATGGATATATAGCAGGTGGAATGGATATAGAGCAGGTGGAATGGATATAGAGCAGGTGCAATGGATATAGAGCAGGTGGAATGGATATAGAGCAGGTAGAATGGATATATAGCAGGTAGAATCGATATAGAGCAGGTGGAATGGATATAGAGCGGGTAGAATGGATATAGAGCAGGTGCAATGGATATAGAGCAGGTGGAATGGATATAGAGCAGGTGGAATGGATATAGAGCAGGTGCAATGGATATATAGCAGGTGGAATGGATATAGAGCAGGTGGAATGGATATATAGCAGGTAGAATCGATATAGAGCAGGTGGAATGGATATAGAGCAGGTGGAATGGATATATAGCAGGTGGAATGGATATATAGCAGGTAGAATCCATATAGAGCAGGTGCAATGGATATATAGCAGGTGGAATGGATATAGAGCAGGTAGAATGGATATAGAGCAGGTGCAATGGATATAGAGCAGGTGGAATGGATATAGAGCAGGTGGAATGGATATAGAGCAGGTGCAATGGATATATAGCAGGTGGAATGGATATATAGCAGGTAGAATCCATATAGAGCAGGTGCAATGGATATATAGCAGGTGGAATGGATATAGAGCAGGTGGATTGGATATAGAGCAGGTAGAATGGATATAGAGCAGGTGGAATGGATATAGAGCAGGTGCAATGGATATATAGCAGGTGGAATGGATATAGAGCAGGTGGAATGGATATATAGCAGGTAGAATCGATATAGAGCAGGTGGAATGGATATATAGCAGGTAGAATCCATATAGAGCAGGTGCAATGGATATATAGCAGGTGGAATGGATATAGAGCAGGTGGAATGGATATAGAGCAGGTGCAATGGATATGTAGCAGGTGGAATGGATATAGAGCAGGTGGAATGGATATAGAGCAGGTGCAATGGATATAGAGCGGGTAGAATGGATATAGAGCAGGTGCAATGGATATATAGCAGGTGGAATGGATATAGAGCAGGTGGAATGGATATAGAGCAGGTAGAATGGATATAGAGCAGGTGGAATGGATATAGAGCAGGTGCAATGGATATAGAGCAGGTGGAATGGATATATAGCAGGTAGAATCGATATAGATCAGGTGGAATGGATATAGAGCGGGTAGAATGGATATAGAGCAGGTGCAATGGATATAGAGCAGGTGGAATGGATATAGAGCAGGTGGAATGGATATAGAGCAGGTGCAATGGATATATAGCAGGTGGAATGGATATAGAGCAGGTGGAATGGATATATAGCAGGTAGAATCGATATAGAGCAGGTGGAATGGATATAGAGCAGGTGGAATGGATATATAGCAGGTGGAATGGATATATAGCAGGTAGAATCCATATAGAGCAGGTGCAATGGATATATAGCAGGTGGAATGGATATAGAGCAGGTAGAATGGATATAGAGCAGGTGCAATGGATATAGAGCAGGTGGAATGGATATAGAGCAGGTGGAATGGATATAGAGCAGGTGCAATGGATATATAGCAGGTGGAATGGATATATAGCAGGTAGAATCCATATAGAGCAGGTGCAATGGATATATAGCAGGTGGAATGGATATAGAGCAGGTGGATTGGATATAGAGCAGGTAGAATGGATATAGAGCAGGTGGAATGGATATAGAGCAGGTGCAATGGATATATAGCAGGTGGAATGGATATAGAGCAGGTGGAATGGATATATAGCAGGTAGAATCGATATAGATCAGGTGGAATGGATATAGAGCAGGTGCAATGGATATAGAGCAGGTGGAATGGATATAGTGCAGGTAGAATGGATATAGAGCAGGTGGAATGGATATAGAGCAGGTGCAATGGATATAGAGCAGGTGGAATGGATATATAGCAGGTAGAATCGATATAGAGCAGGTGGAATGGATATAGAGCAGGTGGAATGGATATAGAGCAGGTGCAATGGATATATAGCAGGTGGAATGGATATAGAGCAGGTAGAATGGATATAGAGCAGGTGCGATGGATATAGAGCAGGTGGAATGGATATAGAGCGGGTAGAATGGATATAGAGCAGGTGCAATGGATATAGAGCAGGTGGAATGGATATAGAGCAGGTGGAATGGATATAGAGCAGGTGCAATGGATATATAGCAGGTGGAATGGATATAGAGCAGGTGGAATGGATATATAGCAGGTAGAATCGATATAGAGCAGGTGGAATGGATATAGAGCAGGTGGAATGGATATAGAGCAGGTGCAATGGATATATAGCAGGTGGAATGGATATAGAGCAGGTGGAATGGATATAGAGCAGGTGCAATGGATATATAGCAGGTGGAATGGATATAGAGCAGGTAGAATGGATATAGAGCAGGTGCAATGGATATATAGCAGGTGGAATGGATATAGAGCAGGTGGAATGGATATAGAGCAGGTAGAATGGATATAGAGCAGGTGGAATGGATATAGAGCAGGTGGAATGGATATAGAGCAGGTGCAATGGATATGTAGCAGGTGGAATGGATATAGAGCAGGTGGAATGGATATAGAGCAGGTGCAATGGATATATAGCAGGTGGAATGGATATAGAGCAGGTAGAATGGATATAGAGCAGGTGCAATGGATATAGAGCAGGTGGAATGGATATAGTGCAGGTAGAATGGATATAGAGCAGGTGGAATGGATATAGAGCAGGTGCAATGGATATAGAGCAGGTGGAATGGATATATAGCAGGTAGAATCGATATAGAGCAGGTGGAATGGATATAGAGCAGGTGGAATCGATATAGAGCAGGTGCAATGGATATAGAGCAGGTGGAATGGATATAGAGCAGGTGGAATGGATATAGAGCAGGTGCAATGGATATATAGCAGGTGGAATGGATATATAGCAGGTAGAATCCATATAGAGCAGGTGCAATGGATATATAGCAGGTGGAATGGATATAGAGCAGGTGGATTGGATATAGAGCAGGTAGAATGGATATAGAGCAGGTGGAATGGATATACAGCAGGTGCAATGGATATATAGCAGGTGGAATGGATATAGAGCAGGTGGAATGGATATATAGCAGGTAGAATCGATATAGATCAGGTGGAATGGATATAGAGCAGGTGCAATGGATATAGAGCAGGTGGAATGGATATAGTGCAGGTAGAATGGATATAGAGCAGGTGGAATGGATATAGAGCAGGTGCAATGGATATAGAGCAGGTGGAATGGATATATAGCAGGTAGAATCGATATAGAGCAGGTGGAATGGATATAGAGCAGGTGGAATGGATATAGAGCAGGTGCAATGGATATATAGCAGGTGGAATGGATATAGAGCAGGTAGATTGGATATAGAGCAGGTGCGATGGATATAGAGCAGGTGGAATGGATATAGAGCGGGTAGAATGGATATAGAGCAGGTGCAATGGATATAGAGCAGGTGGAATGGATATAGAGCAGGTGGAATGGATATAGAGCAGGTGCAATGGATATATAGCAGGTGGAATGGATATAGAGCAGGTGGAATGGATATATAGCAGGTAGAATCGATATAGAGCAGGTGGCATGGATATAGAGCAGGTGGAATGGATATAGAGCAGGTGCAATGGATATATAGCAGGTGGAATGGATATAGAGCAGGTAGAATGGATATAGAGCAGGTGCAATGGATATAGAGCAGGTGGAATGGATATAGAGCAGGTAGAATCGATATAGAGCAGGTGCAATGGATATAGAGCAGGTGGAATGGATATAGAGCAGGTGGAATGGATATAGAGCAGGTGGAATGGATATAGAGCAGGTGCAATGGATATATAGCAGGTGGAATGGATATAGAGCAGGTAGAATGGATATAGAGCAGGTGCAATGGATATATAGCAGGTAGAATCGATATAGAGCAGGTGCAATGGATATAGAGCAGGTGGAATGGATATAGAGCAGGTGGAATGGATATAGAGCAGGTGGAATGGATATAGAGCAGGTGCAATGGATATATAGCAGGTGGAATGGATATAGAGCAGATGCAATGGATATATAGCAGATAGAATCCATATAGAGCAGGTGCAATGGATATATAGCAGGTGGAATGGATATAGAGCAGGTGGAATGGATATAGAGCAGGTAGAATGGATATAGAGCAGGTGGAATGGATATAGAGCAGGTGCAATGGATATATAGCAGGTGGAATGGATATAGAGCAGGTGGAATGGATATATAGCAGGTAGAATCGATATAGATCAGGTGGAATGGATATAGAGCAGGTGCAATGGATATAGAGCAGGTGGAATGGATATAGAGCAGGTGGAATGGATATAGAGCAGGTGCAATGGATATATAGCAGGTGGAATGGATATAGAGCAGGTGCAATGGATATATAGCAGGTGGAATGGATATAGAGCAGGTGGAATGGATATATAGCAGGTAGAATCCATATAGAGCAGGTGCAATGGATATATAGCAGGTGGAATGGATATAGAGCAGGTAGAATGGATATAGAGCAGGTGCGATGGATATAGAGCAGGTGGAATGGATATAGAGCGGGTAGAATGGATATAGAGCAGGTGCAATGGATATAGAGCAGGTGGAATGGATATAGAACAGGTGGAATGGATATATAGCAGGTAGAATCGATATAGAGCAGGTGGAATGGATATAGAGCAGGTGGAATGGATATAGAGCAGGTGCAATGGATATATAGCAGGTGGAATGGATATAGAGCAGGTAGAATGGATATAGAGCAGGTGCAATGGATATAGAGCAGGTGGAATGGATATAGAGCAGGTGGAATGGATATAGAGCAGGTGCAATGGATATATAGCAGGTGGAATGGATATATAGCAGGTAGAATCCATATAGAGCAGGTGCAATGGATATATAGCAGGTGGAATGGATATAGAGCAGGTGGTATGGATACAGAGCAGGTAGAATGGATATAGAGCAGGTGGAATGGATATAGAGCAGGTGCAATGGATATATAGCAGGTGGAATGGATATAGAGCAGGTGGAATGGATATATAGCAGGTAGAATCGATATAGATCAGGTGGAATGGATATAGAGCAGGTGCAATGGATATAGAGCAGGTGGAATGGATATAGTGCAGGTAGAATGGATATATAGCAGGTAGAATCGATATAGAGCAGGTGGAATGGATATAGAGCAGGTGGAATGGATATAGAGCAGGTGCAATGGATATATAGCAGGTGGAATGGATATAGAGCAGGTAGAATGGATATAGAGCAGGTGCGATGGATATAGAGCAGGTGGAATGGATATAGAGCGGGTAGAATGGATATAGAGCAGGTGCAATGGATAAAGAGCAGGTGGAATGGATATAGAGCAGGTGGAATGGATATAGAGCAGGTGCAATGGATATATAGCAGGTGGAATGGATATAGAGCAGGTGGAATGGATATATAGCAGGTAGAATCGATATAGAGCAGGTGGAATGGATATAGAGCAGGTGGAATGGATATAGAGCAGGTGCAATGGATATATAGCAGGTGGAATGGATATAGAGCAGGTGGAATGGATATAGAGCAGGTGCAATGGATATATAGCAGGTGGAATGGATATAGAGCAGGTAGAATGGATATAGAGCAGGTGCAATGGATATATAGCAGGTGGAATGGATATAGAGCAGGTGGAATGGATATAGAGCAGGTAGAATGGATATAGAGCAGGTGGAATGGATATAGAGCAGGTGGAATGGATATAGAGCAGGTGCAATGGATATGTAGCAGGTGGAAAGGATATAGAGCAGGTGGAATGGATATAGAGCAGGTGCAATGGATATATAGCAGGTGGAATGGATATAGAGCAGGTAGAATGGATATAGAGCAGGTGCAATGGATATAGAGCAGGTGGAATGGATATAGTGCAGGTGGAATGGATATAGAGCAGGTGCAATGGATATAGAGCAGGTGGAATGGATATAGAGCAGGTGGAATGGATATAGAGCAGGTGCAATGGATATATAGCAGGTGGAATGGATATAGAGCAGGTGCAATGGATATATAGCAGGTGGAATGGATATAGAGCAGGTGGAATGGATATATAGCAGGTAGAATCCATTAAGAGCAGGTGCAATGGATATATAGCAGGTGGAATGGATATAGAGCAGGTAGAATGGATATAGAGCAGGTGCGATGGATATAGAGCAGGTGGAATGGATATAGAGCGGGTAGAATGGATATAGAGCAGGTGCAATGGATATAGAGCAGGTGGAATGGATATAGAACAGGTGGAATGGATATAGAGCAGGTGCAATGGATATATAGCAGGTGGAATGGATATAGAGCAGGTGGAATGGATATATAGCAGGTAGAATCGATATAGAGCAGGTGGAATGGATATAGAGCAGGTGGAATGGATATAGAGCAGGTGCAATGGATATATAGCAGGTGGAATGGATATAGAGCAGGTGCAATGGATATAGAGCAGGTGGAATGGATATAGAGCAGGTGGAATGGATATAGAGCAGGTGCAATGGATATATAGCAGGTGGAATGGATATATAGCAGGTGGAATGGATATATAGCAGGTAGAATCCATATAGAGCAGGTGCAATGGATATATAGCAGGTGGAATGGATATAGAGCAGGTAGAATGGATATAGAGCAGGTGCAATGGATATAGAGCAGGTGGAATGGATATAGAGCAGGTGGAATGGATATAGAGCAGGTGCAATGGATATATAGCAGGTGGAATGGATATATAGCAGGTAGAATCCATATAGAGCAGGTGCAATGGATATATAGCAGGTGGAATGGATATAGAGCAGGTGGTATGGATACAGAGCAGGTAGAATGGATATAGAGCAGGTGGAATGGATATAGAGCAGGTGCAATGGATATATAGCAGGTGGAATGGATATAGAGCAGGTGGAATGGATATATAGCAGGTAGAATCGATATAGATCAGGTGGAATGGATATAGAGCAGGTGCAATGGATATAGAGCAGGTGGAATGGATATAGTGCAGGTAGAATGGATATATAGCAGGTAGAATCGATATAGAGCAGGTGGAATGGATATAGAGCAGGTGGAATGGATATAGAGCAGGTGCAATGGATATAGAGCAGGTGCAATGGATATGTAGCAGGTGGAAAGGATATAGAGCAGGTGGAATGGATATATAGCAGGTGGAATGGATATAGAGCAGGTAGAATGGATATAGAGCAGGTGCAATGGATATATAGCAGGTGGAATGGATATAGAGCAGGTGGAATGGATATAGAGCAGGTAGAATGGATATAGAGCAGGTGGAATGGATATAGAGCAGGTGGAATGGATATAGAGCAGGTGCAATGGATATGTAGCAGGTGGAAAGGATATAGAGCAGGTGGAATGGATATAGAGCAGGTGCAATGGATATATAGCAGGTGGAATGGATATAGAGCAGGTAGAATGGATATAGAGCAGGTGCAATGGATATAGAGCAGGTGGAATGGATATAGTGCAGGTAGAATGGATAGAGAGCAGGTGGAATGGATATAGAGCAGGTGCAATGGATATAGAGCAGGTGGAATGGATATATAGCAGGTAGAATCGATATAGAGCAGGTGGAATGGATATAGAGCAGGTGGAATCGATATAGAGCAGGTGCAATGGATATAGAGCAGGTGGAATGGATATAGAGCAGGTGGAATGGATATAGAGCAGGTGCAATGGATATATAGCAGGTGGAATGGATATATAGCAGGTAGAATCCATATAGAGCAGGTGCAATGGATATATAGCAGGTGGAATGGATATAGAGCAGGTGCAATGGATATATAGCAGGTGGAATGGATATATAGCAGGTAGAATCCATATAGAGCAGGTGCAATGGATATATAGCAGGTGGAATGGATATAGAGCAGGTGGTATGGATACAGAGCAGGTAGAATGGATATAGAGCAGGTGGAATGGATATAGAGCAGGTGCAATGGATATATAGCAGGTGGAATGGATATAGAGCAGGTGGAATGGATATATAGCAGGTAGAATCGATATAGATCAGGTGGAATGGATATAGAGCAGGTGCAATGGATATAGAGCAGGTGGAATGGATATAGTGCAGGTAGAATGGATATATAGCAGGTAGAATCGATATAGAGCAGGTGGAATGGATATAGAGCAGGTGGAATGGATATAGAGCAGGTGCAATGGATATATAGCAGGTGGAATGGATATAGAGCAGGTAGAATGGATATAGAGCAGGTGCGATGGATATAGAGCAGGTGGAATGGATATAGAGCGGGTAGAATGGATATAGAGCAGGTGCAATGGATAAAGAGCAGGTGGAATGGATATAGAGCAGGTGGAATGGATATAGAGCAGGTGCAATGGATATATAGCAGGTGGAATGGATATAGAGCAGGTGGAATGGATATATAGCAGGTAGAATCGATATAGAGCAGGTGGAATGGATATAGAGCAGGTGGAATGGATATAGAGCAGGTGCAATGGATATATAGCAGGTGGAATGGATATAGAGCAGGTGGAATGGATATAGAGCAGGTGCAATGGATATATAGCAGGTGGAATGGATATAGAGCAGGTAGAATGGATATAGAGCAGGTGCAATGGATATATAGCAGGTGGAATGGATATAGAGCAGGTGGAATGGATATAGAGCAGGTAGAATGGATATAGAGCAGGTGGAATGGATATAGAGCAGGTGGAATGGATATAGAGCAGGTGCAATGGATATGTAGCAGGTGGAAAGGATATAGAGCAGGTGGAATGGATATAGAGCAGGTGCAATGGATATATAGCAGGTGGAATGGATATAGAGCAGGTAGAATGGATATAGAGCAGGTGCAATGGATATAGAGCAGGTGGAATGGATATAGTGCAGGTAGAATGGATAGAGAGCAGGTGGAATGGATATAGAGCAGGTGCAATGGATATAGAGCAGGTGGAATGGATATATAGCAGGTAGAATCGATATAGAGCAGGTGGAATGGATATAGAGCAGGTGGAATCGATATAGAGCAGGTGCAATGGATATAGAGCAGGTGGAATGGATATAGAGCAGGTGGAATGGATATAGAGCAGGTGCAATGGATATATAGCAGGTGGAATGGATATATAGCAGGTAGAATCCATATAGAGCAGGTGCAATGGATATATAGCAGGTGGAATGGATATAGAGCAGGTGGATTGGATATAGAGCAGGTAGAATGGATATAGAGCAGGTGGAATGGATATACAGCAGGTGCAATGGATATATAGCAGGTGGAATGGATATAGAGCAGGTGGAATGGATATATAGCAGGTAGAATCGATATAGATCAGGTGGAATGGATATAGAGCAGGTGCAATGGATATAGAGCAGGTGGAATGGATATAGTGCAGGTAGAATGGATATAGAGCAGGTGGAATGGATATAGAGCAGGTGCAATGGATATAGAGCAGGTGGAATGGATATATAGCAGGTAGAATCGATATAGAGCAGGTGGAATGGATATAGAGCAGGTGGAATGGATATAGAGCAGGTGCAATGGATATATAGCAGGTGGAATGGATATAGAGCAGGTAGATTGGATATAGAGCAGGTGCGATGGATATAGAGCAGGTGGAATGGATATAGAGCGGGTAGAATGGATATAGAGCAGGTGCAATGGATATAGAGCAGGTGGAATGGATATAGAGCAGGTGGAATGGATATAGAGCAGGTGCAATGGATATATAGCAGGTGGAATGGATATAGAGCAGGTGGAATGGATATATAGCAGGTAGAATCGATATAGAGCAGGTGGCATGGATATAGAGCAGGTGGAATGGATATAGAGCAGGTGCAATGGATATATAGCAGGTGGAATGGATATAGAGCAGGTAGAATGGATATAGAGCAGGTGCAATGGATATAGAGCAGGTGGAATGGATATAGAGCAGGTAGAATCGATATAGAGCAGGTGCAATGGATATAGAGCAGGTGGAATGGATATAGAGCAGGTGGAATGGATATAGAGCAGGTGGAATGGATATAGAGCAGGTGCAATGGATATAGAGCAGGTAGAATGGATATAGAGCAGGTGCAATGGATATATAGCAGGTAGAATCGATATAGAGCAGGTGCAATGGATATAGAGCAGGTGGAATGGATATAGAGCAGGTGGAATGGATATAGAGCAGGTGGAATGGATATAGAGCAGGTGCAATGGATATATAGCAGGTGGAATGGATATAGAGCAGGTGCAATGGATATATAGCAGATAGAATCCATATAGAGCAGGTGCAATGGATATATAGCAGGTGGAATGGATATAGAGCAGGTGGAATGGATATAGAGCAGGTAGAATGGATATAGAGCAGGTGGAATGGATATAGAGCAGGTGCAATGGATATATAGCAGGTGGAATGGATATAGAGCAGGTGGAATGGATATATAGCAGGTAGAATCGATATAGATCAGGTGGAATGGATATAGAGCAGGTGCAATGGATATAGAGCAGGTGGAATGGATATAGAGCAGGTGGAATGGATATAGAGCAGGTGCAATGGATATATAGCAGGTGGAATGGATATAGAGCAGGTGCAATGGATATATAGCAGGTGGAATGGATATAGAGCAGGTGGAATGGATATATAGCAGGTAGAATCCATATAGAGCAGGTGCAATGGATATATAGCAGGTGGAATGGATATAGAGCAGGTGGAATGGATATAGAGCAGGTGCAATGGATATATAGCAGGTGGAATGGATATAGAGCAGGTGGAATGGATATAGAGCAGGTGCAATGGATATAGAGCGGGTAGAATGGATATAGAGCAGGTGCAATGGATATATAGCAGGTGGAATGGATATAGAGCAGGTGGAATGGATATAGAGCAGGTAGAATGGATATAGAGCAGGTGGAATGGATATAGAGCAGGTGCAATGGATATATAGCAGGTGGAATGGATATAGAGCAGGTGGAATGGATATATAGCAGGTAGAATCGATATAGATCAGGTGGAATGGATATAGAGCAGGTGCAATGGATATAGAGCAGGTGGAATGGATATAGTGCAGGTAGAATGGATATAGAGCAGGTGCAATGGATATATAGCAGGTGGAATGGATATAGAGCAGGTGCAATGGATATATAGCAGGTGGAATGGATATATAGCAGGTAGAATCCATATAGAGCAGGTGCAATGGATATATAGCAGGTGGAATGGATATAGAGCAGGTGGATTGGATATAGAGCAGGTAGAATGGATATAGAGCAGGTGGAATGGATATAGAGCAGGTGCAATGGATATATAGCAGGTGGAATGGATATAGAGCAGGTGGAATGGATATATAGCAGGTAGAATCGATATAGATCAGGTGGAATGGATATAGAGCAGGTGCAATGGATATAGAGCAGGTGGAATGGATATAGTGCAGGTAGAATGGATATAGAGCAGGTGGAATGGATATAGAGCAGGTGCAATGGATATAGAGCAGGTGGAATGGATATATAGCAGGTAGAATCGATATAGAGCAGGTGGAATGGATATAGAGCAGGTGGAATGGATATAGAGCAGGTGCGATGGATATAGAGCAGGTGGAATGGATATAGAGCGGGTAGAATGGATATAGTGCAGGTGCAATGGATATAGAGCAGGTGGAATGGATATAGAGCAGGTGGAATGGATATAGAGCAGGTGCAATGGATATATAGCAGGTGGAACGGATATAGAGCAGGTGGAATGGATATATAGCAGGTAGAATCGATATAGAGCAGGTGGAATGGATATAGAGCAGGTGGAATGGATATAGAGCAGGTGCAATGGATATATAGCAGGTGGAATGGATATATAGCAGGTAGAATCCATATAGAGCAGGTGCAATGGATATATAGCAGGTGGAATGGATATAGAGCAGGTGGATTGGATATAGAGCAGGTAGAATGGATATAGAGCAGGTGGAATGGATATAGAGCAGGTGCAATGGATATATAGCAGGTGGAATGGATATAGAGCAGGGGCAATGGATATATAGCAGGTGGAATGGATATAGAGCAGGTGGAATGGATATATAGCAGGTAGAATCGATATAGATCAGGTGGAATGGATATAGAGCAGGTGCAATGGATATAGAGCAGGTGGAATGGATATAGTGCAGGTAGAATGGATATAGAGCAGGTGGAATGGATATAGAGCAGGTGCAATGGATATAGAGCAGGTGGAATGGATATATAGCAGGTAGAATCGATATAGAGCAGGTGGAATGGATATAGAGCAGGTAGAATGGATATAGAGCAGGTGGAATGGATATACAGCAGGTGCAATGGATATATAGCAGGTGGAATGGATATAGAGCAGGTGGAATGGATATATAGCAGGTAGAATCGATATAGATCAGGTGGAATGGATATAGAGCAGGTGCAATGGATATAGAGCAGGTGGAATGGATATAGTGCAGGTAGAATGGATATAGAGCAGGTGGAATGGATATAGAGCAGGTGCAATGGATATAGAGCAGGTGGAATGGATATATAGCAGGTAGAATCGATATAGAGCAGGTGGAATGGATATAGAGCAGGTGGAATGGATATAGAGCAGGTGCAATGGATATATAGCAGGTGGAATGGATATAGAGCAGGTAGATTGGATATAGAGCAGGTGCGATGGATATAGAGCAGGTGGAATGGATATAGAGCGGGTAGAATGGATATAGAGCAGGTGCAATGGATATAGAGCAGGTGGAATGGATATAGAGCAGGTGGAATGGATATAGAGCAGGTGCAATGGATATATAGCAGGTGGAATGGATATAGAGCAGGTGGAATGGATATATAGCAGGTAGAATCGATATAGAGCAGGTGGCATGGATATAGAGCAGGTAGAATGGATATAGAGCAGGTGCAATGGATATAGAGCAGGTGGAATGGATATAGAGCAGGTAGAATCGATATAGAGCAGGTGCAATGGATATAGAGCAGGTGGAATGGATATAGAGCAGGTGGAATGGATATAGAGCAGGTGGAATGGATATAGAGCAGGTGCAATGGATATAGAGCAGGTAGAATGGATATAGAGCAGGTGCAATGGATATATAGCAGGTAGAATCGATATAGAGCAGGTGCAATGGATATAGAGCAGGTGGAATGGATATAGAGCAGGTGGAATGGATATAGAGCAGGTGGAATGGATATAGAGCAGGTGCAATGGATATATAGCAGGTGGAATGGATATAGAGCAGGTGCAATGGATATATAGCAGATAGAATCCATATAGAGCAGGTGCAATGGATATATAGCAGGTGGAATGGATATAGAGCAGGTGGAATGGATATAGAGCAGGTAGAATGGATATAGAGCAGGTGGAATGGATATAGAGCAGGTGCAATGGATATATAGCAGGTGGAATGGATATAGAGCAGGTGGAATGGATATATAGCAGGTAGAATCGATATAGATCAGGTGGAATGGATATAGAGCAGGTGCAATGGATATAGAGCAGGTGGAATGGATATAGAGCAGGTGGAATGGATATAGAGCAGGTGCAATGGATATATAGCAGGTGGAATGGATATAGAGCAGGTGCAATGGATATATAGCAGGTGGAATGGATATAGAGCAGGTGGAATGGATATATAGCAGGTAGAATCCATATAGAGCAGGTGCAATGGATATATAGCAGGTGGAATGGATATAGAGCAGGTGGAATGGATATAGAGCAGGTGCAATGGATATATAGCAGGTGGAATGGATATAGAGCAGGTGGAATGGATATAGAGCAGGTGCAATGGATATAGAGCGGGTAGAATGGATATAGAGCAGGTGCAATGGATATATAGCAGGTGGAATGGATATAGAGCAGGTGGAATGGATATAGAGCAGGTAGAATGGATATAGAGCAGGTGGAATGGATATAGAGCAGGTGCAATGGATATATAGCAGGTGGAATGGATATAGAGCAGGTGGAATGGATATATAGCAGGTAGAATCGATATAGATCAGGTGGAATGGATATAGAGCAGGTGCAATGGATATAGAGCAGGTGGAATGGATATAGTGCAGGTAGAATGGATATAGAGCAGGTGCAATGGATATATAGCAGGTGGAATGGATATAGAGCAGGTGCAATGGATATATAGCAGGTGGAATGGATATATAGCAGGTAGAATCCATATAGAGCAGGTGCAATGGATATATAGCAGGTGGAATGGATATAGAGCAGGTGGATTGGATATAGAGCAGGTAGAATGGATATAGAGCAGGTGGAATGGATATAGAGCAGGTGCAATGGATATATAGCAGGTGGAATGGATATAGAGCAGGTGGAATGGATATATAGCAGGTAGAATCGATATAGATCAGGTGGAATGGATATAGAGCAGGTGCAATGGATATAGAGCAGGTGGAATGGATATAGTGCAGGTAGAATGGATATAGAGCAGGTGGAATGGATATAGAGCAGGTGCAATGGATATAGAGCAGGTGGAATGGATATATAGCAGGTAGAATCGATATAGAGCAGGTGGAATGGATATAGAGCAGGTGGAATGGATATAGAGCAGGTGCGATGGATATAGAGCAGGTGGAATGGATATAGAGCGGGTAGAATGGATATAGTGCAGGTGCAATGGATATAGAGCAGGTGGAATGGATATAGAGCAGGTGGAATGGATATAGAGCAGGTGCAATGGATATATAGCAGGTGGAACGGATATAGAGCAGGTGGAATGGATATATAGCAGGTAGAATCGATATAGAGCAGGTGGAATGGATATAGAGCAGGTGGAATGGATATAGAGCAGGTGCAATGGATATATAGCAGGTGGAATGGATATATAGCAGGTAGAATCCATATAGAGCAGGTGCAATGGATATATAGCAGGTGGAATGGATATAGAGCAGGTGGATTGGATATAGAGCAGGTAGAATGGATATAGAGCAGGTGGAATGGATATAGAGCAGGTGCAATGGATATATAGCAGGTGGAATGGATATAGAGCAGGGGCAATGGATATATAGCAGGTGGAATGGATATAGAGCAGGTGGAATGGATATATAGCAGGTAGAATCGATATAGATCAGGTGGAATGGATATAGAGCAGGTGCAATGGATATAGAGCAGGTGGAATGGATATAGTGCAGGTAGAATGGATATAGAGCAGGTGGAATGGATATAGAGCAGGTGCAATGGATATAGAGCAGGTGGAATGGATATATAGCAGGTAGAATCGATATAGAGCAGGTGGAATGGATATAGAGCAGGTAGAATGGATATAGAGCAGGTGCGATGGATATAGAGCAGGTGGAATGGATATAGAGCGGGTAGAATGGATATAGAGCAGGTGCAATGGATATAGAGCAGGTGGAATGGATATAGAGCAGGTGGAATGGATATAGAGCAGGTGCAATGGATATATAGCAGGTGGAATGGATATAGAGCAGGTGGAATGGATATAGAGCAGGTGGAATCGATATAGAGCAGGTGGAATGGATATAGAGCAGGTGGAATGGATATAGAGCAGGTGCAATGGATATATAGCAGGTGGAATGGATATAGAGCAGGTAGAATGGATATAGAGCAGGTGCAATGGATATATAGCAGGTGGAATGGATATAGAGCAGGTGGAATGGATATAGAGCAGGTAGAATGGATATAGAGCAGGTGGAATGGATATAGAGCAGGTGGAATGGATATAGAGCAGGTGCAATGGATATAGAGCAGGTGGAATGGATATAGAGCAGGTGGAATGGATATAGAGCAGGTGCAATGGATATATAGCAGGTGGAATGGATATAGAGCAGGTGCAATGGATATATAGCAGGTGGAATGGATATAGAGCAGGTGGAATGGATATATAGCAGGTAGAATCCATATAGAGCAGGTGCAATGGATATATAGCAGGTGGAATGGATATAGAGCAGGTGGAATGGATATAGAGCAGGTGCAATGGATATGTAGCAGGTGGAATGGATATAGAGCAGGTGGAATGGATATAGAGCAGGTGCAATGGATATAGAGCGGGTAGAATGGATATAGAGCAGGTGCAATGGATATATAGCAGGTGGAATGGATATAGAGCAGGTGGAATGGATATAGAGCAGGTAGAATGGATATAGAGCAGGTGGAATGGATATAGAGCAGGTGCAATGGATATATAGCAGGTGGAATGGATATAGAGCAGGTGGAATGGATATATAGCAGGTAGAATCGATATAGATCAGGTGGAATGGATATAGAGCAGGTGCAATGGATATAGAGCAGGTGGAATGGATATAGTGCAGGTAGAATGGATATAGAGCAGGTGCAATGGATATATAGCAGGTGGAATGGATATAGAGCAGGTGCAATGGATATATAGCAGGTGGAATGGATATATAGCAGGTAGAATCCATATAAAGCAGGTGCAATGGATATATAGCAGGTGGATTGGATATAGAGCAGGTAGAATGGATATAGAGCAGGTGGAATGGATATAGAGCAGGTGCAATGGATATATAGCAGGTGGAATGGATATAGAGCAGGTGGAATGGATATATAGCAGGTAGAATCGATATAGATCAGGTGGAATGGATATAGAGCAGGTGCAATGGATATAGAGCAGGTGGAATGGATATAGTGCAGGTAGAATGGATATAGAGCAGGTGGAATGGATATAGAGCAGGTGCAATGGATATAGAGCAGGTGGAATGGATATATAGCAGGTAGAATCGATATAGAGCAGGTGGAATGGATATAGAGCAGGTGGAATGGATATAGAGCAGGTGCGATGGATATAGAGCAGGTGGAATGGATATAGAGCGGGTAGAATGGATATAGAGCAGGTGCAATGGATATAGAGCAGGTGGAATGGATATAGAGCAGGTGGAATGGATATAGAGCAGGTGCAATGGATATATAGCAGGTGGAATGGATATAGAGCAGGTGGAATGGATATATAGCAGGTAGAATCGATATAGAGCAGGTGGAATGGATATAGAGCAGGTGGAATGGATATAGAGCAGGTGCAATGGATATATAGCAGGTGGAATGGATATATAGCAGGTAGAATCCATATAGAGCAGGTGCAATGGATATATAGCAGGTGGAATGGATATAGAGCAGGTGGGTTGGATATAGAGCAGGTAGAATGGATATAGAGCAGGTGGAATGGATATAGAGCAGGTGCAATGGATATATAGCAGGTGGAATGGATATAGAGCAGGTGCAATGGATATATAGCAGGTGGAATGGATATAGAGCAGGTGGAATGGATATATAGCAGGTAGAATCGATATAGATCAGGTGGAATGGATATAGAGCAGGTGCAATGGATATAGAGCAGGTGGAATGGATATAGTGCAGGTAGAATGGATATAGAGCAGGTGGAATGGATATAGAGCAGGTGCAATGGATATAGAGCAGGTGGAATGGATATATAGCAGGTAGAATCGATATAGAGCAGGTGGAATGGATATAGAGCAGGTAGAATGGATATAGAGCAGGTGCGATGGATATAGAGCAGGTGGAATGGATATAGAGCGGGTAGAATGGATATAGAGCAGGTGCAATGGATATAGAGCAGGTGGAATGGATATAGAGCAGGTGGAATGGATATAGAGCAGGTGCAATGGATATAGAGCAGGTGGAATGGATATAGAGCAGGTGGAATCGATATAGAGCAGGTGGAATGGATATAGAGCAGGTGGAATGGATATAGAGCAGGTGCAATGGATATATAGCAGGTGGAATGGATATAGAGCAGGTAGAATGGATATAGAGCAGGTGCAATGGATATATAGCAGGTGGAATGGATATAGAGCAGGTGGAATGGATATAGAGCAGGTAGAATGGATATAGAGCAGGTGGAATGGATATAGAGCAGGTGGAATGGATATAGAGCAGGTGCAATGGATATGTAGCAGGTGGAATGGATATAGAGCAGGTGGAATGGATATAGAGCAGGTGCAATGGATGTATAGCAGGTGGAATGGATATAGAGCAGGTAGAATGGATATAGAGCAGGTGCAATGGATATATAGCAGGTAGAATCGATATAGAGCAGGTGCAATGGATATAGAGCAGGTGGAATGGATATAGAGCAGGTGGAATGGATATAGAGCAGGTGCAATGGATATATAGCAGGTGGAATGGATATAGAGCAGGTGGATTGGATATAGAGCAGGTAGAATGGATATAGAGCAGGTGAAATGGATATACAGCAGGTGCAATGGATATATAGCAGGTGGAATGGATATAGAGCAGGTAGAATGGATATAGAGCAGGTGCGATGGATATAGAGCAGGTGGAATGGATATAGAGCAGGTGGAATGGATATATAGCAGGTAGAATCGATATAGATCAGGTGGAATGGATATAGAGCAGGTGCAATGGATATAGAGCAGGTGGAATGGATATAGTGCAGGTAGAATGGATATAGAGCAGGTGGAATGGATATAGAGCAGGTGCAATGGATATAGAGCAGGTGGAATGGATATATAGCAGGTAGAATCGATATAGAGCAGGTGGAATGGATATAGAGCAGGTGGAATGGATATAGAGCAGGTGCAATGGATATATAGCAGGTGGAATGGATATAGAGCAGGTAGAATGGATATAGAGCAGGTGCGATGGATATAGAGCAGGTGGAATGGATATAGTGCAGGTAGAATGGATATAGAGCAGGTGGAATGGATATAGAGCAGGTGCAATGGATATAGAGCAGGTGGAATGGATATATAGCAGGTAGAATCGATATAGAGCAGGTGGAATGGATATAGAGCAGGTGGAATGGATATAGAGCAGGTGCAATGGATATATAGCAGGTGGAATGGATATAGAGCAGGTAGAATGGATATAGAGCAGGTGCGATGGATATAGAGCAGGTGGAATGGATATAGAGCGGGTAGAATGGATATAGAGCAGGTGCAATGGATATATAGCAGGTGGAATGGATATAGAGCAGGTGGAATGGATATATAGCAGGTAGAATCGATATAGAGCAGGTGGCATGGATATAGAGCAGGTGGAATGGATATAGAGCAGGTGCAATGGATATATAGCAGGTGGAATGGATAAAGAGCAGGTAGAATGGATATAGAGCAGGTGCAATGGATATAGAGCAGGTGGAATGGATATAGAGCAGGTAGAATCGATATAGAGCAGGTGCAATGGATATAGAGCAGGTGGTATGGATATAGAGCAGGTGGAATGGATATAGAGCAGGTGGAATGGATATAGAGCAGGTGCAATGGATATATAGCAGGTGGAATGGATATAGAGCAGGTAGAATGGATATAGAGCAGGTGCAATGGATATATAGCAGGTGGAATGGATATAGAGCAGGTGGAATGGATATAGAGCAGGTGCAATGGATATATAGCAGGTGGAATGGATATAGAGCAGGTGCAATGGATATATAGCAGGTAGAATCCATATAGAGCAGGTGCAATGGATATATAGCAGGTGGAATGGATATAGAGCAGGTGGAATGGATATAGAGCAGGTAGAATGGATATAGAGCAGGTGGAATGGATATAGAGCAGGTGCAATGGATATATAGCAGGTGGAATGGATATAGAGCAGGTGGAATGGATATATAGCAGGTAGAATCGATATAGATCAGGTGGAATGGATATAGAGCAGGTGCAATGGATATAGAGCAGGTGGAATGGATATATAGCAGGTGGAATGGATATAGAGCAGGTGCAATGGATATATAGCAGGTGGAATGGATATAGAGCAGGTGGAATGGATATATAGCAGGTAGGATCCATATAGAGCAGGTGCAATGGATATATAGCAGGTGGAATGGATATAGAGCAGGTGGAATGGATATAGAGCAGGTAGAATGGATATAGAGCAGGTGGAATGGATATAGAGCAGGTGGAATGGATATAGAGCAGGTGCAATGGATATGTAGCAGGTGGAATGGATATAGAGCAGGTGGAATGGATATAGAGCAGGTGCAATGGATATAGAGCGGGTAGAATGGATATAGAGCAGGTGCAATGGATATATAGCAGGTGGAATGGATATAGAGCAGGTGGAATGGATATAGAGCAGGTAGAATGGATATAGAGCAGGTGGAATGGATATAGAGCAGGTGCAATGGATATATAGCAGGTGGAATGGATATAGAGCAGGTGGAATGGATATATAGCAGGTAGAATCGATATAGATCAGGTGGAATGGATATAGAGCAGGTGCAATGGATATAGAGCAGGTGGAATGGATATAGAGCAGGTGGAATGGATATAGAGCAGGTGCAATGGATATATAGCAGGTGGAATGGATATAGAGCAAGTAGAATGGATATAGAGCAGGTGGAATGGATATAGAGCAGGTGGAATGGATATAGAGCAGGTGCAATGGATATGTAGCAGGTGGAATGGATATAGAGCAGGTGGAATGGATATAGAGCAGGTGCAATGGATATATAGCAGGTGGAATGGATATAGAGCAGGTAGAATGGATATAGAGCAGGTGCAATGGATATATAGCAGGTAGAATCGATATAGAGCAGGTGCAATGGATATAGAGCAGGTGGAATGGATATAGAGCAGGTGGAATGGATATAGAGCAGGTGCAATGGATATATAGCAGGTGGAATGGATATAGAGCAGGTGGAATGGATATAGAGCAGGTGCAATGGATATAGAGCAGGTGGAATGGATATAGAGCAGGTGGAATGGATATAGAGCAGGTGCAATGGATATATAGCAGGTGGAATGGATATATAGCAGGTAGAATCCATATAGAGCAGGTGCAATGGATATATAGCAGGTGGAATGGATATAGAGCAGGTGGATTGGATATAGAGCAGGTAGAATGGATATAGAGCAGGTGGAATGGATATAGAGCAGGTGCAATGGATATATAGCAGGTGGAATGGATATAGAGCAGGTGGAATGGATATATAGCAGGTAGAATCGATATAGATCAGGTGGAATGGATATAGAGCAGGTGCAATGGATATAGAGCAGGTGGAATGGATATAGTGCAGGTAGAATGGATATAGAGCAGGTGGAATGGATATAGAGCAGGTGCAATGGATATAGAGCAGGTGGAATGGATATATAGCAGGTAGAATCGATATAGAGCAGGTGGAATGGATATAGAGCAGGTGGAATGGATATAGAGCAGGTGCAATGGATATATAGCAGGTGGAATGGATATAGAGCAGGTAGAATGGATATAGAGCAGGTGCGATGGATATAGAGCAGGTGGAATGGATATAGAGCGGGTAGAATGGATATAGAGCAGGTGCAATGGATATAGAGCAGGTGGAATGGATATAGAGCAGGTGGAATGGATATAGAGCAGGTGCAATGGATATATAGCAGGTGGAATGGATATAGAGCAGGTGGAATGGATATAGAGCAGGTGGAATCGATATAGAGCAGGTGGAATGGATATAGAGCAGGTGGAATGGATATAGAGCAGGTGCAATGGATATATAGCAGGTGGAATGGATATAGAGCAGGTAGAATGGATATAGAGCAGGTGCAATGGATATATAGCAGGTGGAATGGATATAGAGCAGGTGGAATGGATATAGAGCAGGTAGAATGGATATAGAGCAGGTGGAATGGATATAGAGCAGGTGGAATGGATATAGAGCAGGTGCAATGGATATGTAGCAGGTGGAATGGATATAGAGCAGGTGCAATGGATATATAGCAGGTGGAATGGATATATAGCAGGTAGAATCCATATAGAGCAGGTGCAATGGATATATAGCAGGTGCAATGGATATAGAGCAGGTGGATTGGATATAGAGCAGGTAGAATGGATATAGAGCAGGTGGAATGGATATACAGCAGGTGCAATGGATATATAGCAGGTGGAATGGATATAGAGCAGGTGGAATGGATATATAGCAGGTAGAATCGATATAGATCAGGTGGAATGGATATAGAGCAGGTGCAATGGATATAGAGCAGGTGGAATGGATATAGAGCAGGTGGAATGGATATAGAGCAGGTGCAATGGATATAGAGCAGGTGGAATGGATATATAGCAGG
Organism: Pemphredon lugubris; assembly: GCA_933228935.1. NCBI lineage: Eukaryota > Metazoa > Arthropoda > Insecta > Hymenoptera > Crabronidae > Pemphredon > Pemphredon lugubris. Next base: position 29,277,951 of record OW121817.1, on the reverse strand, counting down.
TAGAATCGATATAGAGCAGGTGGAATGGATATAGAGCAGGTGGAATGGATATAGAGCAGGTGCAATGGATATATAGCAGGTGGAATGGATATAGAGCAGGTAGAATGGATATAGAGCAGGTGCGATGGATATAGAGCAGGTGGAATGGATATAGAGCGGGTAGAATGGATATAGAGCAGGTGCAATGGATATAGAGCAGGTGGAATGGATATAGAGCAGGTGGAATGGATATAGAGCAGGTGCAATGGATATATAGCAGGTGGAATGGATATAGAGCAGGTGGAATGGATATATAGCAGGTAGAATCGATATAGAGCAGGTGGCATGGATATAGAGCAGGTGGAATGGATATAGAGCAGGTGCAATGGATATATAGCAGGTGGAATGGATATAGAGCAGGTAGAATGGATATAGAGCAGGTGCAATGGATATAGAGCAGGTGGAATGGATATAGAGCAGGTAGAATCGATATAGAGCAGGTGCAATGGATATAGAGCAGGTGGAATGGATATAGAGCAGGTGGAATGGATATAGAGCAGGTGGAATGGATATAGAGCAGGTGCAATGGATATATAGCAGGTGGAATGGATATAGAGCAGGTAGAATGGATATAGAGCAGGTGCAATGGATATATAGCAGGTAGAATCGATATAGAGCAGGTGCAATGGATATAGAGCAGGTGGAATGGATATAGAGCAGGTGGAATGGATATAGAGCAGGTGCAATGGATATATAGCAGGTAGAATCCATATAGAGCAGGTGCAATGGATATATAGCAGGTGGAATGGATATAGAGCAGGTGGAATGGATATAGAGCAGGTAGAATGGATATAGAGCAGGTGGAATGGATATAGAGCAGGTGCAATGGATATATAGCAGGTGGAATGGATATAGAGCAGGTGGAATGGATATATAGCAGGTAGAATCGATATAGATCAGGTGGAATGGATATAGAGCAGGTGCAATGGATATAGAGCAGGTGGAATGGATATATAGCAGGTGGAATGGATATAGAGCAGGTGCAATGGATATATAGCAGGTGGAATGGATATAGAGCAGGTGGAATGGATATATAGCAGGTAGGATCCTTATAGAGCAGGTGCAATGGATATATAGCAGGTGGAATGGATATAGAGCAGGTGGAATGGATATAGAGCAGGTAGAATGGATATAGAGCAGGTGGAATGGATATAGAGCAGGTGGAATGGATATAGAGCAGGTGCAATGGATATGTAGCAGGTGGAATGGATATAGAGCAGGTGGAATGGATATAGAGCAGGTGCAATGGATATAGAGCGGGTAGAATGGATATAGAGCAGGTGCAATGGATATATAGCAGGTGGAATGGATATAGAGCAGGTGGAATGGATATAGAGCAGGTAGAATGGATATAGAGCAGGTGGAATGGATATAGAGCAGGTGCAATGGATATATAGCGGGTGGAATGGATATAGAGCAGGTGGAATGGATATATAGCAGGTAGAATCGATATAGATCAGGTGGAATGGATATAGAGCAGGTGCAATGGATATAGAGCAGGTGGAATCGATATAGAGCAGGTGGAATGGATATAGAGCAGGTGGAATGGATATAGAGCAGGTGCAATGGATATATAGCAGGTGGAATGGATATAGAGCAGGTAGAATGGATATAGAGCAGGTGCAATGGATATATAGCAGGTGGAATGGATATAGAGCAGGTGGAATGGATATAGAGCAGGTAGAATGGATATAGAGCAGGTGGAATGGATATAGAGCAGGTGGAATGGATATAGAGCAGGTGCAATGGATATGTAGCAGGTGGAATGGATATAGAGCAAGTAGAATGGATATAGAGCAGGTGGAATGGATATAGAGCAGGTGGAATGGATATAGAGCAGGTGCAATGGATATGTAGCAGGTGGAATGGATATAGAGCAGGTGGAATGGATATAGAGCAGGTGCAATGGATATATAGCAGGTGGAATGGATATAGAGCAGGTAGAATGGATATAGAGCAGGTGCAATGGATATATAGCAGGTAGAATCGATATAGAGCAGGTGCAATGGATATAGAGCAGGTGGAATGGATATAGAGCAGGTGGAATGGATATAGAGCAGGTGCAATGGATATATAGCAGGTGGAATGGATATATAGCAGGTAGAATCCATATAGAGCAGGTGCAATGGATATATAGCAGGTGGAATGGATATAGAGCAGGTGGATTGGATATAGAGCAGGTAGAATGGATATAGAGCAGGTGGAATGGATATACAGCAGGTGCAATGGATATATAGCAGGTGGAATGGATATACAGCAGGTGCAATGGATATATAGCAGGTGCAATGGATATATAGCAGGTGGAATGGATATAGAGCAGGTAGAATGGATATAGAGCAGGTGCAATGGATATAGAGCAGGTGGAATGGATATAGAGCAGGTGGAATGGATATAGAGCAGGTGCAATGGATATATAGCAGGTGGAATGGATATATAGCAGGTAGAATCCATATAGAGCAGGTGCAATGGATATATAGCAGGTGGAATGGATATAGAGCAGGTGGATTGGATATAGAGCAGGTAGAATGGATATAGAGCAGGTGGAATGGATATAGAGCAGGTGCAATGGATATATAGCAGGTGGAATGGATATAGAGCAGGTGGAATGGATATATAGCAGGTAGAATCGATATAGATCAGGTGGAATGGATATAGAGCAGGTGCAATGGATATAGAGCAGGTGGAATGGATATAGTGCAGGTAGAATGGATATAGAGCAGGTGGAATGGATATAGAGCAGGTGCAATGGATATAGAGCAGGTGGAATGGATATATAGCAGGTAGAATCGATATAGAGCAGGTGGAATGGATATAGAGCAGGTGGAATGGATATAGAGCAGGTGCAATGGATATGTAGCAGGTGGAATGGATATAGAGCAGGTGGAATGGATATAGAGCAGGTGCAATGGATATATAGCAGGTGGAATGGATATAGAGCAGGTAGAATGGATATAGAGCAGGTGCAATGGATATATAGCAGGTAGAATCGATATAGAGCAGGTGCAATGGATATAGAGCAGGTGGAATGGATATAGAGCAGGTGGAATGGATATAGAGCAGGTGCAATGGATATATAGCAGGTGGAATGGATATATAGCAGGTAGAATCCATATAGAGCAGGTGCAATGGATATATAGCAGGTGGAATGGATATAGAGCAGGTGGATTGGATATAGAGCAGGTAGAATGGATATAGAGCAGGTGGAATGGATATACAGCAGGTGCAATGGATATATAGCAGGTGGAATGGATATAGAGCAGGTGGAATGGATATATAGCAGGTAGAATCGATATAGATCAGGTGGAATGGATATAGAGCAGGTGCAATGGATATAGAGCAGGTGGAATGGATATAGTGCAGGTAGAATGGATATAGAGCAGGTGGAATGGATATAGAGCAGGTGCAATGGATATAGAGCAGGTGGAATGGATATATAGCAGGTAGAATCGATATAGAGCAGGTGGAATGGATATAGAGCAGGTGGAATGGATATAGAGCAGGTGCAATGGATATATAGCAGGTGGAATGGATATAGAGCAGGTAGAATGGATATAGAGCAGGTGCGATGGATATAGAGCAGGTGGAATGGATATAGAGCGGGTAGAATGGATATAGAGCAGGTGCAATGGATATAGAGCAGGTGGAATGGATATAGAGCAGGTGGAATGGATATAGAGCAGGTGCAATGGATATATAGCAGGTGGAATGGATATAGAGCAGGTGGAATGGATATATAGCAGGTAGAATCGATATAGAGCAGGTGGCATGGATATAGAGCAGGTGGAATGGATATAGAGCAGATGCAATGGATATATAGCAGGTGGAATGGATATAGAGCAGGTAGAATGGATATAGAGCAGGTGCAATGGATATAGAGCAGGTGGAATGGATATAGAGCAGGTAGAATCGATATAGAGCAGGTGCAATGGATATAGAGCAGGTGGAATGGATATAGAGCAGGTGGAATGGATATAGAGCAGGTGGAATGGATATAGAGCAGGTGCAATGGATATATAGCAGGTGGAATGGATATAGAGCAGGTAGAATGGATATAGAGCAGGTGCAATGGATATATAGCAGGTAGAATCGATATAGAGCAGGTGCAATGGATATAGAGCAGGTGGAATGGATATAGAGCAGGTGGAATGGATATAGAGCAGGTGGAATGGATATAGAGCAGGTGCAATGGATATATAGCAGGTGGAATGGATATAGAGCAGGTGCAATGGATATATAGCAGGTAGAATCCATATAGAGCAGGTGCAATGGATATATAGCAGGTGGAATGGATATAGAGCAGGTGGAATGGATATAGAGCAGGTAGAATGGATATAGAGCAGGTGGAATGGATATAGAGCAGGTGCAATGGATATATAGCAGGTGGAATGGATATAGAGCAGGTGGAATGGATATATAGCAGGTAGTATCGATATAGATCAGGTGGAATGGATATAGAGCAGGTGCAATGGATATAGAGCAGGTGGAATGGATATAGAGCAGGTGGAATGGATATAAGGCAGGTGCAATGGATATATAGCAGGTGGAATGGATATAGAGCAGGTGCAATGGATATATAGCAGGTGGAATGGATATAGAGCAGGTGGAATGGATATATAGCAGGTAGAATCCATATAGAGCAGGTGCAATGGATATATAGCAGGTGGAATGGATATAGAGCAGGTGGAATGGATATAGAGCAGGTGGAATGGATATAGAGCAGGTGCAATGGATATATAGCAGGTGGAATGGATATAGAGCAGGTGGAATGGATATAGAGCAGGTGGAATGGATATATAGCAGGTAGAATCCATATAGAGCAGGTGCAATGGATATATAGCAGGTGGAATGGATATAGAGCAGGTGGATTGGATATAGAGCAGGTGCAATGGATATATAGCAGGTGGAATGGATATAGAGCAGGTGCAATGGATATATAGCAGGTGGAATGGATATAGAGCAGGTAGAATGGATATAGAGCAGGTGCAATGGATATATAGCAGGTAGAATCGATATAGAGCAGGTGCAATGGATATAGAGCAGGTGGAATGGATATAGAGCAGGTGGAATGGATATAGAGCAGGTGGAATGGATATAGAGCAGGTGCAATGGATATATAGCAGGTGGAATGGATATAGAGCAGGTGGAATGGATATATAGCAGGTAGAATCCATATAGAGCAGGTGCAATGGATATATAGCAGGTGGAATGGATATAGAGCAGGTGGAATGGATATAGAGCAGGTGCAATGGATATAGAGCGGGTAGAATGGATATAGAGCAGGTGCAATGGATATATAGCAGGTGGAATGGATATAGAGCAGGTGGAATGGATATAGAGCAGGTAGAATGGATATAGAGCAGGTGGAATGGATATAGAGCAGGTGCAATGGATATATAGCAGGTGGAATGGATATAGAGCAGGTGGAATGGATATATAGCAGGTAGAATCGATATAGATCAGGTGGAATGGATATAGAGCAGGTAGAATGGATATAGAGCAGGTGGAATGGATATAGAGCAGGTGCAATGGATATATAGCAGGTGGAATGGATATAGAGCAGGTGGAATGGATATATAGCAGGTAGAATCGATATAGATCAGGTGGAATGGATATAGAGCAGGTGCAATGGATATAGAGCAGGTGGAATGGATATAGAGCAGGTGGAATGGATATAGAGCAGGTGCAATGGATATATAGCAGGTGGAATGGATATAGAGCAAGTAGAATGGATATAGAGCAGGTGGAATGGATATAGAGCAGGTGGAATGGATATAGAGCAGGTGCAATGGATATGTAGCAGGTGGAATGGATATAGAGCAGGTGGAATGGATATAGAGCAGGTGCAATGGATATATAGCAGGTGGAATGGATATAGAGCAGGTAGAATGGATATAGAGCAGGTGCAATGGATATATAGCAGGTAGAATCGATATAGAGCAGGTGCAATGGATATAGAGCAGGTGGAATGGATATAGAGCAGGTGGAATGGATATAGAGCAGGTGCAATGGATATATAGCAGGTGGAATGGATATATAGCAGGTAGAATCCATATAGAGCAGGTGCAATGGATATATAGCAGGTGGAATGGATATAGAGCAGGTGGATTGGATATAGAGCAGGTAGAATGGATATAGAGCAGGTGGAATGGATATACAGCAGGTGCAATGGATATATAGCAGGTGGAATGGATATACAGCAGGTGCAATGGATATATAGCAGGTGCAATGGATATATAGCAGGTGGAATGGATATAGAGCAGGTAGAATGGATATAGAGCAGGTGCAATGGATATAGAGCAGGTGGAATGGATATAGAGCAGGTGGAATGGATATAGAGCAGGTGCAATGGATATATAGCAGGTGGAATGGATATATAGCAGGTAGAATCCATATAGAGCAGGTGCAATGGATATATAGCAGGTGGAATGGATATAGAGCAGGTGGATTGGATATAGAGCAGGTAGAATGGATATAGAGCAGGTGGAATGGATATAGAGCAGGTGCAATGGATATATAGCAGGTGGAATGGATATAGAGCAGGTGGAATGGATATATAGCAGGTAGAATCGATATAGATCAGGTGGAATGGATATAGAGCAGGTGCAATGGATATAGAGCAGGTGGAATGGATATAGTGCAGGTAGAATGGATATAGAGCAGGTGGAATGGATATAGAGCAGGTGCAATGGATATAGAGCAGGTGGAATGGATATATAGCAGGTAGAATCGATATAGAGCAGGTGGAATGGATATAGAGCAGGTGGAATGGATATAGAGCAGGTGCAATGGATATATAGCAGGGGGAATGGATATAGAGCAGGTAGAATGGATATAGAGCAGGTGCGATGGATATAGAGCAGGTGGAATGGATATAGAGCGGGTAGAATGGATATAGAGCAGGTGCAATGGATATAGAGCAGGTGGAATGGATATAGAGCAGGTGGAATGGAAATAGAGCAAATGCAATGGATATATAGCAGGTGGAATGGATATAGAGCAGGTGGAATGGATATATAGCAGGTAGAATCGATATAGAGCAGGTGGAATGGATATAGAGCAGGTGGAATGGATATAGAGCAGGTGCAATGGATATATAGCAGGTGGAATGGATATAGAGCAGGTAGAATGGATATAGAGCAGGTGCAATGGATATATAGCAGGTGGAATGGATATAGAGCAGGTGGAATGGATATAGAGCAGGTAGAATGGATATAGAGCAGGTGGAATGGATATAGAGCAGGTGGAATGGATATAGAGCAGGTGCAATGGATATGTAGCAGGTGGAATGGATATAGAGCAGGTGGAATGGATATAGAGCAGGTGCAATGGATATATAGCAGGTGGAATGGATATAGAGCAGGTAGAATGGATATAGAGCAGGTGCAATGGATATATAGCAGGTAGAATCGATATAGAGCAGGTGCAATGGATATAGAGCAGGTGGAATGGATATAGAGCAGGTGGAATGGATATAGAGCAGGTGCAATGGATATATAGCAGGTGGAATGGATATATAGCAGGTAGAATCCATATAGAGCAGGTGCAATGGATATATAGCAGGTGGAATGGATATAGAGCAGGTGGATTGGATATAGAGCAGGTAGAATGGATATAGAGCAGGTGGAATGGATATACAGCAGGTGCAATGGATATATAGCAGGTGGAATGGATATAGAGCAGGTGGAATGGATATATAGCAGGTAGAATCGATATAGATCAGGTGGAATGGATATAGAGCAGGTGCAATGGATATAGAGCAGGTGGAATGGATATAGTGCAGGTAGAATGGATATAGAGCAGGTGGAATGGATATAGAGCAGGTGCAATGGATATAGAGCAGGTGGAATGGATATATAGCAGGTAGAATCGATATAGAGCAGGTGGAATGGATATAGAGCAGGTGGAATGGATATAGAGCAGGTGCAATGGATATATAGCAGGTGGAATGGATATAGAGCAGGTAGAATGGATATAGAGCAGGTGCGATGGATATAGAGCAGGTGGAATGGATATAGAGCGGGTAGAATGGATATAGAGCAGGTGCAATGGATATAGAGCAGGTGGAATGGATATAGAGCAGGTGGAATGGATATAGAGCAGGTGCAATGGATATATAGCAGGTGGAATGGATATAGAGCAGGTGGAATGGATATATAGCAGGTAGAATCGATATAGAGCAGGTGGCATGGATATAGAGCAGGTGGAATGGATATAGAGCAGATGCAATGGATATATAGCAGGTGGAATGGATATAGAGCAGGTAGAATGGATATAGAGCAGGTGCAATGGATATAGAGCAGGTGGAATGGATATAGAGCAGGTAGAATCGATATAGAGCAGGTGCAATGGATATAGAGCAGGTGGAATGGATATAGAGCAGGTGGAATGGATATAGAGCAGGTGGAATGGATATAGAGCAGGTGCAATGGATATATAGCAGGTGGAATGGATATAGAGCAGGTAGAATGGATATAGAGCAGGTGCAATGGATATATAGCAGGTAGAATCGATATAGAGCAGGTGCAATGGATATAGAGCAGGTGGAATGGATATAGAGCAGGTGGAATGGATATAGAGCAGGTGGAATGGATATAGAGCAGGTGCAATGGATATATAGCAGGTGGAATGGATATAGAGCAGGTGCAATGGATATATAGCAGGTAGAATCCATATAGAGCAGGTGCAATGGATATATAGCAGGTGGAATGGATATAGAGCAGGTGGAATGGATATAGAGCAGGTAGAATGGATATAGAGCAGGTGGAATGGATATAGAGCAGGTGCAATGGATATATAGCAGGTGGAATGGATATAGAGCAGGTGGAATGGATATATAGCAGGTAGTATCGATATAGATCAGGTGGAATGGATATAGAGCAGGTGCAATGGATATAGAGCAGGTGGAATGGATATAGAGCAGGTGGAATGGATATAAGGCAGGTGCAATGGATATATAGCAGGTGGAATGGATATAGAGCAGGTGCAATGGATATATAGCAGGTGGAATGGATATAGAGCAGGTGGAATGGATATATAGCAGGTAGAATCCATATAGAGCAGGTGCAATGGATATATAGCAGGTGGAATGGATATAGAGCAGGTGGAATGGATATAGAGCAGGTAGAATGGATATAGAGCAGGTGGAATGGATATAGAGCAGGTGGAATGGATATAGAGCAGGTGCAATGGATATGTAGCAGGTGGAATGGATATAGAGCAGGTGGAATGGATATAGAGCAGGTGCAATGGATATAGAGCGGGTAGAATGGATATAGAGCAGGTGCAATGGATATAGAGCAGGTGGAATGGATATAGAGCAGGTGGAATGGATATAGAGCAGGTGCAATGGATATATAGCAGGTGGAATGGATATAGAGCAGGTGGAATGGATATATAGCAGGTAGAATCGATATAGAGCAGGTGGAATGGATATAGAGCAGGTGGAATGGATATAGAGCAGGTGGAATGGATATAGAGCAGGTGGAATGGATATATAGCAGGTAGAATCCATATAGAGCAGGTGCAATGGATATATAGCAGGTGGAATGGATATAGAGCAGGTGGATTGGATATAGAGCAGGTGCAATGGATATATAGCAGGTGGAATGGATATAGAGCAGGTGCAATGGATATATAGCAGGTGGAATGGATATAGAGCAGGTAGAATGGATATAGAGCAGGTGCAATGGATATATAGCAGGTAGAATCGATATAGAGCAGGTGCAATGGATATAGAGCAGGTGGAATGGATATAGAGCAGGTGGAATGGATATAGAGCAGGTGGAATGGATATAGAGCAGGTGCAATGGATATATAGCAGGTGGAATGGATATAGAGCAGGTGGAATGGATATATAGCAGGTAGAATCCATATAGAGCAGGTGCAATGGATATATAGCAGGTGGAATGGATATAGAGCAGGTGGATTGGATATAGAGCAGGTAGAATGGATATAGAGCAGGTGGAATGGATATAGAGCAGGTGCAATGGATATATAGCAGGTGGAATGGATATAGAGCAGGTGGAATGGATATATAGCAGGTAAAATCGATATAGATCAGGTGGAATGGATATAGAGCAGGTGCAATGGATATAGAGCAGGTGGAATGGATATAGTGCAGGTAGAATGGATATAGAGCAGGTGGAATGGATATAGAGCAGGTGCAATGGATATAGAGCAGGTGGAATGGATATATAGCAGGTAGAATCGATATAGAGCAGGTGGAATGGATATAGAGCAGGTGGAATGGATATAGAGCAGGTGCAATGGATATATAGCAGGTGGAATGGATATAGAGCAGGTAGAATGGATATAGAGCAGGTGCAATGGATATAGAGCAGGTGGAATGGATATAGAGCGGGTAGAATGGATATAGAGCAGGTGCAATGGATATAGAGCAGGTGGAATGGATATAGAGCAGGTGCAATGGATATATAGCAGGTGGAATGGATATAGAGCAGGTGGAATGGATATATAGCAGGTAGAATCGATATAGAGCAGGTGGAATGGATATAGAGCAGGTGGAATGGATATAGAGCAGGTGCAATGGATATATAGCAGGTGGAATGGATATAGAGCAGGTAGAATGGATATAGAGCAGGTGCAATGGATATAGAGCAGGTGGAATGGATATAGAGCAGGTAGAATCGATATAGAGCAGGTGCAATGGATATAGAGCAGGTGGAATGGATATAGAGCAGGTGGAATGGATATAGAGCAGGTGGAATGGATATAGAGCAGGTGCAATGGATATATAGCAGGTGGAATGGATATAGAGCAGGTAGAATGGATATAGAGCAGGTGCAATGGATATATAGCAGGTAGAATCGATATAGAGCAGGTGCAATGGATATAGAGCAGGTGGAATGGATATAGAGCAGGTGGAATGGATATAGAGCAGGTGCAATGGATATATAGCAGGTGGAATGGATATAGAGCAGGTGGAATGGATATATAGCAGGTAGAATCCATATAGAGCAGGTGCAATGGATATATAGCAGGTGGAATGGATATAGAGCAGGTGGATTGGATATAGAGCAGGTAGAATGGATATAGAGCAGGTGGAATGGATATAGAGCAGGTGCAATGGATATATAGCAGGTGGAATGGATATAGAGCAGGTGGAATGGATATATAGCAGGTAGAATCGATATAGATCAGGTGGAATGGATATAGAGCAGGTGCAATGGATATAGAGCAGGTGGAATGGATATAGTGCAGGTAGAATGGATATAGAGCAGGTGGAATGGATATAGAGCAGGTGCAATGGATATAGAGCAGGTGGAATGGATATATAGCAGGTAGAATCGATATAGAGCAGGTGGAATGGATATAGAGCAGGTGGAATGGATATAGAGCAGGTGCGATGGATATAGAGCAGGTGGAATGGATATAGAGCGGGTAGAATGGATATAGAGCAGGTGCAATGGATATAGAGCAGGTGGAATGGATATAGAGCAGGTGGATTGGATATAGAGCAGGTAGAATGGATATAGAGCAGGTGGAATGGATATACAGCAGGTGCAATGGATATATAGCAGGTGGAATGGATATATAGCAGGTGGAATGGATATAGAGCAGGTAGAATGGATATAGAGCAGGTGCAATGGATATAGAGCAGGTGGAATGGATATAGAGCAGGTAGAATCGATATAGAGCAGGTGCAATGGATATAGAGCAGGTGGAATGGATATAGAGCAGGTAGAATGGATATAGAGCAGGTGCAATGGATATATAGCAGGTAGAATCGATATAGAGCAGGTGCAATGGATATAGAGCAGGTGGAATGGATATAGAGCAGGTGGAATGGATATAGAGCAGGTGCAATGGATATATAGCAGGTGGAATGGATATAGAGCAGGTGGAATGGATATATAGCAGGTAGAATCCATATAGAGCAGGTGCAATGGATATATAGCAGGTGGAATGGATATAGAGCAGGTGGATTGGATATAGAGCAGGTAGAATGGATATAGAGCAGGTGGAATGGATATAGAGCAGGTGCAATGGATATATAGCAGGTGGAATGGATATAGAGCAGGTGGAATGGATATATAGCAGGTAGAATCGATATAGATCAGGTGGAATGGATATAGAGCAGGTGCAATGGATATAGAGCAGGTGGAATGGATATAGTGCAGGTAGAATGGATATAGAGCAGGTGGAATGGATATATAGCAGGTAGAATCGATATAGAGCAGGTGGAATGGATATAGAGCAGGTGGAATGGATATAGAGCAGGTGCAATGGATATATAGCAGGTGGAATGGATATATAGCAGGTGGAATGGATATAGAGCAGGTAGAATGGATATAGAGCAGGTGCAATGGATATAGAGCAGGTGGAATGGATATAGAGCAGGTGGAATGGATATAGAGCAGGTGCAATGGATATATAGCAGGTGGAATGGATATAGAGCAGGTAGAATGGATATAGAGCAGGTGCAATGGATATATAGCAGGTAGAATCGATATAGAGCAGGTGCAATGGATATAGAGCAGGTGGAATGGATATAGAGCAGGTGGAATGGATATAGAGCAGGTGGAATGGATATAGAGCAGGTGCAACGGATATATAGCAGGTGGAATGGATATAGAGCAGGTGCAATGGATATATAGCAGGTAGAATCCATATAGAGCAGGTGCAATGGATATATAGCAGGTGGAATGGATATAGAGCAGGTGGAATGGATATAGAGCAGGTAGAATGGATATAGAGCAGGTGGAATGGATATAGAGCAGGTGCAATGGATATATAGCAGGTGGAATGGATATAGAGCAGGTGGAATGGATATATAGCAGGTAGTATCGATATAGATCAGGTGGAATGGATATAGAGCAGGTGCAATGGATATAGAGCAGGTGGAATGGATATAGAGCAGGTAGAATGGATATAGAGCAGGTGCAATGGATATATAGCAGGTAGAATCGATATAGAGCAGGTGCAATGGATATAGAGCAGGTGGAATGGATATAGAGCAGGTGGAATGGATATAGAGCAGGTGCAATGGATATATAGCAGGTGGAATGGATATAGAGCAGGTGGAATGGATATATAGCAGGTAGAATCCATATAGAGCAGGTGCAATGGATATATAGCAGGTGGAATGGATATAGAGCAGGTGGATTGGATATAGAGCAGGTAGAATGGATATAGAGCAGGTGGAATGGATATAGAGCAGGTGCAATGGATATATAGCAGGTGGAATGGATATAGAGCAGGTGGAATGGATATATAGCAGGTAGAATCGATATAGATCAGGTGGAATGGATATAGAGCAGGTGCAATGGATATAGAGCAGGTGGAATGGATATAGTGCAGGTAGAATGGATATAGAGCAGGTGGAATGGATATATAGCAGGTAGAATCGATATAGAGCAGGTGGAATGGATATAGAGCAGGTGGAATGGATATAGAGCAGGTGCAATGGATATATAGCAGGTGGAATGGATATATAGCAGGTGGAATGGATATAGAGCAGGTAGAATGGATATAGAGCAGGTGCAATGGATATAGAGCAGGTGGAATGGATATAGAGCAGGTAGAATCGATATAGAGCAGGTGCAATGGATATAGAGCAGGTGGAATGGATATAGAGCAGGTGGAATGGATATAGAGCAGGTGGAATGGATATAGAGCAGGTGCAATGGATATATAGCAGGTGGAATGGATATAGAGCAGGTAGAATGGATATAGAGCAGGTGCAATGGATATATAGCAGGTAGAATCGATATAGAGCAGGTGCAATGGATATAGAGCAGGTGGAATGGATATAGAGCAGGTGGAATGGATATAGAGCAGGTGGAATGGATATAGAGCAGGTGCAACGGATATATAGCAGGTGGAATGGATATAGAGCAGGTGCAATGGATATATAGCAGGTAGAATCCATATAGAGCAGGTGCAATGGATATATAGCAGGTGGAATGGATATAGAGCAGGTGGAATGGATATAGAGCAGGTAGAATGGATATAGAGCAGGTGGAATGGATATAGAGCAGGTGCAATGGATATATAGCAGGTGGAATGGATATAGAGCAGGTGGAATGGATATATAGCAGGTAGTATCGATATAGATCAGGTGGAATGGATATAGAGCAGGTGCAATGGATATAGAGCAGGTGGAATGGATATAGAGCAGGTGGAATGGATATAAGGCAGGTGCAATGGATATATAGCAGGTGGAATGGATATAGAGCAGGTGCAATGGATATATAGCAGGTGGAATGGATATAGAGCAGGTGGAATGGATATATAGCAGGTAGAATCCATATAGAGCAGGTGCAATGGATATATAGCAGGTGGAATGGATATAGAGCAGGTGGAATGGATATAGAGCAGGTAGAATGGATATAGAGCAGGTGGAATGGATATAGAGCAGGTGGAATGGATATAGAGCAGGTGCAATGGATATGTAGCAGGTGGAATGGATATAGAGCAGGTGGAATGGATATAGAGCAGGTGCAATGGATATAGAGCGGGTAGAATGGATATAGAGCAGGTGCAATGGATATAGAGCAGGTGGAATGGATATAGAGCAGGTGGAATGGATATAGAGCAGGTGCAATGGATATATAGCAGGTGGAAAGGATATAGAGCAGGTGGAATGGATATATAGCAGGTAGAATCGATATAGAGCAGGTGGAATGGATATAGAGCAGGTGGAATGGATATAGAGCAGGTGGAATGGATATAGAGCAGGTGGAATGGATATATAGCAGGTAGAATCCATATAGAGCAGGTGCAATGGATATATAGCAGGTGGAATGGATATAGAGCAGGTGGATTGGATATAGAGCAGGTGCAATGGATATATAGCAGGTGGAATGGATATAGAGCAGGTGCAATGGATATATAGCAGGTGGAATGGATATAGAGCAGGTAGAATGGATATAGAGCAGGTGCAATGGATATATAGCAGGTAGAATCGATATAGAGCAGGTGCAATGGATATAGAGCAGGTGGAATGGATATAGAGCAGGTGGAATGGATATAGAGCAGGTGGAATGGATATAGAGCAGGTGCAATGGATATATAGCAGGTGGAATGGATATAGAGCAGGTGGAATGGATATAGAGCAGGTAGAATGGATATAGAGCAGGTGGAATGGATATAGAGCAGGTGGAATGGATATAGAGCAGGTGCAATGGATATATAGCAGGTAGAATCCATATAGAGCAGGTGCAATGGATATATAGCAGGTGGAATGGATATAGAGCAGGTGGAATGGATATAGAGCAGGTAGAATGGATATAGAGCAGGTGCAATGGATATATAGCAGGTAGAATCCATATAGAGCAGGTGCAATGGATATATAGCAGGTGGAATGGATATAGAGCAGGTGGAATGGATATAGAGCAGGTAGAATGGATATAGAGCAGGTGGAATGGATATAGAGCAGGTGCAATGGATATATAGCAGGTGGAATGGATATAGAGCAGGTGGAATGGATATATAGCAGGTAGTATCGATATAGATCAGGTGGAATGGATATAGAGCAGGTGCAATGGATATAGAGCAGGTGGAATGGATATAGAGCAGGTGGAATGGATATAAGGCAGGTGCAATGGATATATAGCAGGTGGAATGGATATAGAGCAGGTGCAATGGATATATAGCAGGTGGAATGGATATAGAGCAGGTGGAATGGATATATAGCAGGTAGAATCCATATAGAGCAGGTGCAATGGATATATAGCAGGTGGAATGGATATAGAGCAGGTGGAATGGATATAGAGCAGGTGGAATGGATATAGAGCAGGTGCAATGGATATATAGCAGGTGGAATGGATATAGAGCAGGTGGAATGGATATAGAGCAGGTGGAATGGATATATAGCAGGTAGAATCCATATAGAGCAGGTGCAATGGATATATAGCAGGTGGAATGGATATAGAGCAGGTGGATTGGATATAGAGCAGGTGCAATGGATATATAGCAGGTGGAATGGATATAGAGCAGGTGCAATGGATATATAGCAGGTGGAATGGATATAGAGCAGGTAGAATGGATATAGAGCAGGTGCAATGGATATATAGCAGGTAGAATCGATATAGAGCAGGTGCAATGGATATAGAGCAGGTGGAATGGATATAGAGCAGGTGGAATGGATATAGAGCAGGTGGAATGGATATAGAGCAGGTGCAATGGATATATAGCAGGTGGAATGGATATAGAGCAGGTGGAATGGATATATAGCAGGTAGAATCCATATAGAGCAGGTGCAATGGATATATAGCAGGTGGAATGGATATAGAGCAGGTGGAATGGATATAGAGCAGGTGCAATGGATATAGAGCGGGTAGAATGGATATAGAGCAGGTGCAATGGATATATAGCAGGTGGAATGGATATAGAGCAGGTGGAATGGATATAGAGCAGGTAGAATGGATATAGAGCAGGTGGAATGGATATAGAGCAGGTGCAATGGATATATAGCAGGTGGAATGGATATAGAGCAGGTGGAATGGATATATAGCAGGTAGAATCGATATAGATCAGGTGGAATGGATATAGAGCAGGTAGAATGGATATAGAGCAGGTGGAATGGATATAGAGCAGGTGCAATGGATATATAGCAGGTGGAATGGATATAGAGCAGGTGGAATGGATATATAGCAGGTAGAATCGATATAGATCAGGTGGAATGGATATAGAGCAGGTGCAATGGATATAGAGCAGGTGGAATGGATATAGAGCAGGTGGAATGGATATAGAGCAGGTGCAATGGATATATAGCAGGTGGAATGGATATAGAGCAAGTAGAATGGATATAGAGCAGGTGGAATGGATATAGAGCAGGTGGAATGGATATAGAGCAGGTGCAATGGATATGTAGCAGGTGGAATGGATATAGAGCAGGTGGAATGGATATAGAGCAGGTGCAATGGATATATAGCAGGTGGAATGGATATAGAGCAGGTAGAATGGATATAGAGCAGGTGCAATGGATATATAGCAGGTAGAATCGATATAGAGCAGGTGCAATGGATATAGAGCAGGTGGAATGGATATAGAGCAGGTGGAATGGATATAGAGCAGGTGCAATGGATATATAGCAGGTGGAATGGATATATAGCAGGTAGAATCCATATAGAGCAGGTGCAATGGATATATAGCAGGTGGAATGGATATAGAGCAGGTGGATTGGATATAGAGCAGGTAGAATGGATATAGAGCAGGTGGAATGGATATACAGCAGGTGCAATGGATATATAGCAGGTGGAATGGATATACAGCAGGTGCAATGGATATATAGCAGGTGCAATGGATATATAGCAGGTGGAATGGATATAGAGCAGGTAGAATGGATATAGAGCAGGTGCAATGGATATAGAGCAGGTGGAATGGATATAGAGCAGGTGGAATGGATATAGAGCAGGTGCAATGGATATATAGCAGGTGGAATGGATATATAGCAGGTAGAATCCATATAGAGCAGGTGCAATGGATATATAGCAGGTGGAATGGATATAGAGCAGGTGGATTGGATATAGAGCAGGTAGAATGGATATAGAGCAGGTGGAATGGATATAGAGCAGGTGCAATGGATATATAGCAGGTGGAATGGATATAGAGCAGGTGGAATGGATATATAGCAGGTAGAATCGATATAGATCAGGTGGAATGGATATAGAGCAGGTGCAATGGATATAGAGCAGGTGGAATGGATATAGTGCAGGTAGAATGGATATAGAGCAGGTGGAATGGATATAGAGCAGGTGCAATGGATATAGAGCAGGTGGAATGGATATATAGCAGGTAGAATCGATATAGAGCAGGTGGAATGGATATAGAGCAGGTGGAATGGATATAGAGCAGGTGCAATGGATATATAGCAGGGGGAATGGATATAGAGCAGGTAGAATGGATATAGAGCAGGTGCGATGGATATAGAGCAGGTGGAATGGATATAGAGCGGGTAGAATGGATATAGAGCAGGTGCAATGGATATAGAGCAGGTGGAATGGATATAGAGCAGGTGGAATGGAAATAGAGCAAATGCAATGGATATATAGCAGGTGGAATGGATATAGAGCAGGTGGAATGGATATATAGCAGGTAGAATCGATATAGAGCAGGTGGAATGGATATAGAGCAGGTGGAATGGATATAGAGCAGGTGCAATGGATATATAGCAGGTGGAATGGATATAGAGCAGGTAGAATGGATATAGAGCAGGTGCAATGGATATATAGCAGGTGGAATGGATATAGAGCAGGTGGAATGGATATAGAGCAGGTAGAATGGATATAGAGCAGGTGGAATGGATATAGAGCAGGTGGAATGGATATAGAGCAGGTGCAATGGATATGTAGCAGGTGGAATGGATATAGAGCAGGTGGAATGGATATAGAGCAGGTGCAATGGATATATAGCAGGTGGAATGGATATAGAGCAGGTAGAATGGATATAGAGCAGGTGCAATGGATATATAGCAGGTAGAATCGATATAGAGCAGGTGCAATGGATATAGAGCAGGTGGAATGGATATAGAGCAGGTGGAATGGATATAGAGCAGGTGCAATGGATATATAGCAGGTGGAATGGATATATAGCAGGTAGAATCCATATAGAGCAGGTGCAATGGATATATAGCAGGTGGAATGGATATAGAGCAGGTGGAATGGATATATAGCAGGTAGTATCGATATAGATCAGGTGGAATGGATATAGAGCAGGTGCAATGGATATAGAGCAGGTGGAATGGATATAGAGCAGGTGGAATGGATATAAGGCAGGTGCAATGGATATATAGCAGGTGGAATGGATATAGAGCAGGTGCAATGGATATATAGCAGGTGGAATGGATATAGAGCAGGTGGAATGGATATATAGCAGGTAGAATCCATATAGAGCAGGTGCAATGGATATATAGCAGGTGGAATGGATATAGAGCAGGTGGAATGGATATAGAGCAGGTGGAATGGATATAGAGCAGGTGCAATGGATATATAGCAGGTGGAATGGATATAGAGCAGGTGGAATGGATATAGAGCAGGTGGAATGGATATATAGCAGGTAGAATCCATATAGAGCAGGTGCAATGGATATATAGCAGGTGGAATGGATATAGAGCAGGTGGATTGGATATAGAGCAGGTGCAATGGATATATAGCAGGTGGAATGGATATAGAGCAGGTGCAATGGATATATAGCAGGTGGAATGGATATAGAGCAGGTAGAATGGATATAGAGCAGGTGCAATGGATATATAGCAGGTGGAATGGATATAGAGCAGGTGCAATGGATATATAGCAGGTGGAATGGATATAGAGCAGGTGGAATGGATATATAGCAGGTAGAATCCATATAGAGCAGGTGCAATGGATATATAGCAGGTGGAATGGATATAGAGCAGGTGGAATGGATATAGAGCAGGTGGAATGGATATAGAGCAGGTGCAATGGATATATAGCAGGTGGAATGGATATAGAGCAGGTGGAATGGATATAGAGCAGGTGGAATGGATATATAGCAGGTAGAATCCATATAGAGCAGGTGCAATGGATATATAGCAGGTGGAATGGATATAGAGCAGGTGGATTGGATATAGAGCAGGTGCAATGGATATATAGCAGGTGGAATGGATATAGAGCAGGTGGAATGGATATAGAGCAGGTGCAATGGATATAGAGCGGGTAGAATGGATATAGAGCAGGTGCAATGGATATATAGCAGGTGGAATGGATATAGAGCAGGTGGAATGGATATAGAGCAGGTAGAATGGATATAGAGCAGGTGGAATGGATATAGAGCAGGTGCAATGGATATATAGCAGGTGGAATGGATATAGAGCAGGTGGAATGGATATATAGCAGGTAGAATCGATATAGATCAGGTGGAATGGATATAGAGCAGGTAGAATGGATATAGAGCAGGTGGAATGGATATAGAGCAGGTGCAATGGATATATAGCAGGTGGAATGGATATAGAGCAGGTGGAATGGATATATAGCAGGTAGAATCGATATAGATCAGGTGGAATGGATATAGAGCAGGTGCAATGGATATAGAGCAGGTGGAATGGATATAGAGCAGGTGGAATGGATATAGAGCAGGTGCAATGGATATATAGCAGGTGGAATGGATATAGAGCAAGTAGAATGGATATAGAGCAGGTGGAATGGATATAGAGCAGGTGGAATGGATATAGAGCAGGTGCAATGGATATGTAGCAGGTGGAATGGATATAGAGCAGGTGGAATGGATATAGAGCAGGTGCAATGGATATATAGCAGGTGGAATGGATATAGAGCAGGTAGAATGGATATAGAGCAGGTGCAATGGATATATAGCAGGTAGAATCGATATAGAGCAGGTGCAATGGATATAGAGCAGGTGGAATGGATATAGAGCAGGTGGAATGGATATAGAGCAGGTGCAATGGATATATAGCAGGTGGAATGGATATATAGCAGGTAGAATCCATATAGAGCAGGTGCAATGGATATATAGCAGGTGGAATGGATATAGAGCAGGTGGATTGGATATAGAGCAGGTAGAATGGATATAGAGCAGGTGGAATGGATATACAGCAGGTGCAATGGATATATAGCAGGTGGAATGGATATACAGCAGGTGCAATGGATATATAGCAGGTGCAATGGATATATAGCAGGTGGAATGGATATAGAGCAGGTAGAATGGATATAGAGCAGGTGCAATGGATATAGAGCAGGTGGAATGGATATAGAGCAGGTGGAATGGATATAGAGCAGGTGCAATGGATATATAGCAGGTGGAATGGATATATAGCAGGTAGAATCCATATAGAGCAGGTGCAATGGATATATAGCAGGTGGAATGGATATAGAGCAGGTGGATTGGATATAGAGCAGGTAGAATGGATATAGAGCAGGTGGAATGGATATAGAGCAGGTGCAATGGATATATAGCAGGTGGAATGGATATAGAGCAGGTGGAATGGATATATAGCAGGTAGAATCGATATAGATCAGGTGGAATGGATATAGAGCAGGTGCAATGGATATAGAGCAGGTGGAATGGATATAGTGCAGGTAGAATGGATATAGAGCAGGTGGAATGGATATAGAGCAGGTGCAATGGATATAGAGCAGGTGGAATGGATATATAGCAGGTAGAATCGATATAGAGCAGGTGGAATGGATATAGAGCAGGTGGAATGGATATAGAGCAGGTGCAATGGATATATAGCAGGGGGAATGGATATAGAGCAGGTAGAATGGATATAGAGCAGGTGCGATGGATATAGAGCAGGTGGAATGGATATAGAGCAGGTGGAATGGATATAGAGCAGGTGCAATGGATATAGAGCAGGTGGAATGGATATAGAGCAGGTGGAATGGAAATAGAGCAAATGCAATGGATATATAGCAGGTGGAATGGATATAGAGCAGGTGGAATGGATATATAGCAGGTAGAATCGATATAGAGCAGGTGGAATGGATATAGAGCAGGTGGAATGGATATAGAGCAGGTGCAATGGATATATAGCAGGTGGAATGGATATAGAGCAGGTAGAATGGATATAGAGCAGGTGCAATGGATATATAGCAGGTGGAATGGATATAGAGCAGGTGGAATGGATATAGAGCAGGTAGAATGGATATAGAGCAGGTGGAATGGATATAGAGCAGGTGGAATGGATATAGAGCAGGTGCAATGGATATGTAGCAGGTGGAATGGATATAGAGCAGGTGGAATGGATATAGAGCAGGTGCAATGGATATATAGCAGGTGGAATGGATATAGAGCAGGTAGAATGGATATAGAGCAGGTGCAATGGATATATAGCAGGTAGAATCGATATAGAGCAGGTGCAATGGATATAGAGCAGGTGGAATGGATATAGAGCAGGTGGAATGGATATAGAGCAGGTGCAATGGATATATAGCAGGTGGAATGGATATATAGCAGGTAGAATCCATATAGAGCAGGTGCAATGGATATATAGCAGGTGGAATGGATATAGAGCAGGTGGATTGGATATAGAGCAGGTAGAATGGATATAGAGCAGGTGGAATGGATATACAGCAGGTGCAATGGATATATAGCAGGTGGAATGGATATAGAGCAGGTGGAATGGATATATAGCAGGTAGAATCGATATAGATCAGGTGGAATGGATATAGAGCAGGTGCAATGGATATAGAGCAGGTGGAATGGATATAGTGCAGGTAGAATGGATATAGAGCAGGTGGAATGGATATAGAGCAGGTGCAATGGATATAGAGCAGGTGGAATGGATATATAGCAGGTAGAATCGATATAGAGCAGGTGGAATGGATATAGAGCAGGTGGAATGGATATAGAGCAGGTGCAATGGATATATAGCAGGTGGAATGGATATAGAGCAGGTAGAATGGATATAGAGCAGGTGCGATGGATATAGAGCAGGTGGAATGGATATAGAGCGGGTAGAATGGATATAGAGCAGGTGCAATGGATATAGAGCAGGTGGAATGGATATAGAGCAGGTGGAATGGATATAGAGCAGGTGCAATGGATATATAGCAGGTGGAATGGATATAGAGCAGGTGGAATGGATATATAGCAGGTAGAATCGATATAGAGCAGGTGGCATGGATATAGAGCAGGTGGAATGGATATAGAGCAGATGCAATGGATATATAGCAGGTGGAATGGATATAGAGCAGGTAGAATGGATATAGAGCAGGTGCAATGGATATAGAGCAGGTGGAATGGATATAGAGCAGGTAGAATCGATATAGAGCAGGTGCAATGGATATAGAGCAGGTGGAATGGATATAGAGCAGGTGGAATGGATATAGAGCAGGTGGAATGGATATAGAGCAGGTGCAATGGATATATAGCAGGTGGAATGGATATAGAGCAGGTAGAATGGATATAGAGCAGGTGCAATGGATATATAGCAGGTAGAATCGATATAGAGCAGGTGCAATGGATATAGAGCAGGTGGAATGGATATAGAGCAGGTGGAATGGATATAGAGCAGGTGGAATGGATATAGAGCAGGTGCAATGGATATATAGCAGGTGGAATGGATATAGAGCAGGTGCAATGGATATATAGCAGGTAGAATCCATATAGAGCAGGTGCAATGGATATATAGCAGGTGGAATGGATATAGAGCAGGTGGAATGGATATAGAGCAGGTAGAATGGATATAGAGCAGGTGGAATGGATATAGAGCAGGTGCAATGGATATATAGCAGGTGGAATGGATATAGAGCAGGTGGAATGGATATATAGCAGGTAGTATCGATATAGATCAGGTGGAATGGATATAGAGCAGGTGCAATGGATATAGAGCAGGTGGAATGGATATAGAGCAGGTGGAATGGATATAAGGCAGGTGCAATGGATATATAGCAGGTGGAATGGATATAGAGCAGGTGCAATGGATATATAGCAGGTGGAATGGATATAGAGCAGGTGGAATGGATATATAGCAGGTAGAATCCATATAGAGCAGGTGCAATGGATATATAGCAGGTGGAATGGATATAGAGCAGGTGGAATGGATATAGAGCAGGTAGAATGGATATAGAGCAGGTGGAATGGATATAGAGCAGGTGGAATGGATATAGAGCAGGTGCAATGGATATGTAGCAGGTGGAATGGATATAGAGCAGGTGGAATGGATATAGAGCAGGTGCAATGGATATAGAGCGGGTAGAATGGATATAGAGCAGGTGCAATGGATATAGAGCAGGTGGAATGGATATAGAGCAGGTGGAATGGATATAGAGCAGGTGCAATGGATATATAGCAGGTGGAATGGATATAGAGCAGGTGGAATGGATATATAGCAGGTAGAATCGATATAGAGCAGGTGGAATGGATATAGAGCAGGTGGAATGGATATAGAGCAGGTGGAATGGATATAGAGCAGGTGGAATGGATATATAGCAGGTAGAATCCATATAGAGCAGGTGCAATGGATATATAGCAGGTGGAATGGATATAGAGCAGGTGGATTGGATATAGAGCAGGTGCAATGGATATATAGCAGGTGGAATGGATATAGAGCAGGTGCAATGGATATATAGCAGGTGGAATGGATATAGAGCAGGTAGAATGGATATAGAGCAGGTGCAATGGATATATAGCAGGTAGAATCGATATAGAGCAGGTGCAATGGATATAGAGCAGGTGGAATGGATATAGAGCAGGTGGAATGGATATAGAGCAGGTGGAATGGATATAGAGCAGGTGCAATGGATATATAGCAGGTGGAATGGATATAGAGCAGGTGGAATGGATATATAGCAGGTAGAATCCATATAGAGCAGGTGCAATGGATATATAGCAGGTGGAATGGATATAGAGCAGGTGGATTGGATATAGAGCAGGTAGAATGGATATAGAGCAGGTGGAATGGATATAGAGCAGGTGCAATGGATATATAGCAGGTGGAATGGATATAGAGCAGGTGGAATGGATATATAGCAGGTAAAATCGATATAGATCAGGTGGAATGGATATAGAGCAGGTGCAATGGATATAGAGCAGGTGGAATGGATATAGTGCAGGTAGAATGGATATAGAGCAGGTGGAATGGATATAGAGCAGGTGCAATGGATATAGAGCAGGTGGAATGGATATATAGCAGGTAGAATCGATATAGAGCAGGTGGAATGGATATAGAGCAGGTGGAATGGATATAGAGCAGGTGCAATGGATATATAGCAGGTGGAATGGATATAGAGCAGGTAGAATGGATATAGAGCAGGTGCAATGGATATAGAGCAGGTGGAATGGATATAGAGCGGGTAGAATGGATATAGAGCAGGTGCAATGGATATAGAGCAGGTGGAATGGATATAGAGCAGGTGCAATGGATATATAGCAGGTGGAATGGATATAGAGCAGGTGGAATGGATATATAGCAGGTAGAATCGATATAGAGCAGGTGGAATGGATATAGAGCAGGTGGAATGGATATAGAGCAGGTGCAATGGATATATAGCAGGTGGAATGGATATAGAGCAGGTAGAATGGATATAGAGCAGGTGCAATGGATATAGAGCAGGTGGAATGGATATAGAGCAGGTAGAATCGATATAGAGCAGGTGCAATGGATATAGAGCAGGTGGAATGGATATAGAGCAGGTGGAATGGATATAGAGCAGGTGGAATGGATATAGAGCAGGTGCAATGGATATATAGCAGGTGGAATGGATATAGAGCAGGTAGAATGGATATAGAGCAGGTGCAATGGATATATAGCAGGTAGAATCGATATAGAGCAGGTGCAATGGATATAGAGCAGGTGGAATGGATATAGAGCAGGTGGAATGGATATAGAGCAGGTGCAATGGATATATAGCAGGTGGAATGGATATAGAGCAGGTGGAATGGATATATAGCAGGTAGAATCCATATAGAGCAGGTGCAATGGATATATAGCAGGTGGAATGGATATAGAGCAGGTGGATTGGATATAGAGCAGGTAGAATGGATATAGAGCAGGTGGAATGGATATAGAGCAGGTGCAATGGATATATAGCAGGTGGAATGGATATAGAGCAGGTGGAATGGATATATAGCAGGTAGAATCGATATAGATCAGGTGGAATGGATATAGAGCAGGTGCAATGGATATAGAGCAGGTGGAATGGATATAGTGCAGGTAGAATGGATATAGAGCAGGTGGAATGGATATAGAGCAGGTGCAATGGATATAGAGCAGGTGGAATGGATATATAGCAGGTAGAATCGATATAGAGCAGGTGGAATGGATATAGAGCAGGTGGAATGGATATAGAGCAGGTGCGATGGATATAGAGCAGGTGGAATGGATATAGAGCGGGTAGAATGGATATAGAGCAGGTGCAATGGATATAGAGCAGGTGGAATGGATATAGAGCAGGTGGATTGGATATAGAGCAGGTAGAATGGATATAGAGCAGGTGGAATGGATATACAGCAGGTGCAATGGATATATAGCAGGTGGAATGGATATATAGCAGGTGGAATGGATATAGAGCAGGTAGAATGGATATAGAGCAGGTGCAATGGATATAGAGCAGGTGGAATGGATATAGAGCAGGTAGAATCGATATAGAGCAGGTGCAATGGATATAGAGCAGGTGGAATGGATATAGAGCAGGTAGAATGGATATAGAGCAGGTGCAATGGATATATAGCAGGTAGAATCGATATAGAGCAGGTGCAATGGATATAGAGCAGGTGGAATGGATATAGAGCAGGTGGAATGGATATAGAGCAGGTGCAATGGATATATAGCAGGTGGAATGGATATAGAGCAGGTGGAATGGATATATAGCAGGTAGAATCCATATAGAGCAGGTGCAATGGATATATAGCAGGTGGAATGGATATAGAGCAGGTGGATTGGATATAGAGCAGGTAGAATGGATATAGAGCAGGTGGAATGGATATAGAGCAGGTGCAATGGATATATAGCAGGTGGAATGGATATAGAGCAGGTGGAATGGATATATAGCAGGTAGAATCGATATAGATCAGGTGGAATGGATATAGAGCAGGTGCAATGGATATAGAGCAGGTGGAATGGATATAGTGCAGGTAGAATGGATATAGAGCAGGTGGAATGGATATAGAGCAGGTGCAATGGATATAGAGCAGGTGGAATGGATATATAGCAGGTAGAATCGATATAGAGCAGGTGGAATGGATATAGAGCAGGTGGAATGGATATAGAGCAGGTGCAATGGATATATAGCAGGTGGAATGGATATATAGCAGGTGGAATGGATATAGAGCAGGTAGAATGGATATAGAGCAGGTGCAATGGATATAGAGCAGGTGGAATGGATATAGAGCAGGTAGAATCGATATAGAGCAGGTGCAATGGATATAGAGCAGGTGGAATGGATATAGAGCAGGTGGAATGGATATAGAGCAGGTGGAATGGATATAGAGCAGGTGCAATGGATATATAGCAGGTGGAATGGATATAGAGCAGGTAGAATGGATATAGAGCAGGTGCAATGGATATATAGCAGGTAGAATCGATATAGAGCAGGTGCAATGGATATAGAGCAGGTGGAATGGATATAGAGCAGGTGGAATGGATATAGAGCAGGTGGAATGGATATAGAGCAGGTGCAATGGATATATAGCAGGTGGAATGGATATAGAGCAGGTGCAATGGATATATAGCAGGTAGAATCCATATAGAGCAGGTGCAATGGATATATAGCAGGTGGAATGGATATAGAGCAGGTGGAATGGATATAGAGCAGGTAGAATGGATATAGAGCAGGTGGAATGGATATAGAGCAGGTGCAATGGATATATAGCAGGTGGAATGGATATAGAGCAGGTGGAATGGATATATAGCAGGTAGTATCGATATAGATCAGGTGGAATGGATATAGAGCAGGTGCAATGGATATAGAGCAGGTGGAATGGATATAGAGCAGGTGGAATGGATATAAGGCAGGTGCAATGGATATATAGCAGGTGGAATGGATATAGAGCAGGTGCAATGGATATATAGCAGGTGGAATGGATATAGAGCAGGTGGAATGGATATATAGCAGGTAGAATCCATATAGAGCAGGTGCAATGGATATATAGCAGGTGGAATGGATATAGAGCAGGTGGAATGGATATAGAGCAGGTAGAATGGATATAGAGCAGGTGGAATGGATATAGAGCAGGTGGAATGGATATAGAGCAGGTGCAATGGATATGTAGCAGGTGGAATGGATATAGAGCAGGTGGAATGGATATAGAGCAGGTGCAATGGATATAGAGCGGGTAGAATGGATATAGAGCAGGTGCAATGGATATAGAGCAGGTGGAATGGATATAGAGCAGGTGGAATGGATATAGAGCAGGTGCAATGGATATATAGCAGGTGGAATGGATATAGAGCAGGTGGAATGGATATATAGCAGGTAGAATCGATATAGAGCAGGTGGAATGGATATAGAGCAGGTGGAATGGATATAGAGCAGGTGGAATGGATATAGAGCAGGTGGAATGGATATATAGCAGGTAGAATCCATATAGAGCAGGTGCAATGGATATATAGCAGGTGGAATGGATATAGAGCAGGTGGATTGGATATAGAGCAGGTGCAATGGATATATAGCAGGTGGAATGGATATAGAGCAGGTGCAATGGATATATAGCAGGTGGAATGGATATAGAGCAGGTAGAATGGATATAGAGCAGGTGCAATGGATATATAGCAGGTAGAATCGATATAGAGCAGGTGCAATGGATATAGAGCAGGTGGAATGGATATAGAGCAGGTGGAATGGATATAGAGCAGGTGGAATGGATATAGAGCAGGTGCAATGGATATATAGCAGGTGGAATGGATATAGAGCAGGTGGAATGGATATAGAGCAGGTAGAATGGATATAGAGCAGGTGGAATGGATATAGAGCAGGTGGAATGGATATAGAGCAGGTGCAATGGATATGTAGCAGGTGGAATGGATATAGAGCAGGTGGAATGGATATAGAGCAGGTGCAATGGATATAGAGCGGGTAGAATGGATATAGAGCAGGTGCAATGGATATAGAGCAGGTGGAATGGATATAGAGCAGGTGGAATGGATATAGAGCAGGTGCAATGGATATATAGCAGGTGGAATGGATATAGAGCAGGTGGAATGGATATATAGCAGGTAGAATCGATATAGAGCAGGTGGAATGGATATAGAGCAGGTGGAATGGATATAGAGCAGGTGGAATGGATATAGAGCAGGTGGAATGGATATATAGCAGGTAGAATCCATATAGAGCAGGTGCAATGGATATATAGCAGGTGGAATGGATATAGAGCAGGTGGATTGGATATAGAGCAGGTGCAATGGATATATAGCAGGTGGAATGGATATAGAGCAGGTGCAATGGATATATAGCAGGTGGAATGGATATAGAGCAGGTAGAATGGATATAGAGCAGGTGCAATGGATATATAGCAGGTAGAATCGATATAGAGCAGGTGCAATGGATATAGAGCAGGTGGAATGGATATAGAGCAGGTGGAATGGATATAGAGCAGGTGGAATGGATATAGAGCAGGTGCAATGGATATATAGCAGGTGGAATGGATATAGAGCAGGTGGAATGGATATATAGCAGGTAGAATCCATATAGAGCAGGTGCAATGGATATATAGCAGGTGGAATGGATATAGAGCAGGTGGAATGGATATAGAGCAGGTGCAATGGATATAGAGCGGGTAGAATGGATATAGAGCAGGTGCAATGGATATATAGCAGGTGGAATGGATATAGAGCAGGTGGAATGGATATAGAGCAGGTAGAATGGATATAGAGCAGGTGGAATGGATATAGAGCAGGTGCAATGGATATATAGCAGGTGGAATGGATATAGAGCAGGTGGAATGGATATATAGCAGGTAGAATCGATATAGATCAGGTGGAATGGATATAGAGCAGGTAGAATGGATATAGAGCAGGTGCAATGGATATAGAGCAGGTGCAATGGATATATAGCAGGTGGAATGGATATAGAGCAGGTGGAATGGATATATAGCAGGTAGAATCGATATAGATCAGGTGGAATGGATATAGAGCAGGTGCAATGGATATAGAGCAGGTGGAATGGATATAGAGCAGGTGGAATGGATATAGAGCAGGTGCAATGGATATATAGCAGGTGGAATGGATATAGAGCAAGTAGAATGGATATAGAGCAGGTGGAATGGATATAGAGCAGGTGGAATGGATATAGAGCAGGTGCAATGGATATGTAGCAGGTGGAATGGATATAGAGCAGGTGGAATGGATATAGAGCAGGTGCAATGGATATATAGCAGGTGGAATGGATATAGAGCAGGTAGAATGGATATAGAGCAGGTGCAATGGATATATAGCAGGTAGAATCGATATAGAGCAGGTGCAATGGATATAGAGCAGGTGGAATGGATATAGAGCAGGTGGAATGGATATAGAGCAGGTGCAATGGATATATAGCAGGTGGAATGGATATATAGCAGGTAGAATCCATATAGAGCAGGTGCAATGGATATATAGCAGGTGGAATGGATATAGAGCAGGTGGATTGGATATAGAGCAGGTAGAATGGATATAGAGCAGGTGGAATGGATATACAGCAGGTGCAATGGATATATAGCAGGTGGAATGGATATACAGCAGGTGCAATGGATATATAGCAGGTGCAATGGATATATAGCAGGTGGAATGGATATAGAGCAGGTAGAATGGATATAGAGCAGGTGCAATGGATATAGAGCAGGTGGAATGGATATAGAGCAGGTGGAATGGATATAGAGCAGGTGCAATGGATATATAGCAGGTGGAATGGATATATAGCAGGTAGAATCCATATAGAGCAGGTGCAATGGATATATAGCAGGTGGAATGGATATAGAGCAGGTGGATTGGATATAGAGCAGGTAGAATGGATATAGAGCAGGTGGAATGGATATAGAGCAGGTGCAATGGATATATAGCAGGTGGAATGGATATAGAGCAGGTGGAATGGATATATAGCAGGTAGAATCGATATAGATCAGGTGGAATGGATATAGAGCAGGTGCAATGGATATAGAGCAGGTGGAATGGATATAGTGCAGGTAGAATGGATATAGAGCAGGTGGAATGGATATAGAGCAGGTGCAATGGATATAGAGCAGGTGGAATGGATATATAGCAGGTAGAATCGATATAGAGCAGGTGGAATGGATATAGAGCAGGTGGAATGGATATAGAGCAGGTGCAATGGATATATAGCAGGGGGAATGGATATAGAGCAGGTAGAATGGATATAGAGCAGGTGCGATGGATATAGAGCAGGTGGAATGGATATAGAGCGGGTAGAATGGATATAGAGCAGGTGCAATGGATATAGAGCAGGTGGAATGGATATAGAGCAGGTGGAATGGATATAGAGCAAATGCAATGGATATATAGCAGGTGGAATGGATATAGAGCAGGTGGAATGGATATATAGCAGGTAGAATCGATATAGAGCAGGTGGAATGGATATAGAGCAGGTGGAATGGATATAGAGCAGGTGCAATGGATATATAGCAGGTGGAATGGATATAGAGCAGGTAGAATGGATATAGAGCAGGTGCAATGGATATATAGCAGGTGGAATGGATATAGAGCAGGTGGAATGGATATAGAGCAGGTAGAATGGATATAGAGCAGGTGGAATGGATATAGAGCAGGTGGAATGGATATAGAGCAGGTGCAATGGATATGTAGCAGGTGGAATGGATATAGAGCAGGTGGAATGGATATAGAGCAGGTGCAATGGATATATAGCAGGTGGAATGGATATAGAGCAGGTAGAATGGATATAGAGCAGGTGCAATGGATATATAGCAGGTAGAATCGATATAGAGCAGGTGCAATGGATATAGAGCAGGTGGAATGGATATAGAGCAGGTGGAATGGATATAGAGCAGGTGCAATGGATATATAGCAGGTGGAATGGATATATAGCAGGTAGAATCCATATAGAGCAGGTGCAATGGATATATAGCAGGTGGAATGGATATAGAGCAGGTGGATTGGATATAGAGCAGGTAGAATGGATATAGAGCAGGTGGAATGGATATACAGCAGGTGCAATGGATATATAGCAGGTGGAATGGATATAGAGCAGGTGGAATGGATATATAGCAGGTAGAATCGATATAGATCAGGTGGAATGGATATAGAGCAGGTGCAATGGATATAGAGCAGGTGGAATGGATATAGTGCAGGTAGAATGGATATAGAGCAGGTGGAATGGATATAGAGCAGGTGCAATGGATATAGAGCAGGTGGAATGGATATATAGCAGGTAGAATCGATATAGAGCAGGTGGAATGGATATAGAGCAGGTGGAATGGATATAGAGCAGGTGCAATGGATATATAGCAGGTGGAATGGATATAGAGCAGGTAGAATGGATATAGAGCAGGTGCGATGGATATAGAGCAGGTGGAATGGATATAGAGCGGGTAGAATGGATATAGAGCAGGTGCAATGGATATAGAGCAGGTGGAATGGATATAGAGCAGGTGGAATGGATATAGAGCAGGTGCAATGGATATATAGCAGGTGGAATGGATATAGAGCAGGTGGAATGGATATATAGCAGGTAGAATCGATATAGAGCAGGTGGCATGGATATAGAGCAGGTGGAATGGATATAGAGCAGATGCAATGGATATATAGCAGGTGGAATGGATATAGAGCAGGTAGAATGGATATAGAGCAGGTGCAATGGATATAGAGCAGGTGGAATGGATATAGAGCAGGTAGAATCGATATAGAGCAGGTGCAATGGATATAGAGCAGGTGGAATGGATATAGAGCAGGTGGAATGGATATAGAGCAGGTGGAATGGATATAGAGCAGGTGCAATGGATATATAGCAGGTGGAATGGATATAGAGCAGGTAGAATGGATATAGAGCAGGTGCAATGGATATATAGCAGGTAGAATCGATATAGAGCAGGTGCAATGGATATAGAGCAGGTGGAATGGATATAGAGCAGGTGGAATGGATATAGAGCAGGTGGAATGGATATAGAGCAGGTGCAATGGATATATAGCAGGTGGAATGGATATAGAGCAGGTGCAATGGATATATAGCAGGTAGAATCCATATAGAGCAGGTGCAATGGATATATAGCAGGTGGAATGGATATAGAGCAGGTGGAATGGATATAGAGCAGGTAGAATGGATATAGAGCAGGTGGAATGGATATAGAGCAGGTGCAATGGATATATAGCAGGTGGAATGGATATAGAGCAGGTGGAGTGGATATATAGCAGGTAGTATCGATATAGATCAGGTGGAATGGATATAGAGCAGGTGCAATGGATATAGAGCAGGTGGAATGGATATAGAGCAGGTGGAATGGATATAAGGCAGGTGCAATGGATATATAGCAGGTGGAATGGATATAGAGCAGGTGCAATGGATATATAGCAGGTGGAATGGATATAGAGCAGGTGGAATGGATATATAGCAGGTAGAATCCATATAGAGCAGGTGCAATGGATATATAGCAGGTGGAATGGATATAGAGCAGGTGGAATGGATATAGAGCAGGTAGAATGGATATAGAGCAGGTGGAATGGATATAGAGCAGGTGGAATGGATATAGAGCAGGTGCAATGGATATGTAGCAGGTGGAATGGATATAGAGCAGGTGGAATGGATATAGAGCAGGTGCAATGGATATAGAGCGGGTAGAATGGATATAGAGCAGGTGCAATGGATATAGAGCAGGTGGAATGGATATAGAGCAGGTGGAATGGATATAGAGCAGGTGCAATGGATATATAGCAGGTGGAATGGATATAGAGCAGGTGGAATGGATATATAGCAGGTAGAATCGATATAGAGCAGGTGGAATGGATATAGAGCAGGTGGAATGGATATAGAGCAGGTGGAATGGATATAGAGCAGGTGGAATGGATATATAGCAGGTAGAATCCATATAGAGCAGGTGCAATGGATATATAGCAGGTGGAATGGATATAGAGCAGGTGGATTGGATATAGAGCAGGTGCAATGGATATATAGCAGGTGGAATGGATATAGAGCAGGTGCAATGGATATATAGCAGGTGGAATGGATATAGAGCAGGTAGAATGGATATAGAGCAGGTGCAATGGATATATAGCAGGTAGAATCGATATAGAGCAGGTGCAATGGATATAGAGCAGGTGGAATGGATATAGAGCAGGTGGAATGGATATAGAGCAGGTGGAATGGATATAGAGCAGGTGCAATGGATATATAGCAGGTGGAATGGATATAGAGCAGGTGGAATGGATATAGAGCAGGTAGAATGGATATAGAGCAGGTGGAATGGATATAGAGCAGGTGGAATGGATATAGAGCAGGTGCAATGGATATGTAGCAGGTGGAATGGATATAGAGCAGGTGGAATGGATATAGAGCAGGTGCAATGGATATAGAGCGGGTAGAATGGATATAGAGCAGGTGCAATGGATATAGAGCAGGTGGAATGGATATAGAGCAGGTGGAATGGATATAGAGCAGGTGCAATGGATATATAGCAGGTGGAATGGATATAGAGCAGGTGGAATGGATATATAGCAGGTAGAATCGATATAGAGCAGGTGGAATGGATATAGAGCAGGTGGAATGGATATAGAGCAGGTGGAATGGATATAGAGCAGGTGGAATGGATATATAGCAGGTAGAATCCATATAGAGCAGGTGCAATGGATATATAGCAGGTGGAATGGATATAGAGCAGGTGGATTGGATATAGAGCAGGTGCAATGGATATATAGCAGGTGGAATGGATATAGAGCAGGTGCAATGGATATATAGCAGGTGGAATGGATATAGAGCAGGTAGAATGGATATAGAGCAGGTGCAATGGATATATAGCAGGTAGAATCGATATAGAGCAGGTGCAATGGATATAGAGCAGGTGGAATGGATATAGAGCAGGTGGAATGGATATAGAGCAGGTGGAATGGATATAGAGCAGGTGCAATGGATATATAGCAGGTGGAATGGATATAGAGCAG
Organism: Pemphredon lugubris; assembly: GCA_933228935.1. NCBI lineage: Eukaryota > Metazoa > Arthropoda > Insecta > Hymenoptera > Crabronidae > Pemphredon > Pemphredon lugubris. Next base: position 29,243,432 of record OW121817.1, on the reverse strand, counting down.
GTGGAATGGATATATAGCAGGTAGAATCCATATAGAGCAGGTGCAATGGATATATAGCAGGTGGAATGGATATAGAGCAGGTGGAATGGATATAGAGCAGGTGCAATGGATATAGAGCGGGTAGAATGGATATAGAGCAGGTGCAATGGATATATAGCAGGTGGAATGGATATAGAGCAGGTGGAATGGATATAGAGCAGGTAGAATGGATATAGAGCAGGTGGAATGGATATAGAGCAGGTGCAATGGATATATAGCAGGTGGAATGGATATAGAGCAGGTGGAATGGATATATAGCAGGTAGAATCGATATAGATCAGGTGGAATGGATATAGAGCAGGTAGAATGGATATAGAGCAGGTGCAATGGATATAGAGCAGGTGCAATGGATATATAGCAGGTGGAATGGATATAGAGCAGGTGGAATGGATATATAGCAGGTAGAATCGATATAGATCAGGTGGAATGGATATAGAGCAGGTGCAATGGATATAGAGCAGGTGGAATGGATATAGAGCAGGTGGAATGGATATAGAGCAGGTGCAATGGATATATAGCAGGTGGAATGGATATAGAGCAAGTAGAATGGATATAGAGCAGGTGGAATGGATATAGAGCAGGTGGAATGGATATAGAGCAGGTGCAATGGATATAGAGCAGGTGGAATGGATATAGAGCAGGTGGAATGGATATAGAGCAGGTGCAATGGATATATAGCAGGTGGAATGGATATAGAGCAGGTAGAATGGATATAGAGCAGGTGCAATGGATATATAGCAGGTAGAATCGATATAGAGCAGGTGCAATGGATATAGAGCAGGTGGAATGGATATAGAGCAGGTGGAATGGATATAGAGCAGGTGCAATGGATATATAGCAGGTGGAATGGATATATAGCAGGTAGAATCCATATAGAGCAGGTGCAATGGATATATAGCAGGTGGAATGGATATAGAGCAGGTGGATTGGATATAGAGCAGGTAGAATGGATATAGAGCAGGTGGAATGGATATACAGCAGGTGCAATGGATATATAGCAGGTGGAATGGATATACAGCAGGTGCAATGGATATATAGCAGGTGCAATGGATATATAGCAGGTGGAATGGATATAGAGCAGGTAGAATGGATATAGAGCAGGTGCAATGGATATAGAGCAGGTGGAATGGATATAGAGCAGGTGGAATGGATATAGAGCAGGTGCAATGGATATATAGCAGGTGGAATGGATATATAGCAGGTAGAATCCATATAGAGCAGGTGCAATGGATATATAGCAGGTGGAATGGATATAGAGCAGGTGGATTGGATATAGAGCAGGTAGAATGGATATAGAGCAGGTGGAATGGATATAGAGCAGGTGCAATGGATATATAGCAGGTGGAATGGATATAGAGCAGGTGGAATGGATATATAGCAGGTAGAATCGATATAGATCAGGTGGAATGGATATAGAGCAGGTGCAATGGATATAGAGCAGGTGGAATGGATATAGTGCAGGTAGAATGGATATAGAGCAGGTGGAATGGATATAGAGCAGGTGCAATGGATATAGAGCAGGTGGAATGGATATATAGCAGGTAGAATCGATATAGAGCAGGTGGAATGGATATAGAGCAGGTGGAATGGATATAGAGCAGGTGCAATGGATATATAGCAGGGGGAATGGATATAGAGCAGGTAGAATGGATATAGAGCAGGTGCGATGGATATAGAGCAGGTGGAATGGATATAGAGCGGGTAGAATGGATATAGAGCAGGTGCAATGGATATAGAGCAGGTGGAATGGATATAGAGCAGGTGGAATGGATATAGAGCAAATGCAATGGATATATAGCAGGTGGAATGGATATAGAGCAGGTGGAATGGATATATAGCAGGTAGAATCGATATAGAGCAGGTGGAATGGATATAGAGCAGGTGGAATGGATATAGAGCAGGTGCAATGGATATATAGCAGGTGGAATGGATATAGAGCAGGTAGAATGGATATAGAGCAGGTGCAATGGATATATAGCAGGTGGAATGGATATAGAGCAGGTGGAATGGATATAGAGCAGGTAGAATGGATATAGAGCAGGTGGAATGGATATAGAGCAGGTGGAATGGATATAGAGCAGGTGCAATGGATATGTAGCAGGTGGAATGGATATAGAGCAGGTGGAATGGATATAGAGCAGGTGCAATGGATATATAGCAGGTGGAATGGATATAGAGCAGGTAGAATGGATATAGAGCAGGTGCAATGGATATATAGCAGGTAGAATCGATATAGAGCAGGTGCAATGGATATAGAGCAGGTGGAATGGATATAGAGCAGGTGGAATGGATATAGAGCAGGTGCAATGGATATATAGCAGGTGGAATGGATATATAGCAGGTAGAATCCATATAGAGCAGGTGCAATGGATATATAGCAGGTGGAATGGATATAGAGCAGGTGGATTGGATATAGAGCAGGTAGAATGGATATAGAGCAGGTGGAATGGATATACAGCAGGTGCAATGGATATATAGCAGGTGGAATGGATATAGAGCAGGTGGAATGGATATATAGCAGGTAGAATCGATATAGATCAGGTGGAATGGATATAGAGCAGGTGCAATGGATATAGAGCAGGTGGAATGGATATAGTGCAGGTAGAATGGATATAGAGCAGGTGGAATGGATATAGAGCAGGTGCAATGGATATAGAGCAGGTGGAATGGATATATAGCAGGTAGAATCGATATAGAGCAGGTGGAATGGATATAGAGCAGGTGGAATGGATATAGAGCAGGTGCAATGGATATATAGCAGGTGGAATGGATATAGAGCAGGTAGAATGGATATAGAGCAGGTGCGATGGATATAGAGCAGGTGGAATGGATATAGAGCGGGTAGAATGGATATAGAGCAGGTGCAATGGATATAGAGCAGGTGGAATGGATATAGAGCAGGTGGAATGGATATAGAGCAGGTGCAATGGATATATAGCAGGTGGAATGGATATAGAGCAGGTGGAATGGATATATAGCAGGTAGAATCGATATAGAGCAGGTGGCATGGATATAGAGCAGGTGGAATGGATATAGAGCAGATGCAATGGATATATAGCAGGTGGAATGGATATAGAGCAGGTAGAATGGATATAGAGCAGGTGCAATGGATATAGAGCAGGTGGAATGGATATAGAGCAGGTAGAATCGATATAGAGCAGGTGCAATGGATATAGAGCAGGTGGAATGGATATAGAGCAGGTGGAATGGATATAGAGCAGGTGGAATGGATATAGAGCAGGTGCAATGGATATATAGCAGGTGGAATGGATATAGAGCAGGTAGAATGGATATAGAGCAGGTGCAATGGATATATAGCAGGTAGAATCGATATAGAGCAGGTGCAATGGATATAGAGCAGGTGGAATGGATATAGAGCAGGTGGAATGGATATAGAGCAGGTGGAATGGATATAGAGCAGGTGCAATGGATATATAGCAGGTGGAATGGATATAGAGCAGGTGCAATGGATATATAGCAGGTAGAATCCATATAGAGCAGGTGCAATGGATATATAGCAGGTGGAATGGATATAGAGCAGGTGGAATGGATATAGAGCAGGTAGAATGGATATAGAGCAGGTGGAATGGATATAGAGCAGGTGCAATGGATATATAGCAGGTGGAATGGATATAGAGCAGGTGGAGTGGATATATAGCAGGTAGTATCGATATAGATCAGGTGGAATGGATATAGAGCAGGTGCAATGGATATAGAGCAGGTGGAATGGATATAGAGCAGGTGGAATGGATATAAGGCAGGTGCAATGGATATATAGCAGGTGGAATGGATATAGAGCAGGTGCAATGGATATATAGCAGGTGGAATGGATATAGAGCAGGTGGAATGGATATATAGCAGGTAGAATCCATATAGAGCAGGTGCAATGGATATATAGCAGGTGGAATGGATATAGAGCAGGTGGAATGGATATAGAGCAGGTAGAATGGATATAGAGCAGGTGGAATGGATATAGAGCAGGTGGAATGGATATAGAGCAGGTGCAATGGATATGTAGCAGGTGGAATGGATATAGAGCAGGTGGAATGGATATAGAGCAGGTGCAATGGATATAGAGCGGGTAGAATGGATATAGAGCAGGTGCAATGGATATAGAGCAGGTGGAATGGATATAGAGCAGGTGGAATGGATATAGAGCAGGTGCAATGGATATATAGCAGGTGGAATGGATATAGAGCAGGTGGAATGGATATATAGCAGGTAGAATCGATATAGAGCAGGTGGAATGGATATAGAGCAGGTGGAATGGATATAGAGCAGGTGGAATGGATATAGAGCAGGTGGAATGGATATATAGCAGGTAGAATCCATATAGAGCAGGTGCAATGGATATATAGCAGGTGGAATGGATATAGAGCAGGTGGATTGGATATAGAGCAGGTGCAATGGATATATAGCAGGTGGAATGGATATAGAGCAGGTGCAATGGATATATAGCAGGTGGAATGGATATAGAGCAGGTAGAATGGATATAGAGCAGGTGCAATGGATATATAGCAGGTAGAATCGATATAGAGCAGGTGCAATGGATATAGAGCAGGTGGAATGGATATAGAGCAGGTGGAATGGATATAGAGCAGGTGGAATGGATATAGAGCAGGTGCAATGGATATATAGCAGGTGGAATGGATATACAGCAGGTGCAATGGATATATAGCAGGTGCAATGGATATATAGCAGGTGGAATGGATATAGAGCAGGTAGAATGGATATAGAGCAGGTGCAATGGATATAGAGCAGGTGGAATGGATATAGAGCAGGTGGAATGGATATAGAGCAGGTGCAATGGATATATAGCAGGTGGAATGGATATATAGCAGGTAGAATCCATATAGAGCAGGTGCAATGGATATATAGCAGGTGGAATGGATATAGAGCAGGTGGATTGGATATAGAGCAGGTAGAATGGATATAGAGCAGGTGGAATGGATATAGAGCAGGTGCAATGGATATATAGCAGGTGGAATGGATATAGAGCAGGTGGAATGGATATATAGCAGGTAGAATCGATATAGATCAGGTGGAATGGATATAGAGCAGGTGCAATGGATATAGAGCAGGTGGAATGGATATAGTGCAGGTAGAATGGATATAGAGCAGGTGGAATGGATATAGAGCAGGTGCAATGGATATAGAGCAGGTGGAATGGATATATAGCAGGTAGAATCGATATAGAGCAGGTGGAATGGATATAGAGCAGGTGGAATGGATATAGAGCAGGTGCAATGGATATATAGCAGGGGGAATGGATATAGAGCAGGTAGAATGGATATAGAGCAGGTGCGATGGATATAGAGCAGGTGGAATGGATATAGAGCGGGTAGAATGGATATAGAGCAGGTGCAATGGATATAGAGCAGGTGGAATGGATATAGAGCAGGTGGAATGGATATAGAGCAAATGCAATGGATATATAGCAGGTGGAATGGATATAGAGCAGGTGGAATGGATATATAGCAGGTAGAATCGATATAGAGCAGGTGGAATGGATATAGAGCAGGTGGAATGGATATAGAGCAGGTGCAATGGATATATAGCAGGTGGAATGGATATAGAGCAGGTAGAATGGATATAGAGCAGGTGCAATGGATATATAGCAGGTGGAATGGATATAGAGCAGGTGGAATGGATATAGAGCAGGTAGAATGGATATAGAGCAGGTGGAATGGATATAGAGCAGGTGGAATGGATATAGAGCAGGTGCAATGGATATGTAGCAGGTGGAATGGATATAGAGCAGGTGGAATGGATATAGAGCAGGTGCAATGGATATATAGCAGGTGGAATGGATATAGAGCAGGTAGAATGGATATAGAGCAGGTGCAATGGATATATAGCAGGTAGAATCGATATAGAGCAGGTGCAATGGATATAGAGCAGGTGGAATGGATATAGAGCAGGTGGAATGGATATAGAGCAGGTGCAATGGATATATAGCAGGTGGAATGGATATATAGCAGGTAGAATCCATATAGAGCAGGTGCAATGGATATATAGCAGGTGGAATGGATATAGAGCAGGTGGATTGGATATAGAGCAGGTAGAATGGATATAGAGCAGGTGGAATGGATATACAGCAGGTGCAATGGATATATAGCAGGTGGAATGGATATAGAGCAGGTGGAATGGATATATAGCAGGTAGAATCGATATAGATCAGGTGGAATGGATATAGAGCAGGTGCAATGGATATAGAGCAGGTGGAATGGATATAGTGCAGGTAGAATGGATATAGAGCAGGTGGAATGGATATAGAGCAGGTGCAATGGATATAGAGCAGGTGGAATGGATATATAGCAGGTAGAATCGATATAGAGCAGGTGGAATGGATATAGAGCAGGTGGAATGGATATAGAGCAGGTGCAATGGATATATAGCAGGTGGAATGGATATAGAGCAGGTAGAATGGATATAGAGCAGGTGCGATGGATATAGAGCAGGTGGAATGGATATAGAGCGGGTAGAATGGATATAGAGCAGGTGCAATGGATATAGAGCAGGTGGAATGGATATAGAGCAGGTGGAATGGATATAGAGCAGGTGCAATGGATATATAGCAGGTGGAATGGATATAGAGCAGGTGGAATGGATATATAGCAGGTAGAATCGATATAGAGCAGGTGGCATGGATATAGAGCAGGTGGAATGGATATAGAGCAGATGCAATGGATATATAGCAGGTGGAATGGATATAGAGCAGGTAGAATGGATATAGAGCAGGTGCAATGGATATAGAGCAGGTGGAATGGATATAGAGCAGGTAGAATCGATATAGAGCAGGTGCAATGGATATAGAGCAGGTGGAATGGATATAGAGCAGGTGGAATGGATATAGAGCAGGTGGAATGGATATAGAGCAGGTGCAATGGATATATAGCAGGTGGAATGGATATAGAGCAGGTAGAATGGATATAGAGCAGGTGCAATGGATATATAGCAGGTAGAATCGATATAGAGCAGGTGCAATGGATATAGAGCAGGTGGAATGGATATAGAGCAGGTGGAATGGATATAGAGCAGGTGGAATGGATATAGAGCAGGTGCAATGGATATATAGCAGGTGGAATGGATATAGAGCAGGTGCAATGGATATATAGCAGGTAGAATCCATATAGAGCAGGTGCAATGGATATATAGCAGGTGGAATGGATATAGAGCAGGTGGAATGGATATAGAGCAGGTAGAATGGATATAGAGCAGGTGGAATGGATATAGAGCAGGTGCAATGGATATATAGCAGGTGGAATGGATATAGAGCAGGTGGAGTGGATATATAGCAGGTAGTATCGATATAGATCAGGTGGAATGGATATAGAGCAGGTGCAATGGATATAGAGCAGGTGGAATGGATATAGAGCAGGTGGAATGGATATAAGGCAGGTGCAATGGATATATAGCAGGTGGAATGGATATAGAGCAGGTGCAATGGATATATAGCAGGTGGAATGGATATAGAGCAGGTGGAATGGATATATAGCAGGTAGAATCCATATAGAGCAGGTGCAATGGATATATAGCAGGTGGAATGGATATAGAGCAGGTGGAATGGATATAGAGCAGGTAGAATGGATATAGAGCAGGTGGAATGGATATAGAGCAGGTGGAATGGATATAGAGCAGGTGCAATGGATATGTAGCAGGTGGAATGGATATAGAGCAGGTGGAATGGATATAGAGCAGGTGCAATGGATATAGAGCGGGTAGAATGGATATAGAGCAGGTGCAATGGATATAGAGCAGGTGGAATGGATATAGAGCAGGTGGAATGGATATAGAGCAGGTGCAATGGATATATAGCAGGTGGAATGGATATAGAGCAGGTGGAATGGATATATAGCAGGTAGAATCGATATAGAGCAGGTGGAATGGATATAGAGCAGGTGGAATGGATATAGAGCAGGTGGAATGGATATAGAGCAGGTGGAATGGATATATAGCAGGTAGAATCCATATAGAGCAGGTGCAATGGATATATAGCAGGTGGAATGGATATAGAGCAGGTGGATTGGATATAGAGCAGGTGCAATGGATATATAGCAGGTGGAATGGATATAGAGCAGGTGCAATGGGTATATAGCAGGTGGAATGGATATAGAGCAGGTAGAATGGATATAGAGCAGGTGCAATGGATATATAGCAGGTAGAATCGATATAGAGCAGGTGCAATGGATATAGAGCAGGTGGAATGGATATAGAGCAGGTGGAATGGATATAGAGCAGGTGGAATGGATATAGAGCAGGTGCAATGGATATATAGCAGGTGGAATGGATATAGAGCAGGTGGAATGGATATATAGCAGGTAGAATCCATATAGAGCAGGTGCAATGGATATATAGCAGGTGGAATGGATATAGAGCAGGTGGATTGGATATAGAGCAGGTAGAATGGATATAGAGCAGGTGGAATGGATATAGAGCAGGTGCAATGGATATATAGCAGGTGGAATGGATATAGAGCAGGTGGAATGGATATATAGCAGGTAAAATCGATATAGATCAGGTGGAATGGATATAGAGCAGGTGCAATGGATATAGAGCAGGTGGAATGGATATAGTGCAGGTAGAATGGATATAGAGCAGGTGGAATGGATATAGAGCAGGTGCAATGGATATAGAGCAGGTGGAATGGATATATAGCAGGTAGAATCGATATAGAGCAGGTGGAATGGATATAGAGCAGGTGGAATGGATATAGAGCAGGTGCAATGGATATATAGCAGGTGGAATGGATATAGAGCAGGTAGAATGGATATAGAGCAGGTGCAATGGATATAGAGCAGGTGGAATGGATATAGAGCGGGTAGAATGGATATAGAGCAGGTGCAATGGATATAGAGCAGGTGGAATGGATATAGAGCAGGTGCAATGGATATATAGCAGGTGGAATGGATATAGAGCAGGTGGAATGGATATATAGCAGGTAGAATCGATATAGAGCAGGTGGAATGGATATAGAGCAGGTGGAATGGATATAGAGCAGGTGCAATGGATATATAGCAGGTGGAATGGATATAGAGCAGGTAGAATGGATATAGAGCAGGTGCAATGGATATAGAGCAGGTGGAATGGATATAGAGCAGGTAGAATCGATATAGAGCAGGTGCAATGGATATAGAGCAGGTGGAATGGATATAGAGCAGGTGGAATGGATATAGAGCAGGTGGAATGGATATAGAGCAGGTGCAATGGATATATAGCAGGTGGAATGGATATAGAGCAGGTAGAATGGATATAGAGCAGGTGCAATGGATATATAGCAGGTAGAATCGATATAGAGCAGGTGCAATGGATATAGAGCAGGTGGAATGGATATAGAGCAGGTGGAATGGATATAGAGCAGGTGCAATGGATATATAGCAGGTGGAATGGATATAGAGCAGGTGGAATGGATATATAGCAGGTAGAATCCATATAGAGCAGGTGCAATGGATATATAGCAGGTGGAATGGATATAGAGCAGGTGGATTGGATATAGAGCAGGTAGAATGGATATAGAGCAGGTGGAATGGATATAGAGCAGGTGCAATGGATATATAGCAGGTGGAATGGATATAGAGCAGGTGGAATGGATATATAGCAGGTAGAATCGATATAGATCAGGTGGAATGGATATAGAGCAGGTGCAATGGATATAGAGCAGGTGGAATGGATATAGTGCAGGTAGAATGGATATAGAGCAGGTGGAATGGATATAGAGCAGGTGCAATGGATATAGAGCAGGTGGAATGGATATATAGCAGGTAGAATCGATATAGAGCAGGTGGAATGGATATAGAGCAGGTGGAATGGATATAGAGCAGGTGCGATGGATATAGAGCAGGTGGAATGGATATAGAGCGGGTAGAATGGATATAGAGCAGGTGCAATGGATATAGAGCAGGTGGAATGGATATAGAGCAGGTGGATTGGATATAGAGCAGGTAGAATGGATATAGAGCAGGTGGAATGGATATACAGCAGGTGCAATGGATATATAGCAGGTGGAATGGATATATAGCAGGTGGAATGGATATAGAGCAGGTAGAATGGATATAGAGCAGGTGCAATGGATATAGAGCAGGTGGAATGGATATAGAGCAGGTAGAATCGATATAGAGCAGGTGCAATGGATATAGAGCAGGTGGAATGGATATAGAGCAGGTAGAATGGATATAGAGCAGGTGCAATGGATATATAGCAGGTAGAATCGATATAGAGCAGGTGCAATGGATATAGAGCAGGTGGAATGGATATAGAGCAGGTGGAATGGATATAGAGCAGGTGCAATGGATATATAGCAGGTGGAATGGATATAGAGCAGGTGGAATGGATATATAGCAGGTAGAATCCATATAGAGCAGGTGCAATGGATATATAGCAGGTGGAATGGATATAGAGCAGGTGGATTGGATATAGAGCAGGTAGAATGGATATAGAGCAGGTGGAATGGATATAGAGCAGGTGCAATGGATATATAGCAGGTGGAATGGATATAGAGCAGGTGGAATGGATATATAGCAGGTAGAATCGATATAGATCAGGTGGAATGGATATAGAGCAGGTGCAATGGATATAGAGCAGGTGGAATGGATATAGTGCAGGTAGAATGGATATAGAGCAGGTGGAATGGATATAGAGCAGGTGCAATGGATATAGAGCAGGTGGAATGGATATATAGCAGGTAGAATCGATATAGAGCAGGTGGAATGGATATAGAGCAGGTGGAATGGATATAGAGCAGGTGCAATGGATATATAGCAGGTGGAATGGATATATAGCAGGTGGAATGGATATAGAGCAGGTAGAATGGATATAGAGCAGGTGCAATGGATATAGAGCAGGTGGAATGGATATAGAGCAGGTAGAATCGATATAGAGCAGGTGCAATGGATATAGAGCAGGTGGAATGGATATAGAGCAGGTGGAATGGATATAGAGCAGGTGGAATGGATATAGAGCAGGTGCAATGGATATATAGCAGGTGGAATGGATATAGAGCAGGTAGAATGGATATAGAGCAGGTGCAATGGATATATAGCAGGTAGAATCGATATAGAGCAGGTGCAATGGATATAGAGCAGGTGGAATGGATATAGAGCAGGTGGAATGGATATAGAGCAGGTGGAATGGATATAGAGCAGGTGCAATGGATATATAGCAGGTGGAATGGATATAGAGCAGGTGCAATGGATATATAGCAGGTAGAATCCATATAGAGCAGGTGCAATGGATATATAGCAGGTGGAATGGATATAGAGCAGGTGGAATGGATATAGAGCAGGTAGAATGGATATAGAGCAGGTGGAATGGATATAGAGCAGGTGCAATGGATATATAGCAGGTGGAATGGATATAGAGCAGGTGGAATGGATATATAGCAGGTAAAATCGATATAGATCAGGTGGAATGGATATAGAGCAGGTGCAATGGATATAGAGCAGGTGGAATGGATATAGTGCAGGTAGAATGGATATAGAGCAGGTGGAATGGATATAGAGCAGGTGCAATGGATATAGAGCAGGTGGAATGGATATATAGCAGGTAGAATCGATATAGAGCAGGTGGAATGGATATAGAGCAGGTGGAATGGATATAGAGCAGGTGCAATGGATATATAGCAGGTGGAATGGATATAGAGCAGGTAGAATGGATATAGAGCAGGTGCAATGGATATAGAGCAGGTGGAATGGATATAGAGCGGGTAGAATGGATATAGAGCAGGTGCAATGGATATAGAGCAGGTGGAATGGATATAGAGCAGGTGCAATGGATATATAGCAGGTGGAATGGATATAGAGCAGGTGGAATGGATATATAGCAGGTAGAATCGATATAGAGCAGGTGGAATGGATATAGAGCAGGTGGAATGGATATAGAGCAGGTGCAATGGATATATAGCAGGTGGAATGGATATAGAGCAGGTAGAATGGATATAGAGCAGGTGCAATGGATATAGAGCAGGTGGAATCGATATAGAGCAGGTGCAATGGATATAGAGCAGGTGGAATGGATATAGAGCAGGTGGAATGGATATAGAGCAGGTGGAATGGATATAGAGCAGGTGCAATGGATATATAGCAGGTGGAATGGATATAGAGCAGGTAGAATGGATATAGAGCAGGTGCAATGGATATATAGCAGGTAGAATCGATATAGAGCAGGTGCAATGGATATAGAGCAGGTGGAATGGATATAGAGCAGGTGGAATGGATATAGAGCAGGTGCAATGGATATATAGCAGGTGGAATGGATATAGAGCAGGTGGAATGGATATATAGCAGGTAGAATCCATATAGAGCAGGTGCAATGGATATATAGCAGGTGGAATGGATATAGAGCAGGTGGATTGGATATAGAGCAGGTAGAATGGATATAGAGCAGGTGGAATGGATATAGAGCAGGTGCAATGGATATATAGCAGGTGGAATGGATATAGAGCAGGTGGAATGGATATATAGCAGGTAGAATCGATATAGATCAGGTGGAATGGATATAGAGCAGGTGCAATGGATATAGAGCAGGTGGAATGGATATAGTGCAGGTAGAATGGATATAGAGCAGGTGGAATGGATATAGAGCAGGTGCAATGGATATAGAGCAGGTGGAATGGATATATAGCAGGTAGAATCGATATAGAGCAGGTGGAATGGATATAGAGCAGGTGGAATGGATATAGAGCAGGTGCGATGGATATAGAGCAGGTGGAATGGATATAGAGCGGGTAGAATGGATATAGAGCAGGTGCAATGGATATAGAGCAGGTGGAATGGATATAGAGCAGGTGGATTGGATATAGAGCAGGTAGAATGGATATAGAGCAGGTGGAATGGATATACAGCAGGTGCAATGGATATATAGCAGGTGGAATGGATATATAGCAGGTGGAATGGATATAGAGCAGGTAGAATGGATATAGAGCAGGTGCAATGGATATAGAGCAGGTGGAATGGATATAGAGCAGGTAGAATCGATATAGAGCAGGTGCAATGGATATAGAGCAGGTGGAATGGATATAGAGCAGGTAGAATGGATATAGAGCAGGTGCAATGGATATATAGCAGGTAGAATCGATATAGAGCAGGTGGAATGGATATAGAGCAGTTGCAATGGATATATAGCAGGTGGAATGGATATAGAGCAGGTGGAATGGATATATAGCAGGTAGAAACCATATAGAGCAGGTGCAATGGATATATAGCAGGTGGAATGGATATAGAGCAGGTGGATTGGATATAGAGCAGGTAGAATGGATATAGAGCAGGTGGAATGGATATAGAGCAGGTGCAATGGATATATAGCAGGTGGAATGGATATAGAGCAGGTGGAATGGATATATAGCAGGTAGAATCGATATAGATCAGGTGGAATGGATATAGAGCAGGTGCAATGGATATAGAGCAGGTGGAATGGATATAGTGCAGGTAGAATGGATATAGAGCAGGTGGAATGGATATAGAGCAGGTGCAATGGATATAGAGCAGGTGGAATGGATATATAGCAGGTAGAATCGATATAGAGCAGGTGGAATGGATATAGAGCAGGTGGAATGGATATAGAGCAGGTGCAATGGATATATAGCAGGTGGAATGGATATAGAGCAGGTAGAATGGATATAGAGCAGGTGCGATGGATATAGAGCAGGTGGAATGGATATAGAGCGGGTAGAATGGATATAGAGCAGGTGCAATGGATATAGAGCAGGTGGAATGGATATAGAGCAGGTGGAATGGATATAGAGCAGGTGCAATGGATATAGAGCAGGTGGAATGGATATATAGCAGGTAGAATCGATATAGAGCAGGTGGAATGGATATAGAGCAGGTGGAATGGATATAGAGCAGGTGCAATGGATATATAGCAGGTGGAATGGATATAGAGCAGGTAGAATGGATATAGAGCAGGTGCGATGGATATAGAGCAGGTGGAATGGATATAGAGCGGGTAGAATGGATATAGAGCAGGTGCAATGGATATATAGCAGGTGGAATGGATATAGAGCAGGTAGAATGGATTTAGAGCAGGTGCGATGGATATAGAGCAGGTGGAATGGATATAGAGCGGGTAGAATGGATATAGAGCAGGTGCAATGGATATAGAGCAGGTGGAATGGATATAGAGCAGGTGGAATGGATATAGAGCAGGTGCAATGGATATAGAGCAGGTGGAATGGATATATAGCAGGTAGAATCGATATAGAGCAGGTGGAATGGATATAGAGCAGGTGGAATGGATATAGAGCAGGTGCAATGGATATATAGCAGGTGGAATGGATATAGAGCAGGTAGAATGGATATAGAGCAGGTGCGATGGATATAGAGCAGGTGGAATGGATATAGAGCGGGTAGAATGGATATAGAGCAGGTGCAATGGATATAGAGCAGGTGGAATGGATATAGAGCAGGTGGAATGGATATAGAGCAGGTGCAATGGATATAGAGCAGGTGGAATGGATATATAGCAGGTAGAATCGATATAGAGCAGGTGGAATGGATATAGAGCAGGTGGAATGGATATAGAGCAGGTGCAATGGATATATAGCAGGTGGAATGGATATAGAGCAGGTAGAATGGATATAGAGCAGGTGCGATGGATATAGAGCAGGTGGAATGGATATAGAGCGGGTAGAATGGATATAGAGCAGGTGCAATGGATATAGAGCAGGTGGAATGGATATAGAGCAGGTGGATTGGATATAGAGCAGGTAGAATGGATATAGAGCAGGTGGAATGGATATATAGCAGGTGGAATGGATATAGAGCAGGTAGAATGGATATAGAGCAGGTGCGATGGATATAGAGCAGGTGGAATGGATATAGAGCGGGTAGAATGGATATAGAGCAGGTGCAATGGATATAGAGCAGGTGGAATGGATATAGAGCAGGTGGATTGGATATAGAGCAGGTAGAATGGATATAGAGCAGGTGGAATGGATATACAGCAGGTGCAATGGATATATAGCAGGTGGAATGGATATATAGCAGGTAGAATCGATATAGAGCAGGTGGAATGGATATAGAGCAGGTGGAATGGATATAGAGCAGGTGCAATGGATATATAGCAGGTGGAATGGATATAGAGCAGGTAGAATGGATATAGAGCAGGTGCGATGGATATAGAGCAGGTGGAATGGATATAGAGCGGGTAGAATGGATATAGAGCAGGTGCAATGGATATAGAGCAGGTGGAATGGATATAGAGCAGGTGGATTGGATATAGAGCAGGTAGAATGGATATAGAGCAGGTGGAATGGATATACAGCAGGTGCAATGGATATATAGCAGGTGGAATGGATATAGAGCAGGTGGAATGGATATATAGCAGGTAGAATCGATATAGATCAGGTGGAATGGATATAGAGCAGGTGCAATGGATATAGAGCAGGTGGAATGGATATAGTGCAGGTAGAATGGATATAGAGCAGGTGGAATGGATATAGAGCAGGTGCAATGGATATAGAGCAGGTGGAATGGATATATAGCAGGTAGAATCGATATAGAGCAGGTGGAATGGATATAGAGCAGGTAGAATGGATATAGAGCAGGTGCGATGGATATAGAGCAGGTGGAATGGATATAGAGCGGGTAGAATGGATATAGAGCAGGTGCAATGGATATAGAGCAGGTGGAATGGATATAGAGCAGGTGGAATGGATATAGAGCAGGTGGAATGGATATAGAGCAGGTGCAATGGATATAGAGCAGGTGGAATGGATATAGAGCAGGTAGAATGGATATAGAGCAGGTGCGATGGATATAGAGCAGGTGGAATGGATATAGAGCGGGTAGAATGGATATAGAGCAGGTGCAATGGATATAGAGCAGGTGGAATGGATATAGAGCGGGTAGAATGGATATAGAGCAGGTGCAATGGATATAGAGCAGGTGGAATGGATATAGAGCAGGTGGATTGGATATAGTGCAGGTAGAATGGATATAGAGCAGGTGGAATGGATATAGAGCAGGTGCAATGGATATAGAGCAGGTGGAATGGATATATAGCAGGTAGAATCGATATAGAGCAGGTGGAATGGATATAGAGCAGGTGGAATGGATATATAGCAGGTAGAATCGATATAGAGCAGGTAGAATGGATATAGAGCAGGTGCGATGGATATAGAGCAGGTGGAATGGATATAGAGCGGGTAGAATGGATATAGAGCAGGTGCAATGGATATAGAGCAGGTGGAATGGATATAGAGCAGGTGGATTGGATATAGTGCAGGTAGAATGGATATAGAGCAGGTGGAATGGATATAGAGCAGGTGCAATGGATATAGAGCAGGTGGAATGGATATATAGCAGGTAGAATCGATATAGAGCAGGTGGAATGGATATAGAGCAGGTGGAATGGATATAGAGCAGGTGCAATGGATATATAGCAGGTGGAATGGATATAGAGCAGGTAGAATGGATATAGAGCAGGTGCGATGGATATAGAGCAGGTGGAATGGATATAGAGCAGGTGGAATGGATATACAGCAGGTGCAATGGATATATAGCAGGTGGAATGGATATAGAGCAGGTGGAATGGATATATAGCAGGTAGAATCGATATAGATCAGGTGGAATGGATATAGAGCAGGTGCAATGGATATAGAGCAGGTGGAATGGATATAGTGCAGGTAGAATGGATATAGAGCAGGTGGAATGGATATAGATCAGGTGGAATGGATATAGAGCAGGTGCAATGGATATAGAGCAGGTAGAATCGATATAGAGCAGGTGGAATGGATATAGAGCAGGTGGAATGGATGTAGAGCAGGTGCAATGGATATATAGCAGGTGGAATGGATATAGAGCAGGTAGAATGGATATAGAGCAGGTGCGATGGATATAGAGCAGGTGGAATGGATATAGAGCGGGTAGAATGGATATAGAGCAGGTGCAATGGATATAGAGCAGGTGGAATGGATATAGAGCAGGTGGATTGGATATAGAGCAGGTAGAATGGATATAGAGCAGGTGGAATGGATATACAGCAGGTGCAATGGATATATAGCAGGTGGAATGGATATAGAGCAGGTGCAATGGATATATAGCAGGTGGAATGGATATAGAGCAGGTGGAATGGATATAGAGCAGGTAGAATGGATATAGAGCAGGTGGAATGGATATAGAGCAGGTGGAATGGATATAGAGCAGGTGCAATGGATATGTAGCAGGTGGAATGGATATAGAGCAGGTGGAATGGATATAGAGCAGGTGCAATGGATATAGAGCGGGTAGAATGGATATAGAGCAGGTGCAATGGATATAGAGCAGGTGGAATGGATATAGAGCAGGTGGAATGGATATAGAGCAGGTGCAATGGATATATAGCAGGTGGAATGGATATAGAGCAGGTGGAATGGATATATAGCAGGTAGAATCGATATAGAGCAGGTGGAATGGATATAGAGCAGGTGGAATGGATATAGAGCAGGTGGAATGGATATAGAGCAGGTGGAATGGATATATAGCAGGTAGAATCCATATAGAGCAGGTGCAATGGATATATAGCAGGTGGAATGGATATAGAGCAGGTGGATTGGATATAGAGCAGGTGCAATGGATATATAGCAGGTGGAATGGATATAGAGCAGGTGCAATGGATATATAGCAGGTGGAATGGATATAGAGCAGGTAGAATGGATATAGAGCAGGTGCAATGGATATATAGCAGGTAGAATCGATATAGAGCAGGTGCAATGGATATAGAGCAGGTGGAATGGATATAGAGCAGGTGGAATGGATATAGAGCAGGTGGAATGGATATAGAGCAGGTGCAATGGATATATAGCAGGTGGAATGGATATAGAGCAGGTGGAATGGATATATAGCAGGTAGAATCCATATAGAGCAGGTGCAATGGATATATAGCAGGTGGAATGGATATAGAGCAGGTGGATTGGATATAGAGCAGGTAGAATGGATATAGAGCAGGTGGAATGGATATAGAGCAGGTGCAATGGATATATAGCAGGTGGAATGGATATAGAGCAGGTGGAATGGATATATAGCAGGTAAAATCGATATAGATCAGGTGGAATGGATATAGAGCAGGTGCAATGGATATAGAGCAGGTGGAATGGATATAGTGCAGGTAGAATGGATATAGAGCAGGTGGAATGGATATAGAGCAGGTGCAATGGATATAGAGCAGGTGGAATGGATATATAGCAGGTAGAATCGATATAGAGCAGGTGGAATGGATATAGAGCAGGTGGAATGGATATAGAGCAGGTGCAATGGATATATAGCAGGTGGAATGGATATAGAGCAGGTAGAATGGATATAGAGCAGGTGCAATGGATATAGAGCAGGTGGAATGGATATAGAGCGGGTAGAATGGATATAGAGCAGGTGCAATGGATATAGAGCAGGTGGAATGGATATAGAGCAGGTGCAATGGATATATAGCAGGTGGAATGGATATAGAGCAGGTGGAATGGATATATAGCAGGTAGAATCGATATAGAGCAGGTGGAATGGATATAGAGCAGGTGGAATGGATATAGAGCAGGTGCAATGGATATATAGCAGGTGGAATGGATATAGAGCAGGTAGAATGGATATAGAGCAGGTGCAATGGATATAGAGCAGGTGGAATGGATATAGAGCAGGTAGAATCGATATAGAGCAGGTGCAATGGATATAGAGCAGGTGGAATGGATATAGAGCAGGTGGAATGGATATAGAGCAGGTGGAATGGATATAGAGCAGGTGCAATGGATATATAGCAGGTGGAATGGATATAGAGCAGGTAGAATGGATATAGAGCAGGTGCAATGGATATATAGCAGGTAGAATCGATATAGAGCAGGTGCAATGGATATAGAGCAGGTGGAATGGATATAGAGCAGGTGGAATGGATATAGAGCAGGTGCAATGGATATATAGCAGGTGGAATGGATATAGAGCAGGTGGAATGGATATATAGCAGGTAGAATCCATATAGAGCAGGTGTAATGGATATATAGCAGGTGGAATGGATATAGAGCAGGTGGATTGGATATAGAGCAGGTAGAATGGATATAGAGCAGGTGGAATGGATATAGAGCAGGTGCAATGGATATATAGCAGGTGGAATGGATATAGAGCAGGTGGAATGGATATATAGCAGGTAGAATCGATATAGATCAGGTGGAATGGATATAGAGCAGGTGCAATGGATATAGAGCAGGTGGAATGGATATAGTGCAGGTAGAATGGATATAGAGCAGGTGGAATGGATATAGAGCAGGTGCAATGGATATAGAGCAGGTGGAATGGATATATAGCAGGTAGAATCGATATAGAGCAGGTGGAATGGATATAGAGCAGGTGGAATGGATATAGAGCAGGTGCGATGGATATAGAGCAGGTGGAATGGATATAGAGCGGGTAGAATGGATATAGAGCAGGTGCAATGGATATAGAGCAGGTGGAATGGATATAGAGCAGGTGGATTGGATATAGAGCAGGTAGAATGGATATAGAGCAGGTGGAATGGATATACAGCAGGTGCAATGGATATATAGCAGGTGGAATGGATATATAGCAGGTGGAATGGATATAGAGCAGGTAGAATGGATATAGAGCAGGTGCAATGGATATAGAGCAGGTGGAATGGATATAGAGCAGGTAGAATCGATATAGAGCAGGTGCAATGGATATAGAGCAGGTGGAATGGATATAGAGCAGGTAGAATGGATATAGAGCAGGTGCAATGGATATATAGCAGGTAGAATCGATATAGAGCAGGTGGAATGGATATAGAGCAGTTGCAATGGATATATAGCAGGTGGAATGGATATAGAGCAGGTGGAATGGATATATAGCAGGTAGAATCCATATAGAGCAGGTGCAATGGATATATAGCAGGTGGAATGGATATAGAGCAGGTGGATTGGATATAGAGCAGGTAGAATGGATATAGAGCAGGTGGAATGGATATAGAGCAGGTGCAATGGATATATAGCAGGTGGAATGGATATAGAGCAGGTGGAATGGATATATAGCAGGTAGAATCGATATAGATCAGGTGGAATGGATATAGAGCAGGTGCAATGGATATAGAGCAGGTGGAATGGATATAGTGCAGGTAGAATGGATATAGAGCAGGTGGAATGGATATAGAGCAGGTGCAATGGATATAGAGCAGGTGGAATGGATATATAGCAGGTAGAATCGATATAGAGCAGGTGGAATGGATATAGAGCAGGTGGAATGGATATAGAGCAGGTGCAATGGATATATAGCAGGTGGAATGGATATAGAGCAGGTAGAATGGATATAGAGCAGGTGCGATGGATATAGAGCAGGTGGAATGGATATAGAGCGGGTAGAATGGATATAGAGCAGGTGCAATGGATATAGAGCAGGTGGAATGGATATAGAGCAGGTGGAATGGATATAGAGCAGGTGCAATGGATATAGAGCAGGTGGAATGGATATATAGCAGGTAGAATCGATATAGAGCAGGTGGAATGGATATAGAGCAGGTGGAATGGATATAGAGCAGGTGCAATGGATATATAGCAGGTGGAATGGATATAGAGCAGGTAGAATGGATATAGAGCAGGTGCGATGGATATAGAGCAGGTGGAATGGATATAGAGCGGGTAGAATGGATATAGAGCAGGTGCAATGGATATATAGCAGGTGGAATGGATATAGAGCAGGTAGAATGGATTTAGAGCAGGTGCGATGGATATAGAGCAGGTGGAATGGATATAGAGCGGGTAGAATGGATATAGAGCAGGTGCAATGGATATAGAGCAGGTGGAATGGATATAGAGCAGGTGGAATGGATATAGAGCAGGTGCAATGGATATAGAGCAGGTGGAATGGATATATAGCAGGTAGAATCGATATAGAGCAGGTGGAATGGATATAGAGCAGGTGGAATGGATATAGAGCAGGTGCAATGGATATATAGCAGGTGGAATGGATATAGAGCAGGTAGAATGGATATAGAGCAGGTGCGATGGATATAGAGCAGGTGGAATGGATATAGAGCGGGTAGAATGGATATAGAGCAGGTGCAATGAATATAGAGCAGGTGGAATGGATATAGAGCAGGTGGAATGGATATAGAGCAGGTGCAATGGATATAGAGCAGGTGGAATGGATATATAGCAGGTAGAATCGATATAGAGCAGGTGGAATGGATATAGAGCAGGTGGAATGGATATAGAGCAGGTGCAATGGATATATAGCAGGTGGAATGGATATAGAGCAGGTAGAATGGATATAGAGCAGGTGCGATGGATATAGAGCAGGTGGAATGGATATAGAGCGGGTAGAATGGATATAGAGCAGGTGCAATGGATATAGAGCAGGTGGAATGGATATAGAGCAGGTGGATTGGATATAGAGCAGGTAGAATGGATATAGAGCAGGTGGAATGGATATATAGCAGGTGGAATGGATATAGAGCAGGTAGAATGGATATAGAGCAGGTGCGATGGATATAGAGCAGGTGGAATGGATATAGAGCGGGTAGAATGGATATAGAGCAGGTGCAATGGATATAGAGCAGGTGGAATGGATATAGAGCAGGTGGATTGGATATAGAGCAGGTAGAATGGATATAGAGCAGGTGGAATGGATATACAGCAGGTGCAATGGATATATAGCAGGTGGAATGGATATATAGCAGGTAGAATCGATATAGAGCAGGTGGAATGGATATAGAGCAGGTGGAATGGATATAGAGCAGGTGCAATGGATATATAGCAGGTGGAATGGATATAGAGCAGGTAGAATGGATATAGAGCAGGTGCGATGGATATAGAGCAGGTGGAATGGATATAGAGCGGGTAGAATGGATATAGAGCAGGTGCAATGGATATAGAGCAGGTGGAATGGATATAGAGCAGGTGGATTGGATATAGAGCAGGTAGAATGGATATAGAGCAGGTGGAATGGATATACAGCAGGTGCAATGGATATATAGCAGGTGGAATGGATATAGAGCAGGTGGAATGGATATATAGCAGGTAGAATCGATATAGATCAGGTGGAATGGATATAGAGCAGGTGCAATGGATATAGAGCAGGTGGAATGGATATAGTGCAGGTAGAATGGATATAGAGCAGGTGGAATGGATATAGAGCAGGTGCAATGGATATAGAGCAGGTGGAATGGATATATAGCAGGTAGAATCGATATAGAGCAGGTGGAATGGATATAGAGCAGGTAGAATGGATATAGAGCAGGTGCGATGGATATAGAGCAGGTGGAATGGATATAGAGCGGGTAGAATGGATATAGAGCAGGTGCAATGGATATAGAGCAGGTGGAATGGATATAGAGCAGGTGGAATGGATATAGAGCAGGTGGAATGGATATAGAGCAGGTGCAATGGATATACAGCAGGTGGAATGGATATAGAGCAGGTAGAATGGATATAGAGCAGGTGCGATGGATATAGAGCAGGTGGAATGGATATAGAGCGGGTAGAATGGATATAGAGCAGGTGCAATGGATATAGAGCAGGTGGAATGGATATAGAGCGGGTAGAATGGATATAGAGCAGGTGCAATGGATATAGAGCAGGTGGAATGGATATAGAGCAGGTGGATTGGATATAGTGCAGGTAGAATGGATATAGAGCAGGTGGAATGGATATAGAGCAGGTGCAATGGATATAGAGCAGGTGGAATGGATATATAGCAGGTAGAATCGATATAGAGCAGGTGGAATGGATATAGAGCAGGTGGAATGGATATATAGCAGGTAGAATCGATATAGAGCAGGTAGAATGGATATAGAGCAGGTGCGATGGATATAGAGCAGGTGGAATGGATATAGAGCGGGTAGAATGGATATAGAGCAGGTGCAATGGATATAGAGCAGGTGGAATGGATATAGAGCAGGTGGATTGGATATAGTGCAGGTAGAATGGATATAGAGCAGGTGGAATGGATATAGAGCAGGTGCAATGGATATAGAGCAGGTGGAATGGATATATAGCAGGTAGAATCGATATAGAGCAGGTGGAATGGATATAGAGCAGGTGGAATGGATATAGAGCAGGTGCAATGGATATATAGCAGGTGGAATGGATATAGAGCAGGTAGAATGGATATAGAGCAGGTGCGATGGATATAGAGCAGGTGGAATGGATATAGAGCAGGTGGAATGGATATACAGCAGGTGCAATGGATATATAGCAGGTGGAATGGATATAGAGCAGGTGGAATGGATATATAGCAGGTAGAATCGATATAGATCAGGTGGAATGGATATAGAGCAGGTGCAATGGATATAGAGCAGGTGGAATGGATATAGTGCAGGTAGAATGGATATAGAGCAGGTGGAATGGATATAGATCAGGTGGAATGGATATAGAGCAGGTGCAATGGATATAGAGCAGGTAGAATCGATATAGAGCAGGTGGAATGGATATAGAGCAGGTGGAATGGATGTAGAGCAGGTGCAATGGATATATAGCAGGTGGAATGGATATAGAGCAGGTAGAATGGATATAGAGCAGGTGCGATGGATATAGAGCAGGTGGAATGGATATAGAGCGGGTAGAATGGATATAGAGCAGGTGCAATGGATATAGAGCAGGTGGAATGGATATAGAGCAGGTGGATTGGATATAGAGCAGGTAGAATGGATATAGAGCAGGTGGAATGGATATACAGCAGGTGCAATGGATATATAGCAGGTGGAATGGATATAGAGCAGGTGGAATGGATATATAGCAGGTAGAATCGATATAGATCAGGTGGAATGGATATAGAGCAGGTGCAATGGATATAGAGCAGGTGGAATGGATATAGAGCGGGTAGAATGGATATAGAGCAGGTGCAATGGATATAGAGCAGGTGGAATGGATATAGAGCAGGTGGAATGGATATATAGCAGGTAGAATCGATATAGAGCAGGTGGAATGGATATAGAGCAGGTGGAATGGATGTAGAGCAGGTGCAATGGATATATAGCAGGTGGAATGGATATAGAGCAGGTAGAATGGATATAGAGCAGGTGCGATGGATATAGAGCAGGTGGAATGGATATAGAGCGGGTAGAATGGATATAGAGCAGGTGCAATGGATATAGAGCAGGTGGAATGGATATAGATCAGGTGGAATGGATATAGAGCAGGTGCAATGGATATAGAGCAGGTAGAATCGATATAGAGCAGGTGGAATGGATATAGAGCAGGTGGAATGGATGTAGAGCAGGTGCAATGGATATATAGCAGGTGGAATGGATATAGAGCAGGTAGAATGGATATAGAGCAGGTGCGATGGATATAGAGCAGGTGGAATGGATATAGAGCGGGTAGAATGGATATAGAGCAGGTGCAATGGATATAGAGCAGGTGGAATGGATATAGAGCAGGTGGATTGGATATAGAGCAGGTAGAATGGATATAGAGCAGGTGGAATGGATATACAGCAGGTGCAATGGATATATAGCAGGTGGAATGGATATAGAGCAGGTGGAATGGATATATAGCAGGTAGAATCGATATAGATCAGGTGGAATGGATATAGAGCAGGTGCAATGGATATAGAGCAGGTGGAATGGATATAGTGCAGGTAGAATGGATATAGAGCAGGTGGAATGGATATAGAGCAGGTGCAATGGATATAGAGCAGGTGGAATGGATATATAGCAGGTAGAATCGATATAGAGCAGGTGGAATGGATATAGAGCAGGTGGAATGGATGTAGAGCAGGTGCAATGGATATATAGCAGGTGGAATGGATATAGAGCAGGTAGAATGGATATAGAGCAGGTGCGATGGATATAGAGCAGGTGGAATGGATATAGAGCGGGTAGAATGGATATAGAGCAGGTGCAATGGATATAGAGCAGGTGGAATGGATATAGAGCAGGTGGAATGGATATAGAGCAGGTGCAATGGATATATAGCAGGTGGAATGGATATAGAGCAGGTGGAATGGATATATAGCAGGTAGAATCGATATAGAGCAGGTGGAATGGATATATAGCAGGTGGAATGGATATAGAGCAGGTGGATTGGATATAGAGCAGGTAGAATGGATATAGAGCAGGTGGAATGGATATAGAGCAGGTGCAATGGATATATAGCAGGTGGAATGGATATAGAGCAGGTGGAATGGATATATAGCAGGTAGAATCGATATAGATCAGGTGGAATGGATATAGAGCAGGTGCAATGGATATAGAGCAGGTGGAATGGATATAGTGCAGGTAGAATGGATATAGAGCAGGTGGAATGGATATAGAGCAGGTGCAATGGATATAGAGCAGGTGGAATGGATATATAGCAGGTAGAATCGATATAGAGCAGGTGGAATGGATATAGAGCAGGTGGAATGGATATAGAGCAGGTGCAATGTATATATAGCAGGTGGAATGGATATAGAGCAGGTAGAATGGATATAGAGCAGGTGCGATGGATATAGAGCAGGTGGAATGGATATAGAGCGGGTAGAATGGATATAGAGCAGGTGCAATGGATATAGAGCAGGTGGAATGGATATAGAGCAGGTGGAATGGATATAGAGCAGGTGCAATGGATATATAGCAGGTGGAATGGATATAGAGCAGGTGGAATGGATATATAGCAGGTAGAATCGATATAGAGCAGGTGGAATGGATATAGAGCAGGTGGAATGGATATAGAGCAGGTGCAATGGATATATAGCAGGTGGAATGGATATAGAGCAGGTAGAATGGATATAGAGCAGGTGCAATGGATATATAGCAGGTGGAATGGATATAGAGCAGGTAGAATGGATATAGAGCAGGTGGAATGGATATAGAGCAGGTGGAATGGATATAGAGCAGGTGCAATGGATATGTAGCAGGTGGAATGGATATAGAGCAGGTGGAATGGATATAGAGCAGGTGCAATGGATATATAGCAGGTGGAATGGATATAGAGCAGGTGGAATGGATATAGAGCAGGTGCAATGGATATAGAGCAGGTGGAATGGATATATAGCAGGTAGAATCGATATAGAGCAGGTGGAATGGATATAGAGCAGGTGGAATGGATATAGAGCAGGTGCAATGGATATATAGCAGGTGGAATGGATATAGAGCAGGTAGAATGGATATAGAGCAGGTGCGATGGATATAGAGCAGGTGGAATGGATATAGAGCGGGTAGAATGGATATAGAGCAGGTGCAATGGATATAGAGCAGGTGGAATGGATATAGAGCAGGTGGATTGGATATAGAGCAGGTAGAATGGATATAGAGCAGGTGGAATGGATATATAGCAGGTGGAATGGATATAGAGCAGGTAGAATGGATATAGAGCAGGTGCGATGGATATAGAGCAGGTGGAATGGATATAGAGCGGGTAGAATGGATATAGAGCAGGTGCAATGGATATAGAGCAGGTGGAATGGATATAGAGCAGGTGGATTGGATATAGAGCAGGTAGAATGGATATAGAGCAGGTGGAATGGATATACAGCAGGTGCAATGGATATATAGCAGGTGGAATGGATATATAGCAGGTAGAATCGATATAGAGCAGGTGGAATGGATATAGAGCAGGTGGAATGGATATAGAGCAGGTGCAATGGATATATAGCAGGTGGAATGGATATAGAGCAGGTAGAATGGATATAGAGCAGGTGCGATGGATATAGAGCAGGTGGAATGGATATAGAGCGGGTAGAATGGATATAGAGCAGGTGCAATGGATATAGAGCAGGTGGAATGGATATAGAGCAGGTGGATTGGATATAGAGCAGGTAGAATGGATATAGAGCAGGTGGAATGGATATACAGCAGGTGCAATGGATATATAGCAGGTGGAATGGATATAGAGCAGGTGGAATGGATATATAGCAGGTAGAATCGATATAGATCAGGTGGAATGGATATAGAGCAGGTGCAATGGATATAGAGCAGGTGGAATGGATATAGTGCAGGTAGAATGGATATAGAGCAGGTGGAATGGATATAGAGCAGGTGCAATGGATATAGAGCAGGTGGAATGGATATATAGCAGGTAGAATCGATATAGAGCAGGTGGAATGGATATAGAGCAGGTAGAATGGATATAGAGCAGGTGCGATGGATATAGAGCAGGTGGAATGGATATAGAGCGGGTAGAATGGATATAGAGCAGGTGCAATGGATATAGAGCAGGTGGAATGGATATAGAGCAGGTGGAATGGATATATAGCAGGTAGAATCGATATAGAGCAGGTGGAATGGATATAGAGCAGGTGGAATGGATGTAGAGCAGGTGCAATGGATATACAGCAGGTGGAATGGATATAGAGCAGGTAGAATGGATATAGAGCAGGTGCGATGGATATAGAGCAGGTGGAATGGATATAGAGCGGGTAGAATGGATATAGAGCAGGTGCAATGGATATAGAGCAGGTGGAATGGATATAGAGCGGGTAGAATGGATATAGAGCAGGTGCAATGGATATAGAGCAGGTGGAATGGATATAGAGCAGGTGGATTGGATATAGTGCAGGTAGAATGGATATAGAGCAGGTGGAATGGATATAGAGCAGGTGCAATGGATATAGAGCAGGTGGAATGGATATATAGCAGGTAGAATCGATATAGAGCAGGTGGAATGGATATAGAGCAGGTGGAATGGATATATAGCAGGTAGAATCGATATAGAGCAGGTAGAATGGATATAGAGCAGGTGGAATGGATATAGAGCAGGTGGAATGGATATAGAGCGGGTAGAATGGATATAGAGCAGGTGCAATGGATATAGAGCAGGTGGAATGGATATAGAGCAGGTGGATTGGATATAGTGCAGGTAGAATGGATATAGAGCAGGTGGAATGGATATAGAGCAGGTGCAATGGATATAGAGCAGGTGGAATGGATATATAGCAGGTAGAATCGATATAGAGCAGGTGGAATGGATATAGAGCAGGTGGAATGGATATAGAGCAGGTGCAATGGATATATAGCAGGTGGAATGGATATAGAGCAGGTAGAATGGATATAGAGCAGGTGCGATGGATATAGAGCAGGTGGAATGGATATAGAGCAGGTGGAATGGATATAGAGCAGGTGCAATGGATATATAGCAGGTGGAATGGATATAGAGCAGGTGGAATGGATATATAGCAGGTAGAATCGATATAGATCAGGTGGAATGGATATAGAGCAGGTGCAATGGATATAGAGCAGGTGGAATGGATATAGAGCAGGTAGAATGGATATAGAGCAGGTGGAATGGATATAGATCAGGTGGAATGGATATAGAGCAGGTGCAATGGATATAGAGCAGGTAGAATCGATATAGAGCAGGTGGAATGGATATAGAGCAGGTGGAATGGATGTAGAGCAGGTGCAATGGATATATAGCAGGTGGAATGGATATAGAGCAGGTAGAATGGATATAGAGCAGGTGCGATGGATATAGAGCAGGTGGAATGGATATAGAGCGGGTAGAATGGATATAGAGCAGGTGCAATGGATATAGAGCAGGTGGAATGGATATAGAGCAGGTGGATTGGATATAGAGCAGGTAGAATGGATATAGAGCAGGTGGAATGGATATACAGCAGGTGCAATGGATATATAGCAGGTGGAATGGATATAGAGCAGGTGGAATGGATATATAGCAGGTAGAATCGATATAGATCAGGTGGAATGGATATAGAGCAGGTGCAATGGATATAGAGCAGGTGGAATGGATATAGTGCAGGTAGAATGGATATAGAGCAGGTGGAATGGATATAGAGCAGGTGCAATGGATATAGAGCAGGTGGAATGGATATATAGCAGGTAGAATCGATATAGAGCAGGTGGAATGGATATAGAGCAGGTGGAATGGATGTAGAGCAGGTGCAATGGATATATAGCAGGTGGAATGGATA
This sequence comes from Pemphredon lugubris, assembly GCA_933228935.1. NCBI lineage: Eukaryota > Metazoa > Arthropoda > Insecta > Hymenoptera > Crabronidae > Pemphredon > Pemphredon lugubris. The sequence continues at coordinate 29,214,600 of OW121817.1, read as the reverse complement.
TAGAGCAGGTAGAATGGATATAGAGCAGGTGCGATGGATATAGAGCAGGTGGAATGGATATAGAGCGGGTAGAATGGATATAGAGCAGGTGCAATGGATATAGAGCAGGTGGAATGGATATAGATCAGGTGGAATGGATATAGAGCAGGTGCAATGGATATAGAGCAGGTAGAATCGATATAGAGCAGGTGGAATGGATATAGAGCAGGTGGAATGGATGTAGAGCAGGTGCAATGGATATATAGCAGGTGGAATGGATATAGAGCAGGTAGAATGGATATAGAGCAGGTGCGATGGATATAGAGCAGGTGGAATGGATATAGAGCGGGTAGAATGGATATAGAGCAGGTGCAATGGATATAGAGCAGGTGGAATGGATATAGAGCAGGTGGATTGGATATAGAGCAGGTAGAATGGATATAGAGCAGGTGGAATGGATATACAGCAGGTGCAATGGATATATAGCAGGTGGAATGGATATAGAGCAGGTGGAATGGATATATAGCAGGTAGAATCGATATAGATCAGGTGGAATGGATATAGAGCAGGTGCAATGGATATAGAGCAGGTGGAATGGATATAGTGCAGGTAGAATGGATATAGAGCAGGTGGAATGGATATAGAGCAGGTGCAATGGATATAGAGCAGGTGGAATGGATATATAGCAGGTAGAATCGATATAGAGCAGGTGGAATGGATATAGAGCAGGTGGAATGGATGTAGAGCAGGTGCAATGGATATATAGCAGGTGGAATGGATATAGAGCAGGTAGAATGGATATAGAGCAGGTGCGATGGATATAGAGCAGGTGGAATGGATATAGAGCGGGTAGAATGGATATAGAGCAGGTGCAATGGATATAGAGCAGGTGGAATGGATATAGAGCAGGTGGAATGGATATAGAGCAGGTGCAATGGATATATAGCAGGTGGAATGGATATAGAGCAGGTGGAATGGATATATAGCAGGTAGAATCGATATAGATCAGGTGGAATGGATATAGAGCAGGTGCAATGGATATAGAGCAGGTGGAATGGATATACTGCAGGTAGAATGGATATAGAGCAGGTGGAATGGATATAGAGCAGGTGGATTGGATATAGAGCAGGTAGAATGGATATAGAGCAGGTGGAATGGATATACAGCAGGTGCAATGGATATATAGCAGGTGGAATGGATATAGAGCAGGTGGAATGGATATATAGCAGGTAGAATCGATATAGATCAGGTGGAATGGATATAGAGCAGGTGCAATGGATATAGAGCAGGTGGAATGGATATAGTGCAGGTAGAATGGATATAGAGCAGGTGGAATGGATATAGAGCAGGTGCAATGGATATAGAGCAGGTGGAATGGATATATAGCAGGTAGAATCGATATAGAGCAGGTGGAATGGATATAGAGCAGGTGGAATGGATGTAGAGCAGGTGCAATGGATATATAGCAGGTGGAATGGATATAGAGCAGGTAGAATGGATATAGAGCAGGTGCGATGGATATAGAGCAGGTGGAATGGATATAGAGCGGGTAGAATGGATATAGAGCAGGTGCAATGGATATAGAGCAGGTGGAATGGATATAGATCAGGTGGAATGGATATAGAGCAGGTGCAATGGATATAGAGCAGGTAGAATCGATATAGAGCAGGTGGAATGGATATAGAGCAGGTGGAATGGATGTAGAGCAGGTGCAATGGATATATAGCAGGTGGAATGGATATAGAGCAGGTAGAATGGATATAGAGCAGGTGCGATGGATATAGAGCAGGTGGAATGGATATAGAGCGGGTAGAATGGATATAGAGCAGGTGCAATGGATATAGAGCAGGTGGAATGGATATAGAGCAGGTGGATTGGATATAGAGCAGGTAGAATGGATATAGAGCAGGTGGAATGGATATACAGCAGGTGCAATGGATATATAGCAGGTGGAATGGATATAGAGCAGGTGGAATGGATATATAGCAGGTAGAATCGATATAGATCAGGTGGAATGGATATAGAGCAGGTGCAATGGATATAGAGCAGGTGGAATGGATATAGTGCAGGTAGAATGGATATAGAGCAGGTGGAATGGATATAGAGCAGGTGCAATGGATATAGAGCAGGTGGAATGGATATATAGCAGGTAGAATCGATATAGAGCAGGTGGAATGGATATAGAGCAGGTGGAATGGATGTAGAGCAGGTGCAATGGATATATAGCAGGTGGAATGGATATAGAGCAGGTAGAATGGATATAGAGCAGGTGCGATGGATATAGAGCAGGTGGAATGGATATAGAGCGGGTAGAATGGATATAGAGCAGGTGCAATGGATATAGAGCAGGTGGAATGGATATAGAGCAGGTGGAATGGATATAGAGCAGGTGCAATGGATATATAGCAGGTGGAATGGATATAGAGCAGGTGGAATGGATATATAGCAGGTAGAATCGATATAGAGCAGGTGCAATGGATATATAGCAGGTGGAATGGATATAGAGCAGGTGGATTGGATATAGAGCAGGTAGAATGGATATAGAGCAGGTGGAATGGATATAGAGCAGGTGCAATGGATATATAGCAGGTGGAATGGATATAGAGCAGGTGGAATGGATATATAGCAGGTAGAATCGATATAGATCAGGTGGAATGGATATAGAGCAGGTGCAATGGATATAGAGCAGGTGGAATGGATATAGTGCAGGTAGAATGGATATAGAGCAGGTGGAATGGATATAGAGCAGGTGCAATGGATATAGAGCAGGTGGAATGGATATATAGCAGGTAGAATCGATATAGAGCAGGTGGAATGGATATAGAGCAGGTGGAATGGATATAGAGCAGGTGCAATGTATATATAGCAGGTGGAATGGATATAGAGCAGGTAGAATGGATATAGAGCAGGTGCGATGGATATAGAGCAGGTGGAATGGATATAGAGCGGGTAGAATGGATATAGAGCAGGTGCAATGGATATAGAGCAGGTGGAATGGATATAGAGCAGGTGGAATGGATATAGAGCAGGTGCAATGGATATATAGCAGGTGGAATGGATATAGAGCAGGTGGAATGGATATATAGCAGGTAGAATCGATATAGAGCAGGTGGAATGGATATAGAGCAGGTGGAATGGATATAGAGCAGGTGCAATGGATATATAGCAGGTGGAATGGATATAGAGCAGGTAGAATGGATATAGAGCAGGTGCAATGGATATATAGCAGGTGGAATGGATATAGAGCAGGTAGAATGGATATAGAGCAGGTGGAATGGATATAGAGCAGGTGGAATGGATATAGAGCAGGTGCAATGGATATGTAGCAGGTGGAATGGATATAGAGCAGGTGGAATGGATATAGAGCAGGTGCAATGGATATATAGCAGGTGGAATGGATATAGAGCAGGTAGAATGGATATAGAGCAGGTGCAATGGATATATAGCAGGTAGAATCGATATAGAGCAGGTGCAATGGATATAGAGCAGGTGGAATGGATATAGAGCAGGTGGAATGGATATAGAGCAGGTGCAATGGATATATAGCAGGTGGAATGGATATATAGCAGGTAGAATCCATATAGAGCAGGTGCAATGGATATATAGCAGGTGGAATGGATATAGAGCAGGTGGATTGGATATAGAGCAGGTAGAATGGATATAGAGCAGGTGGAATGGATATACAGCAGGTGCAATGGATATATAGCAGGTGGAATGGATATAGAGCAGGTGGAATGGATATATAGCAGGTAGAATGGATATAGAGCAGGTGGAATGGATATACAGCAGGTGCAATGGATATATAGCAGGTGGAATGGATATAGAGCAGGTGGAATGGATATATAGCAGGTAGAATCGATATAGATCAGGTGGAATGGATATAGAGCAGGTGCAATGGATATAGAGCAGGTGGAATGGATATAGTGCAGGTAGAATGGATATAGAGCAGGTGGAATGGATATAGAGCAGGTGCAATGGATATAGAGCAGGTGGAATGGATATATAGCAGGTAGATTCGATATAGAGCAGGTGGAATGGATATAGAGCAGGTGGAATGGATATAGAGCAGGTGCAATGGATATATAGCAGGTGGAATGGATATAGAGCAGGTAGAATGGATATAGAGCAGGTGCAATGGATATAGAGCAGGTGGAATGGATATAGAGCAGGTAGAATCGATATAGAGCAGGTGCAATGGATATAGAGCAGGTGGAATGGATATATAGCAGGTGGAATGGATATAGAGCAGGTAGAATGGATATAGAGCAGGTGCAATGGATATAGAGCAGGTGGAATGGATATAGAGCAGGTAGAATCGATATAGAGCAGGTGCAATGGATATAGAGCAGGTGGAATGGATATAGAGCAGGTGGAATGGATATAGAGCAGGTGCAATGGATATATAGCAGGTGGAATGGATATAGAGCAGGTGGAATGGATATATAGCAGGTAAAATCGATATAGATCAGGTGGAATGGATATAGAGCAGGTGCAATGGATATAGAGCAGGTGGAATGGATATAGTGCAGGTAGAATGGATATAGAGCAGGTGGAATGGATATAGAGCAGGTGCAATGGATATAGAGCAGGTGGAATGGATATATAGCAGGTAGAATCGATATAGAGCAGGTGGAATGGATATAGAGCAGGTGGAATGGATATAGAGCAGGTGCAATGGATATATAGCAGGTGGAATGGATATAGAGCAGGTAGAATGGATATAGAGCAGGTGCAATGGATATAGAGCAGGTGGAATAGATATAGAGCGGGTAGAATGGATATAGAGCAGGTGCAATGGATATAGAGCAGGTGGAATGGATATAGAGCAGGTGCAATGGATATAGAGCAGGTGGAATGGATATAGAGCAGGTGCAATGGATATATAGCAGGTGGAATGGATATAGAGCAGGTAGAATGGATATAGAGCAGGTGCAATGGATATAGAGCAGGTGGAATGGATATAGAGCAGGTAGAATCGATATAGAGCAGGTGCAATGGATATATAGCAGGTGGAATGGATATAGAGCAGGTGGAATGGATATATAGCAGGTGGAATGGATATAGAGCAGGTGCAATGGATATATAGCAGGTGGAATGGATATAGAGCAGGTGGAATGGATATAGAGCAGGTAGAATGGATATAGAGCAGGTGGAATGGATATAGAGCAGGTGGAATGGATATAGAGCAGGTGCAATGGATATGTAGCAGGTGGAATGGATATAGAGCAGGTGGAATGGATATAGAGCAGGTGCAATGGATATAGAGCGGGTAGAATGGATATAGAGCAGGTGCAATGGATATAGAGCAGGTGGAATGGATATAGAGCAGGTGGAATGGATATAGAGCAGGTGCAATGGATATATAGCAGGTGGAATGGATATAGAGCAGGTGGAATGGATATATAGCAGGTAGAATCGATATAGAGCAGGTGGAATGGATATAGAGCAGGTGGAATGGATATAGAGCAGGTGCAATGGATATATAGCAGGTGGAATGGATATAGAGCAGGTAGAATGGATATAGAGCAGGTGCAATGGATATAGAGCAGGTGGAATGGATATAGAGCAGGTAGAATCGATATAGAGCAGGTGCAATGGATATAGAGCAGGTGGAATGGATATAGAGCAGGTGGAATGGATATAGAGCAGGTGGAATGGATATAGAGCAGGTGCAATGGATATATAGCAGGTGGAATGGATATAGAGCAGGTAGAATGGATATAGAGCAGGTGCAATGGATATATAGCAGGTAGAATCGATATAGAGCAGGTGCAATGGATATAGAGCAGGTGGAATGGATATAGAGCAGGTGGAATGGATATAGAGCAGGTGGAATGGATATAGAGCAGGTGCAATGGATATATAGCAGGTGGAATGGATATAGAGCAGGTGGAATGGATATATAGCAGGTAGAATCCATATAGAGCAGGTGCAATGGATATATAGCAGGTGGAATGGATATAGAGCAGGTGGATTGGATATAGAGCAGGTAGAATGGATATAGAGCAGGTGGAATGGATATAGAGCAGGTGCAATGGATATATAGCAGGTGGAATGGATATAGAGCAGGTGGAATGGATATATAGCAGGTAAAATCGATATAGATCAGGTGGAATGGATATAGAGCAGGTGCAATGGATATAGAGCAGGTGGAATGGATATAGTGCAGGTAGAATGGATATAGAGCAGGTGGAATGGATATAGAGCAGGTGCAATGGATATAGAGCAGGTGGAATGGATATATAGCAGGTAGAATCGATATAGAGCAGGTGGAATGGATATAGAGCAGGTGGAATGGATATAGAGCAGGTGCAATGGATATATAGCAGGTGGAATGGATATAGAGCAGGTAGAATGGATATAGAGCAGGTGCAATGGATATAGAGCAGGTGGAATAGATATAGAGCGGGTAGAATGGATATAGAGCAGGTGCAATGGATATAGAGCAGGTGGAATGGATATAGAGCAGGTGCAATGGATATAGAGCAGGTGGAATGGATATAGAGCAGGTGCAATGGATATATAGCAGGTGGAATGGATATAGAGCAGGTAGAATGGATATAGAGCAGGTGCAATGGATATATAGCAGGTAGAATCGATATAGAGCAGGTGCAATGGATATAGAGCAGGTGGAATGGATATAGAGCAGGTGGAATGGATATAGAGCAGGTGGAATGGATATAGAGCAGGTGCAATGGATATATAGCAGGTGGAATGGATATAGAGCAGGTGCAATGGATATATAGCAGGTAGAATCCATATAGAGCAGGTGCAATGGATATATAGCAGGTGGAATGGATATAGAGCAGGTGGAATGGATATAGAGCAGGTAGAATGGATATAGAGCAGGTGCAATGGATATAGAGCAGGTGGAATAGATATAGAGCAGGTGCAATGGATATAGAGCAGGTGGAATGGATATAGAGCAGGTAGAATCGATATAGAGCAGGTGCAATGGATATAGAGCAGGTGGAATGGATATAGAGCAGGTGGAATGGATATAGAGCAGGTGGAATGGATATAGAGCAGGTGCAATGGATATATAGCAGGTGGAATGGATATAGAGCAGGTGGAATGGATATATAGCAGGTAGAATCCATATAGAGCAGGTGCAATGGATATATAGCAGGTGGAATGGATATAGAGCAGGTGGATTGGATATAGAGCAGGTAGAATGGATATAGAGCAGGTGGAATGGATATAGAGCAGGTGCAATGGATATATAGCAGGTGGAATGGATATAGAGCAGGTGGAATGGATATATAGCAGGTAAAATCGATATAGATCAGGTGGAATGGATATAGAGCAGGTGCAATGGATATAGAGCAGGTGGAATGGATATAGTGCAGGTAGAATGGATATAGAGCAGGTGGAATGGATATAGAGCAGGTGCAATGGATATAGAGCAGGTGGAATGGATATATAGCAGGTAGAATCGATATAGAGCAGGTGGAATGGATATAGAGCAGGTGGAATGGATATAGAGCAGGTGCAATGGATATATAGCAGGTGGAATGGATATAGAGCAGGTAGAATGGATATAGAGCAGGTGCAATGGATATAGAGCAGGTGGAATAGATATAGAGCGGGTAGAATGGATATAGAGCAGGTGCAATGGATATAGAGCAGGTGGAATGGATATAGAGCAGGTGCAATGGATATAGAGCAGGTGGAATGGATATAGAGCAGGTGCAATGGATATATAGCAGGTGGAATGGATATAGAGCAGGTAGAATGGATATAGAGCAGGTGCAATGGATATAGAGCAGGTGGAATGGATATAGAGCAGGTAGAATCGATATAGAGCAGGTGCAATGGATATAGAGCAGGTGGAATGGATATAGAGCAGGTGGAATGGATATAGAGCAGGTGGAATGGATATAGAGCAGGTGCAATGGATATATAGCAGGTGGAATGGATATAGAGCAGGTAGAATGGATATAGAGCAGGTGCAATGGATATATAGCAGGTAGAATCGATATAGAGCAGGTGCAATGGATATAGAGCAGGTGGAATGGATATAGAGCAGGTGGAATGGATATAGAGCAGGTGGAATGGATATAGAGCAGGTGCAATGGATATATAGCAGGTGGAATGGATATAGAGCAGGTGCAATGGATATATAGCAGGTAGAATCCATATAGAGCAGGTGCAATGGATATATAGCAGGTGGAATGGATATAGAGCAGGTGGAATGGATATAGAGCAGGTAGAATGGATATAGAGCAGGTGGAATGGATATAGAGCAGGTGCAATGGATATATAGCAGGTGGAATGGATATAGAGCAGGTGGAATGGATATATAGCAGGTAGAATCGATATAGATCAGGTGGAATGGATATAGAGCAGGTGCAATGGATATAGAGCAGGTGGAATGGATATAGAGCAGGTGGAATGGATATATAGCAGGTAGATTCGATATAGAGCAGGTGGAATGGATATAGAGCAGGTGGAATGGATATAGAGCAGGTGCAATGGATATATAGCAGGTGGAATGGATATAGAGCAGGTAGAATGGATATAGAGCAGGTGCAATGGATATAGAGCAGGTGGAATGGATATAGAGCAGGTAGAATCGATATAGAGCAGGTGCAATGGATATAGAGCAGGTGGAATGGATATAGAGCAGGTGGAATGGATATAGAGCAGGTGGAATGGATATAGAGCAGGTGCAATGGATATATAGCAGGTGGAATGGATATAGAGCAGGTAGAATGGATATAGAGCAGGTGCAATGGATATATAGCAGGTAGAATCGATATAGAGCAGGTGCAATGGATATAGAGCAGGTGGAATGGATATAGAGCAGGTGGAATGGATATAGAGCAGGTGGAATGGATATAGAGCAGGTGCAATGGATATATAGCAGGTGGAATGGATATAGAGCAGGTAGAATGGATATAGAGCAGGTGCAATGGATATAGAGCAGGTGGAATGGATATAGAGCAGGTAGAATCGATATAGAGCAGGTGCAATGGATATAGAGCAGGTGGAATGGATATAGAGCAGGTGGAATGGATATAGAGCAGGTGCAATGGATATATAGCAGGTGGAATGGATATAGAGCAGGTGGAATGGATATATAGCAGGTAAAATCGATATAGATCAGGTGGAATGGATATAGAGCAGGTGCAATGGATATAGAGCAGGTGGAATGGATATAGTGCAGGTAGAATGGATATAGAGCAGGTGGAATGGATATAGAGCAGGTGCAATGGATATAGAGCAGGTGGAATGGATATATAGCAGGTAGAATCGATATAGAGCAGGTGGAATGGATATAGAGCAGGTGGAATGGATATAGAGCAGGTGCAATGGATATATAGCAGGTGGAATGGATATAGAGCAGGTAGAATGGATATAGAGCAGGTGCAATGGATATAGAGCAGGTGGAATAGATATAGAGCGGGTAGAATGGATATAGAGCAGGTGCAATGGATATAGAGCAGGTGGAATGGATATAGAGCAGGTGCAATGGATATAGAGCAGGTGGAATGGATATAGAGCAGGTGCAATGGATATATAGCAGGTGGAATGGATATAGAGCAGGTAGAATGGATATAGAGCAGGTGCAATGGATATAGAGCAGGTGGAATGGATATAGAGCAGGTAGAATCGATATAGAGCAGGTGCAATGGATATAGAGCAGGTGGAATGGATATAGAGCAGGTGGAATGGATATAGAGCAGGTGGAATGGATATAGAGCAGGTGCAATGGATATATAGCAGGTGGAATGGATATAGAGCAGGTAGAATGGATATAGAGCAGGTGCAATGGATATATAGCAGGTAGAATCGATATAGAGCAGGTGCAATGGATATAGAGCAGGTGGAATGGATATAGAGCAGGTGGAATGGATATAGAGCAGGTGGAATGGATATAGAGCAGGTGCAATGGATATATAGCAGGTGGAATGGATATAGAGCAGGTGCAATGGATATATAGCAGGTAGAATCCATATAGAGCAGGTGCAATGGATATATAGCAGGTGGAATGGATATAGAGCAGGTGGAATGGATATAGAGCAGGTAGAATGGATATAGAGCAGGTGGAATGGATATAGAGCAGGTGCAATGGATATATAGCAGGTGGAATGGATATAGAGCAGGTGGAATGGATATATAGCAGGTAGAATCGATATAGATCAGGTGGAATGGATATAGAGCAGGTGCAATGGATATAGAGCAGGTGGAATGGATATAGAGCAGGTGGAATGGATATAGAGCAGGTGCAATGGATATATAGCAGGTGGAATGGATATAGAGCAGGTGCAATGGATATATAGCAGGTGGAATGGATATAGAGCAGGTGGAATGGATATATAGCAGGTAGAATCCATATAGAGCAGGTGCAATGGATATATAGCAGGTGGAATGGATATAGAGCAGGTGGAATGGATATAGAGCAGGTAGAATGGATATAGAGCAGGTGGAATGGATATAGAGCAGGTGGAATGGATATAGAGCAGGTGCAATGGATATGTAGCAGGTGGAATGGATATAGAGCAGGTGGAATGGATATAGAGCAGGTGCAATGGATATAGAGCGGGTAGAATGGATATAGAGCAGGTGCAATGGATATAGAGCAGGTGGAATGGATATAGAGCAGGTGGAATGGATATAGAGCAGGTGCAATGGATATATAGCAGGTGGAATGGATATAGAGCAGGTGGAATGGATATATAGCAGGTAGAATCGATATAGAGCAGGTGGAATGGATATAGAGCAGGTGGAATGGATATAGAGCAGGTGCAATGGATATATAGCAGGTGGAATGGATATAGAGCAGGTAGAATGGATATAGAGCAGGTGCAATGGATATAGAGCAGGTGGAATGGATATAGAGCAGGTAGAATCGATATAGAGCAGGTGCAATGGATATAGAGCAGGTGGAATGGATATAGAGCAGGTGGAATGGATATAGAGCAGGTGGAATGGATATAGAGCAGGTGCAATGGATATATAGCAGGTGGAATGGATATAGAGCAGGTAGAATGGATATAGAGCAGGTGCAATGGATATATAGCAGGTAGAATCGATATAGAGCAGGTGCAATGGATATAGAGCAGGTGGAATGGATATAGAGCAGGTGGAATGGATATAGAGCAGGTGGAATGGATATAGAGCAGGTGCAATGGATATATAGCAGGTGGAATGGATATAGAGCAGGTGGAATGGATATATAGCAGGTAGAATCCATATAGAGCAGGTGCAATGGATATATAGCAGGTGGAATGGATATAGAGCAGGTGGATTGGATATAGAGCAGGTAGAATGGATATAGAGCAGGTGGAATGGATATAGAGCAGGTGCAATGGATATATAGCAGGTGGAATGGATATAGAGCAGGTGGAATGGATATATAGCAGGTAAAATCGATATAGATCAGGTGGAATGGATATAGAGCAGGTGCAATGGATATAGAGCAGGTGGAATGGATATAGTGCAGGTAGAATGGATATAGAGCAGGTGGAATGGATATAGAGCAGGTGCAATGGATATAGAGCAGGTGGAATGGATATATAGCAGGTAGAATCGATATAGAGCAGGTGGAATGGATATAGAGCAGGTGGAATGGATATAGAGCAGGTGCAATGGATATATAGCAGGTGGAATGGATATAGAGCAGGTAGAATGGATATAGAGCAGGTGCAATGGATATAGAGCAGGTGGAATAGATATAGAGCGGGTAGAATGGATATAGAGCAGGTGCAATGGATATAGAGCAGGTGGAATGGATATAGAGCAGGTGCAATGGATATAGAGCAGGTGGAATGGATATAGAGCAGGTGCAATGGATATATAGCAGGTGGAATGGATATAGAGCAGGTAGAATGGATATAGAGCAGGTGCAATGGATATAGAGCAGGTGGAATGGATATAGAGCAGGTAGAATCGATATAGAGCAGGTGCAATGGATATAGAGCAGGTGGAATGGATATAGAGCAGGTGGAATGGATATAGAGCAGGTGGAATGGATATAGAGCAGGTGCAATGGATATATAGCAGGTGGAATGGATATAGAGCAGGTAGAATGGATATAGAGCAGGTGCAATGGATATATAGCAGGTAGAATCGATATAGAGCAGGTGCAATGGATATAGAGCAGGTGGAATGGATATAGAGCAGGTGGAATGGATATAGAGCAGGTGGAATGGATATAGAGCAGGTGCAATGGATATATAGCAGGTGGAATGGATATAGAGCAGGTGGAATGGATATATAGCAGGTAGAATCCATATAGAGCAGGTGCAATGGATATATAGCAGGTGGAATGGATATAGAGCAGGTGGATTGGATATAGAGCAGGTAGAATGGATATAGAGCAGGTGGAATGGATATAGAGCAGGTGCAATGGATATATAGCAGGTGGAATGGATATAGAGCAGGTGGAATGGATATATAGCAGGTAAAATCGATATAGATCAGGTGGAATGGATATAGAGCAGGTGCAATGGATATAGAGCAGGTGGAATGGATATAGTGCAGGTAGAATGGATATAGAGCAGGTGGAATGGATATAGAGCAGGTGCAATGGATATAGAGCAGGTGGAATGGATATATAGCAGGTAGAATCGATATAGAGCAGGTGGAATGGATATAGAGCAGGTGGAATGGATATAGAGCAGGTGCAATGGATATATAGCAGGTGGAATGGATATAGAGCAGGTAGAATGGATATAGAGCAGGTGCAATGGATATAGAGCAGGTGGAATAGATATAGAGCGGGTAGAATGGATATAGAGCAGGTGCAATGGATATAGAGCAGGTGGAATGGATATAGAGCAGGTGCAATGGATATAGAGCAGGTGGAATGGATATAGAGCAGGTGCAATGGATATATAGCAGGTGGAATGGATATAGAGCAGGTAGAATGGATATAGAGCAGGTGCAATGGATATAGAGCAGGTGGAATGGATATAGAGCAGGTAGAATCGATATAGAGCAGGTGCAATGGATATAGAGCAGGTGGAATGGATATAGAGCAGGTGGAATGGATATAGAGCAGGTGGAATGGATATAGAGCAGGTGCAATGGATATATAGCAGGTGGAATGGATATAGAGCAGGTAGAATGGATATAGAGCAGGTGCAATGGATATATAGCAGGTAGAATCGATATAGAGCAGGTGCAATGGATATAGAGCAGGTGGAATGGATATAGAGCAGGTGGAATGGATATAGAGCAGGTGGAATGGATATAGAGCAGGTGCAATGGATATATAGCAGGTGGAATGGATATAGAGCAGGTGCAATGGATATATAGCAGGTAGAATCCATATAGAGCAGGTGCAATGGATATATAGCAGGTGGAATGGATATAGAGCAGGTGGAATGGATATAGAGCAGGTAGAATGGATATAGAGCAGGTGGAATGGATATAGAGCAGGTGCAATGGATATATAGCAGGTGGAATGGATATAGAGCAGGTGGAATGGATATATAGCAGGTAGAATCGATATAGATCAGGTGGAATGGATATAGAGCAGGTGCAATGGATATAGAGCAGGTGGATTGGATATAGAGCAGGTGGAATGGATATAGAGCAGGTGCAATGGATATATAGCAGGTGGAATGGATATAGAGCAGGTGCAATGGATATATAGCAGGTGGAATGGATATAGAGCAGGTGGAATGGATATATAGCAGGTAGAATCCATATAGAGCAGGTGCAATGGATATATAGCAGGTGGAATGGATATAGAGCAGGTGGAATGGATATAGAGCAGGTAGAATGGATATAGAGCAGGTGGAATGGATATAGAGCAGGTGGAATGGATATAGAGCAGGTGCAATGGATATGTAGCAGGTGGAATGGATATAGAGCAGGTGGAATGGATATATAGCAGGTAGAATCGATATAGAGCAGGTGGAATGGATATAGAGCAGGTGGAATGGATATAGAGCAGGTGCAATGGATATATAGCAGGTGGAATGGATATAGAGCAGGTAGAATGGATATAGAGCAGGTGCAATGGATATAGAGCAGGTGGAATGGATATAGAGCAGGTAGAATCGATATAGAGCAGGTGCAATGGATATAGAGCAGGTGGAATGGATATAGAGCAGGTGGAATGGATATAGAGCAGGTGGAATGGATATAGAGCAGGTGCAATGGATATATAGCAGGTGGAATGGATATAGAGCAGGTAGAATGGATATAGAGCAGGTGCAATGGATATATAGCAGGTAGAATCGATATAGAGCAGGTGCAATGGATATAGAGCAGGTGGAATGGATATAGAGCAGGTGGAATGGATATAGAGCAGGTGGAATGGATATAGAGCAGGTGCAATGGATATATAGCAGGTGGAATGGATATAGAGCAGGTGGAATGGATATATAGCAGGTAGAATCCATATAGAGCAGGTGCAATGGATATATAGCAGGTGGAATGGATATAGAGCAGGTGGATTGGATATAGAGCAGGTAGAATGGATATAGAGCAGGTGGAATGGATATAGAGCAGGTGCAATGGATATATAGCAGGTGGAATGGATATAGAGCAGGTGGAATGGATATATAGCAGGTAAAATCGATATAGATCAGGTGGAATGGATATAGAGCAGGTGCAATGGATATAGAGCAGGTGGAATGGATATAGTGCAGGTAGAATGGATATAGAGCAGGTGGAATGGATATAGAGCAGGTGCAATGGATATAGAGCAGGTGGAATGGATATATAGCAGGTAGAATCGATATAGAGCAGGTGGAATGGATATAGAGCAGGTGGAATGGATATAGAGCAGGTGCAATGGATATATAGCAGGTGGAATGGATATAGAGCAGGTAGAATGGATATAGAGCAGGTGCAATGGATATAGAGCAGGTGGAATGGATATAGAGCGGGTAGAATGGATATAGAGCAGGTGCAATGGATATAGAGCAGGTGGAATGGATATAGAGCAGGTGCAATGGATATATAGCAGGTGGAATGGATATAGAGCAGGTGGAATGGATATATAGCAGGTAGAATCGATATAGAGCAGGTGGAATGGATATAGAGCAGGTGGAATGGATATAGAGCAGGTGCAATGGATATATAGCAGGTGGAATGGATATAGAGCAGGTAGAATGGATATAGAGCAGGTGCAATGGATATAGAGCAGGTGGAATGGATATAGAGCAGGTAGAATCGATATAGAGCAGGTGCAATGGATATAGAGCAGGTGGAATGGATATAGAGCAGGTGGAATGGATATAGAGCAGGTGGAATGGATATAGAGCAGGTGCAATGGATATATAGCAGGTGGAATGGATATAGAGCAGGTAGAATAGATATAGAGCAGGTGCAATGGATATATAGCAGGTAGAATCGATATAGAGCAGGTGCAATGGATATAGAGCAGGTGGAATGGATATAGAGCAGGTGGAATGGATATAGAGCAGGTGCAATGGATATATAGCAGGTGGAATGGATATAGAGCAGGTGGAATGGATATATAGCAGGTAGAATCCATATAGAGCAGGTGCAATGGATATATAGCAGGTGGAATGGATATAGAGCAGGTGGATTGGATATAGAGCAGGTAGAATGGATATAGAGCAGGTGGAATGGATATAGAGCAGGTGCAATGGATATATAGCAGGTGGAATGTATATAGAGCAGGTGGAATGGATATATAGCAGGTAGAATCGATATAGATCAGGTGGAATGGATATAGAGCAGGTGCTATGGATATAGAGCAGGTGGAATGGATATAGTGCAGGTAGAATGGATATAGAGCAGGTGGAATGGATATAGAGCAGGTGCAATGGATATATAGCAGGTAGAATCGATATAGATCAGGTGGAATGGATATAGAGCAGGTGCTATGGATATAGAGCAGGTGGAATGGATATAGTGCAGGTAGAATGGATATAGAGCAGGTGGAATGGATATAGAGCAGGTGCAATGGATATAGAGCAGGTGGAATGGATATATAGCAGGTAGAATCGATATAGAGCAGGTGGAATGGATATAGAGCAGGTGGAATGGATATAGAGCAGGTGCAATGGATATATAGCAGGTGGAATGGATATAGAGCAGGTAGAATGGATATAGAGCAGGTGCGATGGATATAGAGCAGGTGGAATGGATATAGAGCGGGTAGAATGGATATAGAGCAGGTGCAATGGATATAGAGCAGGTGGAATGGATATAGAGCAGGTGGAATGGATATAGAGCAGGTGCAATGGATATATAGCAGGTGGAATGGATATAGAGCAGGTGGAATGGATATATAGCAGGTAGAATCGATATACAGCAGGTGGAATGGATATAGAGCAGGTGGAATGGATATAGAGCAGGTGCAATGGATATATAGCAGGTGGAATGGATATAGAGCAGGTAGAATGGATATAGAGCAGGTGGAATGGATATAGAGCAGGTGCAATGGATATATAGCAGGTGGAATGGATATAGAGCAGGTAGAATAGATATAGAGCAGGTGCAATGGATATATAGCAGGTAGAATCGATATAGAGCAGGTGCAATGGATATAGAGCAGGTGGAATGGATATAGAGCAGGTGGAATGGATATAGAGCAGGTGCAATGGATATATAGCAGGTGGAATGGATATAGAGCAGGTGGAATGGATATATAGCAGGTAGAATCCATATAGAGCAGGTGCAATGGATATATAGCAGGTGGAATGGATATAGAGCAGGTGGATTGGATATAGAGCAGGTAGAATGGATATAGAGCAGGTGGAATGGATATAGAGCAGGTGCAATGGATATATAGCAGGTGGAATGTATATAGAGCAGGTGGAATGGATATATAGCAGGTAGAATCGATATAGATCAGGTGGAATGGATATAGAGCAGGTGCTATGGATATAGAGCAGGTGGAATGGATATAGTGCAGGTAGAATGGATATAGAGCAGGTGGAATGGATATAGAGCAGGTGCAATGGATATATAGCAGGTAGAATCGATATAGATCAGGTGGAATGGATATAGAGCAGGTGCTATGGATATAGAGCAGGTGGAATAGATATAGTGCAGGTAGAATGGATATAGAGCAGGTGGAATGGATATAGAGCAGGTGCAATGGATATAGAGCAGGTGGAATGGATATATAGCAGGTAGAATCGATATACAGCAGGTGGAATGGATATAGAGCAGGTGGAATGGATATAGAGCAGGTGCAATGGATATATAGCAGGTGGAATGGATATAGAGCAGGTAGAATGGATATAGAGCAGGTGCAATGGATATAGAGCAGGTGGAATGGATATAGAGCAGGTGGAATGGATATAGAGCAGGTGCAATGGATATATAGCAGGTGGAATGGATATAGAGCAGGTGGAATGGATATATAGCAGGTAGAATCGATATACAGCAGGTGGAATGGATATAGAGCAGGTGGAATGGATATAGAGCAGGTGCAATGGATATATAGCAGGTGGAATGGATATAGAGCAGGTAGAATGGATATAGAGCAGGTGCAATGGATATAGAGCAGGTGGAATGGATATAGAGCAGGTAGAATCGATATAGAGCAGGTGCAATGGATATAGAGCAGGTGGAATGGATATAGAGCAGGTGGAATGGATATAGAGCAGGTGGAATGGATATACAGCAGGTGCAATGGATATATAGCAGGTGGAATGGATATAGAGCAGGTAGAATGGATATAGAGCAGGTGCAATGGATATATAGCAGGTAGAATCGATATAGAGCAGGTAGAATGGATATAGAGCAGGTGCAATGGATATATAGCAGGTGGAATGGATATAGAGCAGGTGGAATGGATATATAGCAGGTAGAATCGATATACAGCAGGTGGAATGGATATAGAGCAGGTGGAATGGATATAGAGCAGGTGCAATGGATATATAGCAGGTGGAATGGATATAGAGCAGGTAGAATGGATATAGAGCAGGTGCAATGGATATAGAGCAGGTGGAATGGATATAGAGCAGGTAGAATCGATATAGAGCAGGTGCAATGGATATAGAGCAGGTGGAATGGATATAGAGCAGGTGGAATGGATATAGAGCAGGTGGAATGGATATATAGCAGGTAGAATCGATATAGAGCAGGTGGAATGGATATAGAGCAGGTGGAATGGATATAGAGCAGGTGCAATGGATATAGAGCAGGTGGAATGGATATATAGCAGGTAAAATCGATATAGAGCAGGTGGAATGGATATAGAGCAGGTGGAATGGATATAGAGCAGGTGCAATGGATATATAGCAGGTGGAATGGATATAGAGCAGGTAGAATGGATATAGAGCAGGTGCGATGGATATAGAGCAGGTGGAATGGATATAGAGCGGGTAGAATGGATATAGAGCAGGTGCAATGGATATAGAGCAGGTGGAATGGATATAGAGCAGGTGGATTGGATATAGAGCAGGTAGAATGGATATAGAGCAGGTGGAATGGATATACAGCAGGTGCAATGGATATATAGCAGGTGGAATGGATATAGAGCAGGTGGAATGGATATATAGCAGGTAGAATCGATATAGATCAGGTGGAATGGATATAGAGCAGGTGCAATGGATATAGAGCAGGTGGAATGGATATAGTGCAGGTAGAATGGATATAGAGCAGGTGGAATGGATATAGAGCAGGTGCAATGGATATAGAGCAGGTGGAATGGATATATAGCAGGTAGAATCGATATAGAGCAGGTGGAATGGATATAGAGCAGGTGGAATGGATGTAGAGCAGGTGCAATGGATATATAGCAGGTGGAATGGATATAGAGCAGGTAGAATGGATATAGAGCAGGTGCGATGGATATAGAGCAGGTGGAATGGATATAGAGCGGGTAGAATGGATATAGAGCAGGTGCAATGGATATAGAGCAGGTGGAATGGATATAGATCAGGTGGAATGGATATAGAGCAGGTGCAATGGATATATAGCAGGTGGAATGGATATAGAGCAGGTAGAATGGATATAGAGCAGGTGCAATGGATATAGAGCAGGTGGAATGGATATAGAGCAGGTAGAATCGATATAGAGCAGGTGCAATGGATATAGAGCAGGTGGAATGGATATAGAGCAGGTGGAATGGATATAGAGCAGGTGCAATGGATATATAGCAGGTGGAATGGATATAGAGCAGGTGGAATGGATATATAGCAGGTAGAATCGATATACAGCAGGTGGAATGGATATAGAGCAGGTGGAATGGATATAGAGCAGGTGCAATGGATATATAGCAGGTGGAATGGATATAGAGCAGGTAGAATGGATATAGAGCAGGTGCAATGGATATAGAGCAGGTGGAATGGATATAGAGCAGGTAGAATCGATATAGAGCAGGTGCAATGGATATAGAGCAGGTGGAATGGATATAGAGCAGGTGGAATGGATATAGAGCAGGTGGAATGGATATACAGCAGGTGCAATGGATATATAGCAGGTGGAATGGATATAGAGCAGGTAGAATGGATATAGAGCAGGTGCAATGGATATATAGCAGGTAGAATCGATATAGAGCAGGTAGAATGGATATAGAGCAGGTGCAATGGATATATAGCAGGTGGAATGGATATAGAGCAGGTGGAATGGATATATAGCAGGTAGAATCGATATACAGCAGGTGGAATGGATATAGAGCAGGTGGAATGGATATAGAGCAGGTGCAATGGATATATAGCAGGTGGAATGGATATAGAGCAGGTAGAATGGATATAGAGCAGGTGCAATGGATATAGAGCAGGTGGAATGGATATAGAGCAGGTAGAATCGATATAGAGCAGGTGCAATGGATATAGAGCAGGTGGAATGGATATAGAGCAGGTGGAATGGATATAGAGCAGGTGGAATGGATATATAGCAGGTAGAATCGATATAGAGCAGGTGGAATGGATATAGAGCAGGTGGAATGGATATAGAGCAGGTGCAATGGATATAGAGCAGGTGGAATGGATATATAGCAGGTAGAATCGATATAGAGCAGGTGGAATGGATATAGAGCAGGTGGAATGGATATAGAGCAGGTGCAATGGATATATAGCAGGTGGAATGGATATAGAGCAGGTAGAATGGATATAGAGCAGGTGCGATGGATATAGAGCAGGTGGAATGGATATAGAGCGGGTAGAATGGATATAGAGCAGGTGCAATGGATATAGAGCAGGTGGAATGGATATAGAGCAGGTGGATTGGATATAGAGCAGGTAGAATGGATATAGAGCAGGTGGAATGGATATACAGCAGGTGCAATGGATATATAGCAGGTGGAATGGATATAGAGCAGGTGGAATGGATATATAGCAGGTAGAATCGATATAGATCAGGTGGAATGGATATAGAGCAGGTGCAATGGATATAGAGCAGGTGGAATGGATATAGTGCAGGTAGAATGGATATAGAGCAGGTGGAATGGATATAGAGCAGGTGCAATGGATATAGAGCAGGTGGAATGGATATATAGCAGGTAGAATCGATATAGAGCAGGTGGAATGGATATAGAGCAGGTGGAATGGATGTAGAGCAGGTGCAATGGATATATAGCAGGTGGAATGGATATAGAGCAGGTAGAATGGATATAGAGCAGGTGCGATGGATATAGAGCAGGTGGAATGGATATAGAGCGGGTAGAATGGATATAGAGCAGGTGCAATGGATATAGAGCAGGTGGAATGGATATAGATCAGGTGGAATGGATATAGAGCAGGTGCAATGGATATAGAGCAGGTAGAATCGATATAGAGCAGGTGGAATGGATATAGAGCAGGTGGAATGGATGTAGAGCAGGTGCAATGGATATATAGCAGGTGGAATGGATATAGAGCAGGTAGAATGGATATAGAGCAGGTGCGATGGATATAGAGCAGGTGGAATGGATATAGAGCGGGTAGAATGGATATAGAGCAGGTGCAATGGATATAGAGCAGGTGGAATGGATATAGAGCAGGTGGATTGGATATAGAGCAGGTAGAATGGATATAGAGCAGGTGGAATGGATATACAGCAGGTGCAATGGATATATAGCAGGTGGAATGGATATAGAGCAGGTGGAATGGATATATAGCAGGTAGAATCGATATAGATCAGGTGGAATGGATATAGAGCAGGTGCAATGGATATAGAGCAGGTGGAATGGATATAGTGCAGGTAGAATGGATATAGAGCAGGTGGAATGGATATAGAGCAGGTGCAATGGATATAGAGCAGGTGGAATGGATATATAGCAGGTAGAATCGATATAGAGCAGGTGGAATGGATATAGAGCAGGTGGAATGGATGTAGAGCAGGTGCAATGGATATATAGCAGGTGGAATGGATATAGAGCAGGTAGAATGGATATAGAGCAGGTGCGATGGATATAGAGCAGGTGGAATGGATATAGAGCGGGTAGAATGGATATAGAGCAGGTGCAATGGATATAGAGCAGGTGGAATGGATATAGAGCAGGTGGAATGGATATAGAGCAGGTGCAATGGATATATAGCAGGTGGAATGGATATAGAGCAGGTGGAATGGATATATAGCAGGTAGAATCGATATAGAGCAGGTGCAATGGATATATAGCAGGTGGAATGGATATAGAGCAGGTGGATTGGATATAGAGCAGGTAGAATGGATATAGAGCAGGTGGAATGGATATAGAGCAGGTGCAATGGATATATAGCAGGTGGAATGGATATAGAGCAGGTGGAATGGATATATAGCAGGTAGAATCGATATAGATCAGGTGGAATGGATATAGAGCAGGTGCAATGGATATAGAGCAGGTGGAATGGATATAGTGCAGGTAGAATGGATATAGAGCAGGTGGAATGGATATAGAGCAGGTGCAATGGATATAGAGCAGGTGGAATGGATATATAGCAGGTAGAATCGATATAGAGCAGGTGGAATGGATATAGAGCAGGTGGAATGGATATAGAGCAGGTGCAATGTATATATAGCAGGTGGAATGGATATAGAGCAGGTAGAATGGATATAGAGCAGGTGCGATGGATATAGAGCAGGTGGAATGGATATAGAGCGGGTAGAATGGATATAGAGCAGGTGCAATGGATATAGAGCAGGTGGAATGGATATAGAGCAGGTGGAATGGATATAGAGCAGGTGCAATGGATATATAGCAGGTGGAATGGATATAGAGCAGGTGGAATGGATATATAGCAGGTAGAATCGATATAGAGCAGGTGGAATGGATATAGAGCAGGTGGAATGGATATAGAGCAGGTGCAATGGATATATAGCAGGTGGAATCGATATAGAGCAGGTGCAATGGATATAGAGCAGGTGGAATGGATATAGAGCAGGTGGAATGGATATAGAGCAGGTGCAATGGATATATAGCAGGTGGAATGGATATATAGCAGGTAGAATCCATATAGAGCAGGTGCAATGGATATATAGCAGGTGGAATGGATATAGAGCAGGTGGATTGGATATAGAGCAGGTAGAATGGATATAGAGCAGGTGGAATGGATATACAGCAGGTGCAATGGATATATAGCAGGTGGAATGGATATAGAGCAGGTGGAATGGATATATAGCAGGTAGAATCGATATAGATCAGGTGGAATGGATATAGAGCAGGTGCAATGGATATAGAGCAGGTGGAATGGATATAGTGCAGGTAGAATGGATATAGAGCAGGTGGAATGGATATAGAGCAGGTGCAATGGATATAGAGCAGGTGGAATGGATATATAGCAGGTAGAATCAATATAGAGCAGGTGGAATGGATATAGAGCAGGTGGAATGGATATAGAGCAGGTGCAATGGATATATAGCAGGTGGAATGGATATAGAGCAGGTAGAATGGATATAGAGCAGGTGCGATGGATATAGAGCAGGTGGAATGGATATAGAGCGGGTAGAATGGATATAGAGCAGGTGCAATGGATATAGAGCAGGTGGAATGGATATAGAGCAGGTGGAATGGATATAGAGCAGGTGCAATGGATATATAGCAGGTGGAATGGATATAGAGCAGGTGGAATGGATATATAGCAGGTAGATTCGATATAGAGCAGGTGGAATGGATATAGAGCAGGTGGAATGGATATAGAGCAGGTGCAATGGATATATAGCAGGTGGAATGGATATAGAGCAGGTAGAATGGATATAGAGCAGGTGCAATGGATATAGAGCAGGTGGAATGGATATAGAGCAGGTAGAATCGATATAGAGCAGGTGCAATGGATATAGAGCAGGTGGAATGGATATAGAGCAGGTGGAATGGATATAGAGCAGGTGGAATGGATATAGAGCAGGTGCAATGGATATATAGCAGGTGGAATGGATATAGAGCAGGTAGAATGGATATAGAGCAGGTGCAATGGATATATAGCAGGTAGAATCGATATAGAGCAGGTGCAATGGATATAGAGCAGGTGGAATGGATATAGAGCAGGTGGAATGGATATAGAGCAGGTGGAATGGATATAGAGCAGGTGCAATGGATATATAGCAGGTGGAATGGATATAGAGCAGGTAGAATGGATATAGAGCAGGTGCAATGGATATAGAGCAGGTGGAATGGATATAGAGCAGGTAGAATCGATATAGAGCAGGTGCAATGGATATAGAGCAGGTGGAATGGATATAGAGCAGGTGGAATGGATATAGAGCAGGTGCAATGGATATATAGCAGGTGGAATGGATATAGAGCAGGTGGAATGGATATATAGCAGGTAAAATCGATACAGATCAGGTGGAATGGATATAGAGCAGGTGCAATGTATATAGAGCAGGTGGAATGGATATAGAGCAGGTAGAATCGATATAGAGCAGGTGCAATGGATATAGAGCAGGTGGAATGGATATAGAGCAGGTGGAATGGATATAGAGCAGGTGGAATGGATATATAGCAGGTAGAATCGATATAGAGCAGGTGGAATGGATATAGAGCAGGTGGAATGGATATAGAGCAGGTGCAATGGATATAGAGCAGGTGGAATGGATATATAGCAGGTAGAATCGATATAGAGCAGGTGGAATGGATATAGAGCAGGTGGAATGGATATAGAGCAGGTGCAATGGATATATAGCAGGTGGAATGGATATAGAGCAGGTAGAATGGATATAGAGCAGGTGCGATGGATATAGAGCAGGTGGAATGGATATAGAGCGGGTAGAATGGATATAGAGCAGGTGCAATGGATATAGAGCAGGTGGAATGGATATAGAGCAGGTGGATTGGATATAGAGCAGGTAGAATGGATATAGAGCAGGTGGAATGGATATACAGCAGGTGCAATGGATATATAGCAGGTGGAATGGATATAGAGCAGGTGGAATGGATATATAGCAGGTAGAATCGATATAGATCAGGTGGAATGGATATAGAGCAGGTGCAATGGATATAGAGCAGGTGGAATGGATATAGTGCAGGTAGAATGGATATAGAGCAGGTGGAATGGATATAGAGCAGGTGCAATGGATATAGAGCAGGTGGAATGGATATATAGCAGGTAGAATCGATATAGAGCAGGTGGAATGGATATAGAGCAGGTGGAATGGATGTAGAGCAGGTGCAATGGATATATAGCAGGTGGAATGGATATAGAGCAGGTAGAATGGATATAGAGCAGGTGCGATGGATATAGAGCAGGTGGAATGGATATAGAGCGGGTAGAATGGATATAGAGCAGGTGCAATGGATATAGAGCAGGTGGAATGGATATAGATCAGGTGGAATGGATATAGAGCAGGTGCAATGGATATAGAGCAGGTAGAATCGATATAGAGCAGGTGGAATGGATATAGAGCAGGTGGAATGGATGTAGAGCAGGTGCAATGGATATATAGCAGGTGGAATGGATATAGAGCAGGTAGAATGGATATAGAGCAGGTGCGATGGATATAGAGCAGGTGGAATGGATATAGAGCGGGTAGAATGGATATAGAGCAGGTGCAATGGATATAGAGCAGGTGGAATGGATATAGAGCAGGTGGATTGGATATAGAGCAGGTAGAATGGATATAGAGCAGGTGGAATGGATATACAGCAGGTGCAATGGATATATAGCAGGTGGAATGGATATAGAGCAGGTGGAATGGATATATAGCAGGTAGAATCGATATAGATCAGGTGGAATGGATATAGAGCAGGTGCAATGGATATAGAGCAGGTGGAATGGATATAGTGCAGGTAGAATGGATATAGAGCAGGTGGAATGGATATAGAGCAGGTGCAATGGATATAGAGCAGGTGGAATGGATATATAGCAGGTAGAATCGATATAGAGCAGGTGGAATGGATATAGAGCAGGTGGAATGGATGTAGAGCAGGTGCAATGGATATATAGCAGGTGGAATGGATATAGAGCAGGTAGAATGGATATAGAGCAGGTGCGATGGATATAGAGCAGGTGGAATGGATATAGAGCGGGTAGAATGGATATAGAGCAGGTGCAATGGATATAGAGCAGGTGGAATGGATATAGAGCAGGTGGAATGGATATAGAGCAGGTGCAATGGATATATAGCAGGTGGAATGGATATAGAGCAGGTGGAATGGATATATAGCAGGTAGAATCGATATAGAGCAGGTGCAATGGATATATAGCAGGTGGAATGGATATAGAGCAGGTGGATTGGATATAGAGCAGGTAGAATGGATATAGAGCAGGTGGAATGGATATAGAGCAGGTGCAATGGATATATAGCAGGTGGAATGGATATAGAGCAGGTGGAATGGATATATAGCAGGTAGAATCGATATAGATCAGGTGGAATGGATATAGAGCAGGTGCAATGGATATAGAGCAGGTGGAATGGATATAGTGCAGGTAGAATGGATATAGAGCAGGTGGAATGGATATAGAGCAGGTGCAATGGATATAGAGCAGGTGGAATGGATATATAGCAGGTAGAATCGATATAGAGCAGGTGGAATGGATATAGAGCAGGTGGAATGGATATAGAGCAGGTGCAATGTATATATAGCAGGTGGAATGGATATAGAGCAGGTAGAATGGATATAGAGCAGGTGCGATGGATATAGAGCAGGTGGAATGGATATAGAGCGGGTAGAATGGATATAGAGCAGGTGCAATGGATATAGAGCAGGTGGAATGGATATAGAGCAGGTGGAATGGATATAGAGCAGGTGCAATGGATATATAGCAGGTGGAATGGATATAGAGCAGGTGGAATGGATATATAGCAGGTAGAATCGATATAGAGCAGGTGGAATGGATATAGAGCAGGTGGAATGGATATAGAGCAGGTGCAATGGATATATAGCAGGTGGAATCGATATAGAGCAGGTGCAATGGATATAGAGCAGGTGGAATGGATATAGAGCAGGTGGAATGGATATAGAGCAGGTGCAATGGATATATAGCAGGTGGAATGGATATATAGCAGGTAGAATCCATATAGAGCAGGTGCAATGGATATATAGCAGGTGGAATGGATATAGAGCAGGTGGATTGGATATAGAGCAGGTAGAATGGATATAGAGCAGGTGGAATGGATATACAGCAGGTGCAATGGATATATAGCAGGTGGAATGGATATAGAGCAGGTGGAATGGATATATAGCAGGTAGAATCGATATAGATCAGGTGGAATGGATATAGAGCAGGTGCAATGGATATAGAGCAGGTGGAATGGATATAGTGCAGGTAGAATGGATATAGAGCAGGTGGAATGGATATAGAGCAGGTGCAATGGATATAGAGCAGGTGGAATGGATATATAGCAGGTAGAATCGATATAGAGCAGGTGGAATGGATATAGAGCAGGTGGAATGGATATAGAGCAGGTGCAATGGATATATAGCAGGTGGAATGGATATAGAGCAGGTAGAATGGATATAGAGCAGGTGCGATGGATATAGAGCAGGTGGAATGGATATAGAGCGGGTAGAATGGATATAGAGCAGGTGCAATGGATATAGAGCAGGTGGAATGGATATAGAGCAGGTGGAATGGATATAGAGCAGGTGCAATGGATATATAGCAGGTGGAATGGATATAGAGCAGGTGGAATGGATATATAGCAGGTAGATTCGATATAGAGCAGGTGGAATGGATATAGAGCAGGTGGAATGGATATAGAGCAGGTGCAATGGATATATAGCAGGTGGAATGGATATAGAGCAGGTAGAATGGATATAGAGCAGGTGCAATGGATATAGAGCAGGTGGAATGGATATAGAGCAGGTAGAATCGATATAGAGCAGGTGCAATGGATATAGAGCAGGTGGAATGGATATAGAGCAGGTGGAATGGATATAGAGCAGGTGGAATGGATATAGAGCAGGTGCAATGGATATATAGCAGGTGGAATGGATATAGAGCAGGTAGAATGGATATAGAGCAGGTGCAATGGATATATAGCAGGTAGAATCGATATAGAGCAGGTGCAATGGATATAGAGCAGGTGGAATGGATATAGAGCAGGTGGAATGGATATAGAGCAGGTGGAATGGATATAGAGCAGGTGCAATGGATATATAGCAGGTGGAATGGATATAGAGCAGGTAGAATGGATATAGAGCAGGTGCAATGGATATAGAGCAGGTGGAATGGATATAGAGCAGGTAGAATCGATATAGAGCAGGTGCAATGGATATAGAGCAGGTGGAATGGATATAGAGCAGGTGGAATGGATATAGAGCAGGTGCAATGGATATATAGCAGGTGGAATGGATATAGAGCAGGTGGAATGGATATATAGCAGGTAAAATCGATATAGATCAGGTGGAATGGATATAGAGCAGGTGCAATGTATATAGAGCAGGTGGAATGGATATAGTGCAGGTAGAATGGATATAGAGCAGGTGGAATGGATATAGAGCAGGTGCAATGGATATAGAGCAGGTGGAATGGATATATAGCAGGTAGAATCGATATAGAGCAGGTGGAATGGATATAGAGCAGGTGGAATGGATATAGAGCAGGTGCAATGGATATATAGCAGGTGGAATGGATATAGAGCAGGTAGAATGGATATAGAGCAGGTGCAATGGATATAGAGCAGGTGGAATAGATATAGAGCGGGTAGAATGGATATAGAGCAGGTGCAATGGATATAGAGCAGGTGGAATGGATATAGAGCAGGTGCAATGGATATAGAGCAGGTGGAATGGATATAGAGCAGGTGCAATGGATATATAGCAGGTGGAATGGATATAGAGCAGGTAGAATGGATATAGAGCAGGTGCAATGGATATAGAGCAGGTGGAATGGATATAGAGCAGGTAGAATCGATATAGAGTAGGTGCAATGGATATAGAGCAGGTGGAATGGATATAGAGCAGGTGGAATGGATATAGAGCAGGTGGAATGGATATAGAGCAGGTGCAATGGATATATAGCAGGTGGAATGGATATAGAGCAGGTAGAATGGATATAGAGCAGGTGCAATGGATATATAGCAGGTAGAATCGATATAGAGCAGGTGCAATGGATATAGAGCAGGTGGAATGGATATAGAGCAGGTGGAATGGATATAGAGCAGGTGGAATGGATATAGAGCAGGTGCAATGGATATATAGCAGGTGGAATGGATATAGAGCAGGTGCAATGGATATATAGCAGGTAGAATCCATATAGAGCAGGTGCAATGGATATATAGCAGGTGGAATGGATATAGAGCAGGTGGAATGGATATAGAGCAGGTAGAATGGATATAGAGCAGGTGGAATGGATATAGAGCAGGTGCAATGGATATATAGCAGGTGGAATGGATATAGAGCAGGTGGAATGGATATATAGCAGGTAGAATCGATATAGATCAGGTGGAATGGATATAGAGCAGGTGCAATGGATATAGAGCAGGTGGAATGGATATAGAGCAGGTGGAATGGATATAGAGCAGGTGCAATGGATATATAGCAGGTGGAATGGATATAGAGCAGGTGCAATGGATATATAGCAGGTGGAATGGATATAGAGCAGGTGGAATGGATATATAGCAGGTAGAATCCATATAGAGCAGGTGCAATGGATATATAGCAGGTGGAATGGATATAGAGCAGGTGGAATGGATATAGAGCAGGTAGAATGGATATAGAGCAGGTGGAATGGATATAGAGCAGGTGGAATGGATATAGAGCAGGTGCAATGGATATGTAGCAGGTGGAATGGATATAGAGCAGGTGGAATGGATATAGAGCAGGTGCAATGGATATAGAGCGGGTAGAATGGATATAGAGCAGGTGCAATGGATATAGAGCAGGTGGAATGGATATAGAGCAGGTGGAATGGATATAGAGCAGGTGCAATGGATATATAGCAGGTGGAATGGATATAGAGCAGGTGGAATGGATATATAGCAGGTAGAATCGATATAGAGCAGGTGGAATGGATATAGAGCAGGTGGAATGGATATAGAGCACGTGCAATGGATATATAGCAGGTGGAATGGATATAGAGCAGGTAGAATGGATATAGAGCAGGTGCAATGGATATAGAGCAGGTGGAATGGATATAGAGCAGGTAGAATCGATATAGAGCAGGTGCAATGGATATAGAGCAGGTGGAATGGATATAGAGCAGGTGGAATGGATATAGAGCAGGTGGAATGGATATAGAGCAGGTGCAATGGATATATAGCAGGTGGAATGGATATAGAGCAGGTAGAATGGATATAGAGCAGGTGCAATGGATATATAGCAGGTAGAATCGATATAGAGCAGGTGCAATGGAATGGATATAGAAAGCGTGGAATGGATATAGAGCAGGTGCAATGGATATATAGCAGGTGGAATGGATATAGAGCAGGTGGAATGGATATATAGCAGGTAGAATCCATATAGAGCAGGTGCAATGGATATATAGCAGGTGGAATGGATATAGAGCAGGTGGATTGGATATAGAGCAGGTAGAATGGATATAGAGCAGGTGGAATGGATATAGAGCAGGTGCAATGGATATATAGCAGGTGGAATGGATATAGAGCAGGTGGAATGGATATATAGCAGGTAAAATCGATATAGATCAGGTGGAATGGATATAGAGCAGGTGCAATGGATATAGAGCAGGTGGAATGGATATAGTGCAGGTAGAATGGATATAGAGCAGGTGGAATGGATATAGAGCAGGTGCAATGGATATAGAGCAGGTGGAATGGATATATAGCAGGTAGAATCGATATAGAGCAGGTGGAATGGATATAGAGCAGGTGGAATGGATATAGAGCAGGTGCAATGGATATATAGCAGGTGGAATGGATATAGAGCAGGTAGAATGGATATAGAGCAGGTGCAATGGATATAGAGCAGGTGGAATAGATATAGAGCGGGTAGAATGGATATAGAGCAGGTGCAATGGATATAGAGCAGGTGGAATGGATATAGAGCAGGTGCAATGGATATAGAGCAGGTGGAATGGATATAGAGCAGGTGCAATGGATATAGAGCAGGTGCAATGGATATAGAGCAGGTGGAATGGATATAGAGCAGGTAGAATGGATATAGAGCAGGTAGAATGGATATAGAGCAGGTGCAATGGATATATAGCAGGTAGAATCGATATAGAGCAGGTGCAATGGAATGGATATAGAAAGCGTGGAATGGATATAGAGCAGGTGCAATGGATATATAGCAGGTGGAATGGATATAGAGCAGGTGGAATGGATATATAGCAGGTAGAATCCATATAGAGCAGGTGCAATGGATATATAGCAGGTGGAATGGATATAGAGCAGGTGGATTGGATATAGAGCAGGTAGAATGGATATAGAGCAGGTGGAATGGATATAGAGCAGGTGCAATGGATATATAGCAGGTGGAATGGATATAGAGCAGGTGGAATGGATATATAGCAGGTAAAATCGATATAGATCAGGTGGAATGGATATAGAGCAGGTGCAATGGATATAGAGCAGGTGGAATGGATATAGTGCAGGTAGAATGGATATAGAGCAGGTGGAATGGATATAGAGCAGGTGCAATGGATATAGAGCAGGTGGAATGGATATATAGCAGGTAGAATCGATATAGAGCAGGTGGAATGGATATAGAGCAGGTGGAATGGATATAGAGCAGGTAGAATGGATATAGAGCAGGTGGAATGGATATAGAGCAGGTGGAATGGATATATAGCAGGTAGAATCGATATAGATCAGGTGGAATGGATATAGAGCAGGTGCAATGGATATAGAGCAGGTGGAATGGATATAGAGCAGGTGGAATGGATATAGAGCAGGTGCAATGGATATATAGCAGGTGGAATGGATATAGAGCAGGTGCAATGGATATATAGCAGGTGGAATGGATATAGAGCAGGTGGAATGGATATATAGCAGGTAGAATCCATATAGAGCAGGTGCAATGGATATATAGCAGGTGGAATGGATATAGAGCAGGTGGAATGGATATAGAGCAGGTAGAATGGATATAGAGCAGGTGGAATGGATATAGAGCAGGTGGAATGGATATAGAGCAGGTGCAATGGATATGTAGCAGGTGGAATGGATATAGAGCAGGTGGAATGGATATAGAGCAGGTGCAATGGATATAGAGCGGGTAGAATGGATATAGAGCAGGTGCAATGGATATAGAGCAGGTGGAATGGATATAGAGCAGGTGGAATGGATATAGAGCAGGTGCAATGGATATATAGCAGGTGGAATGGATATAGAGCAGGTGGAATGGATATATAGCAGGTAGAATCGATATAGAGCAGGTGGAATGGATATAGAGCAGGTGGAATGGATATAGAGCAGGTGCAATGGATATATAGCAGGTGGAATGGATATAGAGCAGGTAGAATGGATATAGAGCAGGTGCAATGGATATAGAGCAGGTGGAATGGATATAGAGCAGGTAGAATCGATATAGAGCAGGTGCAATGGATATAGAGCAGGTGGAATGGATATAGAGCAGGTGGAATGGATATAGAGCAGGTGGAATGGATATATAGCAGGTAGAATCCATATAGAGCAGGTGCAATGGATATAGAGCAGGTGCAATGGATATATAGCAGGTGGAATGGATATAGAGCAGGTAGAATGGATATATAGCAGGTAGAATCGATATAGAGCAGGTGCAATGGAATGGATATAGAAAGCGTGGAATGGATATAGAGCAGGTGCAATGGATATATAGCAGGTGGAATGGATATAGAGCAGGTGGAATGGATATATAGCAGGTAGAATCCATATAGAGCAGGTGCAATGGATATATAGCAGTTGGAATGGATATAGAGCAGGTGGATTGGATATAGAGCAGGTAGAATGGATATAGAGCAGGTGGAATGGATATAGAGCAGGTGCAATGGATATAGAGCAGGTGGAATGGATATATAGCAGGTAGAATCGATATAGAGCAGGTGGAATGGATATAGAGCAGGTGGAATGGATATAGAGCAGGTGCAATGGATATATAGCAGGTGGAATGGATATAGAGCAGGTAGAATGGATATAGAGCAGGTGCAATGGATATAGAGCAGGTGGAATAGATATAGAGCGGGTAGAATGGATATAGAGCAGGTGCAATGGATATAGAGCAGGTGGAATGGATATAGAGCAGGTGCAATGGATATAGAGCAGGTGCAATGGATATAGAGCAGGTGGAATGGATATAGTGCAGGTAGAATGGATATAGAGCAGGTGGAATGGATATAGAGCAGGTGCAATGGATATAGAGCAGGTGGAATGGATATATAGCAGGTAGAATCGATATAGAGCAGGTGGAATGGATATAGAGCAGGTGGAATGGATATAGAGCAGGTGCAATGGATATATAGCAGGTGGAATGGATATAGAGCAGGTAGAATGGATATAGAGCAGGTGCAATGGATATAGAGCAGGTGGAATAGATATAGAGCGGGTAGAATGGATATAGAGCAGGTGCAATGGATATAGAGCAGGTGGAATGGATATAGAGCAGGTGCAATGGATATAGAGCAGGTGGAATGGATATAGAGCAGGTGCAATGGATATATAGCAGGTGGAATGGATATAGAGCAGGTAGAATGGATATAGAGCAGGTGCAATGGATATAGAGCAGGTGGAATGGATATAGAGCAGGTAGAATCGATATAGAGCAGGTGCAATGGATATAGAGCAGGTGGAATGGATATAGAGCAGGTGGAATGGATATAGAGCAGGTGGAATGGATATAGAGCAGGTGCAATGGATATATAGCAGGTGGAATGGATATAGAGCAGGTAGAATGGATATAGAGCAGGTGCAATGGATATATAGCAGGTAGAATCGATATAGAGCAGGTGCAATGGATATAGAGCAGGTGGAATGGATATAGAGCAGGTGGAATGGATATAGAGCAGGTGGAATGGATATAGAGCAGGTGCAATGGATATATAGCAGGTGGAATGGATATAGAGCAGGTGCAATGGATATATAGCAGGTAGAATCCATATAGAGCAGGTGCAATGGATATATAGCAGGTGGAATGGATATAGAGCAGGTGGAATGGATATAGAGCAGGTAGAATGGATATAGAGCAGGTGGAATGGATATAGAGCAGGTGGAATGGATATATAGCAGGTAGAATCGATATAGATCAGGTGGAATGGATATAGAGCAGGTGCAATGGATATAGAGCAGGTGGAATGGATATAGAGCAGGTGGAATGGATATAGAGCAGGTGCAATGGATATATAGCAGGTGGAATGGATATAGAGCAGGTGCAATGGATATATAGCAGGTGGAATGGATATAGAGCAGGTGGAATGGATATATAGCAGGTAGAATCCATATAGAGCAGGTGCAATGGATATATAGCAGGTGGAATGGATATAGAGCAGGTGGAATGGATATAGAGCAGGTAGAATGGATATAGAGCAGGTGGAATGGATATAGAGCAGGTGGAATGGATATAGAGCAGGTGCAATGGATATGTAGCAGGTGGAATGGATATAGAGCAGGTGGAATGGATATAGAGCAGGTGCAATGGATATAGAGCGGGTAGAATGGATATAGAGCAGGTGCAATGGATATAGAGCAGGTGGAATGGATATAGAGCAGGTGGAATGGATATAGAGCAGGTGCAATGGATATATAGCAGGTGGAATGGATATAGAGCAGGTGGAATGGATATATAGCAGGTAGAATCGATATAGAGCAGGTGGAATGGATATAGAGCAGGTGGAATGGATATAGAGCAGGTGCAATGGATATATAGCAGGTGGAATGGATATAGAGCAGGTAGAATGGATATAGAGCAGGTGCAATGGATATAGAGCAGGTGGAATGGATATAGAGCAGGTAGAATCGATATAGAGCAGGTGCAATGGATATAGAGCAGGTGGAATGGATATAGAGCAGGTGGAATGGATATAGAGCAGGTGGAATGGATATAGAGCAGGTGCAATGGATATATAGCAGGTGGAATGGATATAGAGCAGGTAGAATGGATATAGAGCAGGTACAATGGATATATAGCAGGTAGAATCGATATAGAGCAGGTGCAATGGATATAGAGCAGGTGGAATGGATATAGAGCAGGTGGAATGGATATAGAGCAGGTGGAATGGATATAGAGCAGGTGCAATGGATATATAGCAGGTGGAATGGATATAGAGCAGGTGGAATGGATATATAGCAGGTAGAATCCATATAGAGCAGGTGCAATGGATATATAGCAGGTGGAATGGATATAGAGCAGGTGGATTGGATATAGAGCAGGTAGAATGGATATAGAGCAGGTGGAATGGATATAGAGCAGGTGCAATGGATATATAGCAGGTGGAATGGATATAGAGCAGGTGGAATGGATATATAGCAGGTAAAATCGATATAGATCAGGTGGAATGGATATAGAGCAGGTGCAATGGATATAGAGCAGGTGGAATGGATATAGTGCAGGTAGAATGGATATAGAGCAGGTGGAATGGATATAGAGCAGGTGCAATGGATATAGAGCAGGTGGAATGGATATATAGCAGGTAGAATCGATATAGAGCAGGTGGAATGGATATAGAGCAGGTGGAATGGATATAGAGCAGGTGCAATGGATATATAGCAGGTGGAATGGATATAGAGCAGGTAGAATGGATATAGAGCAGGTGCAATGGATATAGAGCAGGTGGAATGGATATAGAGCGGGTAGAATGGATATAGAGCAGGTGCAATGGATATAGAGCAGGTGGAATGGATATAGAGCAGGTGCAATGGATATATAGCAGGTGGAATGGATATAGAGCAGGTGGAATGGATATATAGCAGGTAGAATCGATATAGAGCAGGTGGAATGGATATAGAGCAGGTGGAATGGATATAGAGCAGGTGCAATGGATATATAGCAGGTGGAATGGATATAGAGCAGGTAGAATGGATATAGAGCAGGTGCAATGGATATAGAGCAGGTGGAATGGATATAGAGCAGGTAGAATCGATATAGAGCAGGTGCAATGGATATAGAGCAGGTGGAATGGATATAGAGCAGGTGGAATGGATATAGAGCAGGTGGAATGGATATAGAGCAGGTGCAATGGATATATAGCAGGTGGAATGGATATAGAGCAGGTAGAATAGATATAGAGCAGGTGCAATGGATATATAGCAGGTAGAATCGATATAGAGCAGGTGCAATGGATATAGAGCAGGTGGAATGGATATAGAGCAGGTGGAATGGATATACAGCAGGTGCAATGGATATATAGCAGGTGGAATGGATATAGAGCAGGTAGAATGGATATAGAGCAGGTGCAATGGATATATAGCAGGTAGAATCGATATAGAGCAGGTGCAATGGATATAGAGCAGGTGGAATGGATATAGAGCAGGTGGAATGGATATAGAGCAGGTGGAATGGATATAGAGCAGGTGCAATGGATATATAGCAGGTGGAATGGATATAGAGCAGGTGGAATGGATATATAGCAGGTAGAATCCATATAGAGCAGGTGCAATGGATATATAGCAGGTGGAATGGATATAGAGCAGGTGGAATGGATATAGAGCAGGTAGAATGGATATAGAGCAGGTGGAATGGATATAGAGCAGGTGCAATGGATATATAGCAGGTGGAATGGATATAGAGCAGGTGGAATGGATATATAGCAGGTAGAATCGATATAGATCAGGTGGAATGGATATAGAGCAGGTGCAATGGATATAGAGCAGGTAGAATGGATATAGAGCAGGTGAAATGGATTTAGAGCAGGTGGAATGGATATAGAGCAGGTGGAATGGATATAGAGCAGGTGCAATGGATATATATAGAGCAGGTGGTATGGATATAGAGCAGGTGGAATGGATATAGAGCAGGTATAATGGATATTGAGCAGGTGGAATGGATATAGAGCAGGTGGAATGGATATATAGCAGGTAGAATCCATATAGAGCAGGTGCAATGGATATATAGCAGGTAGAATCGATATAGAGCAGGTGGAATGGATATAGAGCAGGTGGAATGGATATATAGCAGGTGGAATGGATATAGAGCAGGTGGAATGGATATAGAGCAGGTGCAATGGATATATAACAGGTGGAATGGATATAGAGCAGGTAGAATGGATATAGAGCAGGTGCAATGGATATAGAGCAGGTGGAATGGATATAGAGCAGGTGCAATGGATATAGAGCAGGTGGAATGGATATAGAGCAGGTGCAATGGATATAGAGCAGGTGGAATGGATATAGAGCAGGTGGAATGGATATAGAGCAGGTGGAATGGATATAGAGCAGGTGCAATGGATATATAGCAGGTGGAATGGATATAGAGCAGGTGGAATGGATATATAGCAGGTAGAATCCATATAGAGCAGGTGCAATGGATATATAGCAGGTGGAATGGATATAGAGCAGGTGGATTGGATATAGAGCAGGTAGAATGGATATAGAGCAGGTGGAATGGATATAGAGCAGGTGCAATGGATATATAGCAGGTGGAATGTATATAGAGCAGGTGGAATGGATATATAGCAGGTAGAATCGATATAGATCAGGTGGAATGGATATAGAGCAGGTGCTATGGATATAGAGCAGGTGGAATGGATATAGTGCAGGTAGAATGGATATAGAGCAGGTGGAATGGATATAGAGCAGGTGCAATGGATATATAGCAGGTAGAATCGATATAGATCAGGTGGAATGGATATAGAGCAGGTGCTATGGATATAGAGCAGGTGGAATGGATATAGTGCAGGTAGAATGGATATAGAGCAGGTGGAATGGATATAGAGCAGGTGGAATGGATATATAGCAGGTAGAATCGATATAGAGCAGGTGGAATGGATATAGAGCAGGTGGAATGGATATAGAGCAGGTGCAATGGATATATAGCAGGTGGAATGGATATAGAGCAGGTAGAATGGATATAGAGCAGGTGCGATGGATATAGAGCAGGTGGAATGGATATAGAGCGGGTAGAATGGATATAGAGCAGGTGCAATGGATATAGAGCAGGTGGAATGGATATAGAGCAAGTGGAATGGATATAGAGCAGGTGCAATGGATATATAGCAGGTGGAATGGATATAGAGCAGGTGGAATGGATATATAGCAGGTAGAATCGATATACAGCAGGTGGAATGGATATAGAGCAGGTGGAATGGATATAGAGCAGGTGCAATGGATATATAGCAGGTGGAATGGATATAGAGCAGGTAGAATGGATATAGAGCAGGTGCAATGGATATAGAGCAGGTGGAATGGATATAGAGCAGGTAGAATCGATATAGAGCAGGTGCAATGGATATAGAGCAGGTGGAATGGATATAGAGCAGGTGGAATGGATATAGAGCAGGTGGAATGGATATACAGCAGGTGCAATGGATATATAGCAGGTGGAATGGATATAGAGCAGGTAGAATGGATATAGAGCAGGTGCAATGGATATATAGCAGGTAGAATCGATATAGAGCAGGTGCAATGGATATAGAGCAGGTGGAATGGATATAGAGCAGGTGGAATGGATATAGAGCAGGTGGAATGGATATAGAGCAGGTGCAATGGATATATAGCAGGTGGAATGGATATAGAGCAGGTGGAATGGATATATAGCAGGTAGAATCCATATAGAGCAGGTGCAATGGATATATAGCAGGTGGAATGGATATAGAGCAGGTGGAATGGATATAGAGCAGGTAGAATGGATATAGAGCAGGTGGAATGGATATAGAGCAGGTGCAATGGATATATAGCAGGTGGAATGGATATAGAGCAGGTGGAATGGATATATAGCAGGTAGAATCGATATAGATCAGGTGGAATGGATATAGAGCAGGTGCAATGGATATAGAGCAGGTAGAATGGATATAGAGCAGGTGAAATGGATTTAGAGCAGGTGGAATGGATATAGAGCAGGTGGAATGGATATAGAGCAGGTGCAATGGATATATATAGAGCAGGTGGTATGGATATAGAGCAGGTGGAATGGATATAGAGCAGGTATAATGGATATTGAGCAGGTGGAATGGATATAGAGCAGGTGGAATGGATATATAGCAGGTAGAATCCATATAGAGCAGGTGCAATGGATATATAGCAGGTAGAATCGATATAGAGCAGGTGGAATGGATATAGAGCAGGTGGAATGGATATATAGCAGGTGGAATGGATATAGAGCAGGTGGAATGGATATAGAGCAGGTGCAATGGATATATAACAGGTGGAATGGATATAGAGCAGGTAGAATGGATATAGAGCAGGTGCAATGGATATAGAGCAGGTGGAATGGATATAGAGCAGGTGCAATGGATATAGAGCAGGTGGAATGGATATAGAGCAGGTGCAATGGATATAGAGCAGGTGGAATGGATATAGAGCAGGTGGAATGGATATAGAGCAGGTGGAATGGATATAGAGCAGGTGGAATGGATATAGAGCAGGTGCAATGGATATATAGCAGGTGGAATGGATATAGAGCAGGTGGAATGGATATAGAGCAGGTGCAATGGATATAGAGCAGGTGGAATGGATATAGAGCAGGTAGAATGGATATATAGCAGGTAGAATCGATATAGAGCAGGTGGAATGGATATAGAGCAGGTGGAATGGATATATAGCAGGTGCAATGGATATAGAGCAGGTGGAATGGATATAGAGCAGGTGGAATGGATATAGAGCAGGTGGAATGGATATAGAGCAGGTGGAATGGATATAGATCAGGTGGAATGGATATAGAGCAGGTGGAATGGATGTAGAGCAGGTGGAATGGATATATAGCAGGTAGAATCGATATAGAGCAGGTGGAATGGATATAGAGCAGGTGGAATGGATATATAGCAGGTAGAATCCATATAGAGCAGGTGCAATGGTTATATAGCAGGTGGAATGGATATAGAGCAGGTGGAATGGATATAGAGCAGGTAGAATGGATATAGAGCAGGTGGAATGGATATAGAGCAGGTGGAATGGATATAGAGCAGGTGCAATGGATATATAGCAGGTGGAATGGATATAGAGCAGGTGGAATGGATATTGAGCAGGTGCAATGGATATAGAGCAGGTGGAATGGATATAGAGCAGGTGCAATGGATATAGAGCAGGTGGAATGGATATAGAGCAGGTGGAATGGATATAGAGCAGGTGCAATGGATATATAGCAGGTGGAATGGATATAGAGCAGGTGGAATGGATATAGAGCAGGTGCAATGGATATAGAGCAGGTGGAATGGATATAGAGCAGGTGGAATGGATATAGAGCAGGTGCAATGGATATATAGCAGGTGGAATGGATATAGAGCAGGTGGAATGGATATATAGCAGGTAGAATCGATATAGAGCAGGTGGAATGGATATAGAGCAGGTGGAATGGATATAGAGCAGGTGCAATGGATATATAGCAGGTGGAATGGATATAGAGCAGGTAGAATGGATATAGAGCAGGTGCAATGGATATAGAGCAGGTGGAATGGATATAGAGCAGGTAGAATCGATATAGAGCAGGTGCAATGGATATAGAGCAGGTGGAATGGATATAGAGCAGGTGGAATGGATATAGAGCAGGTGGAATGGATATAGAGCAGGTGCAATGGATATATAGCAGGTGGAATGGATATAGAGCAGGTAGAATGGATATAGAGCAGGTGCAATGGATATATAGCAGGTAGAATCGATATAGAGCAGGTGCAATGGATATAGAGCAGGTGGAATGGATATAGAGCAGGTGGAATGGATATAGAGCAGGTGGAATGGATATAGAGCAGGTGCAATGGATATATAGCAGGTGGAATGGATATAGAGCAGGTGGAATGGATATATAGCAGGTAGAATCCATATAGAGCAGGTGCAATGGATATATAGCAGGTGGAATGGATATAGAGCAGGTGGATTGGATATAGAGCAGGTAGAATGGATATAGAGCAGGTGGAATGGATATAGAGCAGGTGCAATGGATATATAGCAGGTGGAATGGATATAGAGCAGGTGGAATGGATATATAGCAGGTAAAATCGATATAGATCAGGTGGAATGGATATAGAGCAGGTGCAATGGATATAGAGCAGGTGGAATGGATATAGTGCAGGTAGAATGGATATAGAGCAGGTGGAATGGATATAGAGCAGGTGCAATGGATATAGAGCAGGTGGAATGGATATATAGCAGGTAGAATCGATATAGAGCAGGTGGAATGGATATAGAGCAGGTGGAATGGATATAGAGCAGGTGCAATGGATATATAGCAGGTGGAATGGATATAGAGCAGGTAGAATGGATATAGAGCAGGTGCAATGGATATAGAGCAGGTGGAATGGATATAGAGCGGGTAGAATGGATATAGAGCAGGTGCAATGGATATAGAGCAGGTGGAATGGATATAGAGCAGGTGCAATGGATATATAGCAGGTGGAATGGATATAGAGCAGGTGGAATGGATATATAGCAGGTAGAATCGATATAGAGCAGGTGGAATGGATATAGAGCAGGTGGAATGGATATAGAGCAGGTGCAATGGATATATAGCAGGTGGAATGGATATAGAGCAGGTAGAATGGATATAGAGCAGGTGCAATGGATATAGAGCAGGTGGAATGGATATAGAGCAGGTAGAATCGATATAGAGCAGGTGCAATGGATATAGAGCAGGTGGAATGGATATAGAGCAGGTGGAATGGATATAGAGCAGGTGGAATGGATATAGAGCAGGTGCAATGGATATATAGCAGGTGGAATGGATATAGAGCAGGTAGAATAGATATAGAGCAGGTGCAATGGATATATAGCAGGTAGAATCGATATAGAGCAGGTGCAATGGATATAGAGCAGGTGGAATGGATATAGAGCAGGTGGAATGGATATAGAGCAGGTGCAATGGATATATAGCAGGTGGAATGGATATAGAGCAGGTGGAATGGATATATAGCAGATAGAATCCATATAGAGCAGGTGCAATGGATATATAGCAGGTGGAATGGATATAGAGCAGGTGGATTGGATATAGAGCAGGTAGAATGGATATAGAGCAGGTGGAATGGATATAGAGCAGGTGCAATGGATATATAGCAGGTGGAATGTATATAGAGCAGGTGGAATGGATATATAGCAGGTAGAATCGATATAGATCAGGTGGAATGGATATAGAGCAGGTGCTATGGATATAGAGCAGGTGGAATGGATATAGTGCAGGTAGAATGGATATAGAGCAGGTGGAATGGATATAGAGCAGGTGCAATGGATATATAGCAGGTAGAATCGATATAGATCAGGTGGAATGGATATAGAGCAGGTGCTATGGATATAGAGCAGGTGGAATGGATATAGTGCAGGTAGAATGGATATAGAGCAGGTGGAATGGATATAGAGCAGGTGCAATGGATATAGAGCAGGTGGAATGGATATATAGCAGGTAGAATCGATATAGAGCAGGTGGAATGGATATAGAGCAGGTGGAATGGATATAGAGCAGGTGCAATGGATATATAGCAGGTGGAATGGATATAGAGCAGGTAGAATGGATATAGAGCAGGTGCGATGGATATAGAGCAGGTGGAATGGATATAGAGCGGGTAGAATGGATATAGAGCAGGTGCAATGGATATAGAGCAGGTGGAATGGATATAGAGCAGGTGGAATGGATATAGAGCAGGTGCAATGGATATATAGCAGGTGGAATGGATATAGAGCAGGTGGAATGGATATATAGCAGGTAGAATCGATATACAGCAGGTGGAATGGATATAGAGCAGGTGGAATGGATATAGAGCAGGTGCAATGGATATATAGCAGGTGGAATGGATATAGAGCAGGTAGAATGGATATAGAGCAGGTGCAATGGATATAGAGCAGGTGGAATGGATATAGAGCAGGTAGAATCGATATAGAGCAGGTGCAATGGATATAGAGCAGGTGGAATGGATATAGAGCAGGTGGAATGGATATAGAGCAGGTGGAATGGATATACAGCAGGTGCAATGGATATATAGCAGGTGGAATGGATATAGAGCAGGTAGAATGGATATAGAGCAGGTGCAATGGATATATAGCAGGTAGAATCGATATAGAGCAGGTGCAATGGATATAGAGCAGGTGGAATGGATATAGAGCAGGTGGAATGGATATAGAGCAGGTGGAATGGATATAGAGCAGGTGCAATGGATATATAGCAGGTGGAATGGATATAGAGCAGGTGGAATGGATATATAGCAGGTAGAATCCATATAGAGCAGGTGCAATGGATATATAGCAGGTGGAATGGATATAGAGCAGGTGGAATGGATATAGAGCAGGTAGAATGGATATAGAGCAGGTGGAATGGATATAGAGCAGGTGCAATGGATATATAGCAGGTGGAATGGATATAGAGCAGGTGGAATGGATATATAGCAGGTAGAATCGATATAGAGCAGGTGCAATGGATATATAGCAGGTGGAATGGATATAGAGCAGGTGGAATGGATATAGAGCAGGTAGAATGGATATAGAGCAGGTGGAATGGATATAGAGCAGGTGGAATGGATATAGAGCAGGTGCAATGGATATGTAGCAGGTGGAATGGATATAGAGCAGGTGGAATGGATATAGAGCAGGTGGAACGGATATAGAGCAGGTGCAATGGATATAGAGCAGGTGGAATGGATATAGAGCAGGTGGAATGGATATAGAGCAGGTGCAATGGATATATAGCAGGTGGAATGGATATAGAGCAGGTGGAATGGATATATAGCAGGTAGAATCGATATAGATCAGGTGGAATGGATATAGAGCAGGTGGAATGGATATATAGCAGGTAGAATCGATATAGAGCAGGTGCAATGGATATAGAGCAGGTGGAATGGATATAGAGCAGGTGCAATGGATATATAGCAGGTGGAAGAATGGATATAGAGCAGGTAGAATGGATATAGAGCAGGTGAAATGGATTTAGAGCAGGTGGAATGGATATAGAGCAGGTGGAATGGATATAGAGCAGGTGCAATGGATATATATAGAGCAGGTGGTATGGATATAGAGCAGGTGGAATGGATATAGAGCAGGTATAATGGATATTGAGCAGGTGGAATGGATATAGAGCAGGTGGAATGGATATATAGCAGGTAGAATCCATATAGAGCAGGTGCAATGGATATATAGCAGGTAGAATCGATATAGAGCAGGTGGAATGGATATAGAGCAGGTGGAATGGATATATAGCAGGTGGAATGGATATAGAGCAGGTGGAATGGATATAGAGCAGGTGCAATGGATATATAACAGGTGGAATGGATATAGAGCAGGTAGAATGGATATAGAGCAGGTGCAATGGATATAGAGCAGGTGGAATGGATATAGAGCAGGTGCAATGGATATAGAGCAGGTGGAATGGATATAGAGCAGGTGCAATGGATATAGAGCAGGTGGAATGGATATAGAGCAGGTGGAATGGATATAGAGCAGGTGGAATGGATATAGAGCAGGTGGAATGGATATAGAGCAGGTGCAATGGATATATAGCAGGTGGAATGGATATAGAGCAGGTGGAATGGATATAGAGCAGGTGCAATGGATATAGAGCAGGTGGAATGGATATAGAGCAGGTAGAATGGATATATAGCAGGTAGAATCGATATAGAGCAGGTGGAATGGATATAGAGCAGGTGGAATGGATATATAGCAGGTGCAATGGATATAGAGCAGGTGGAATGGATATAGAGCAGGTGGAATGGATATAGAGGAGGTGGAATGGATATAGAGCAGGTGGAATGGATATAGATCAGGTGGAATGGATATAGAGCAGGTGGAATGGATATAGAGCAGGTGGAATGGA
This sequence comes from Pemphredon lugubris, assembly GCA_933228935.1. NCBI lineage: Eukaryota > Metazoa > Arthropoda > Insecta > Hymenoptera > Crabronidae > Pemphredon > Pemphredon lugubris. The sequence goes on along the minus strand of OW121817.1, from coordinate 29,170,592 downwards.
TATATAGCAGGTAGAATCGATATAGAGCAGGTGGAATGGATATAAAGCAGGTGGAATGGATATATAGCAGGTAGAATCCATATAGAGCAGGTGCAATGGTTATATAGCAGGTGGAATGGATATAGAGCAGGTGGAATGGATATAGAGCAGGTAGAATGGATATAGAGCAGGTGGAATGGATATAGAGCAGGTGGAATGGATATAGAGCAGGTGCAATGGATATATAGCAGGTGGAATGGATATAGAGCAGGTGGAATGGATATTGAGCAGGTGCAATGGATATAGAGCAGGTGGAATGGATATAGAGCAGGTGCAATGGATATAGAGCAGGTGGAATGGATATAGAGCAGGTGGAATGGATATAGAGCAGGTGCAATGGATATATAGCAGGTGGAATGTATATAGAGCAGGTGGAATGGATATATAGCAGGTAGAATCGATATAGATCAGGTGGAATGGATATAGAGCAGGTGCTATGGATATAGAGCAGGTGGAATGGATATAGTGCAGGTAGAATGGATATAGAGCAGGTGGAATGGATATAGAGCAGGTGCAATGGATATATAGCAGGTAGAATCGATATAGATCAGGTGGAATGGATATAGAGCAGGTGCTATGGATATAGAGCAGGTGGAATGGATATAGTGCAGGTAGAATGGATATAGAGCAGGTGGAATGGATATAGAGCAGGTGCAATGGATATAGAGCAGGTGGAATGGATATATAGCAGGTAGAATCGATATAGAGCAGGTGGAATGGATATAGAGCAGGTGGAATGGATATAGAGCAGGTGCAATGGATATATAGCAGGTGGAATGGATATAGAGCAGGTAGAATGGATATAGAGCAGGTGCGATGGATATAGAGCAGGTGGAATGGATATAGAGCGGGTAGAATGGATATAGAGCAGGTGCAATGGATATAGAGCAGGTGGAATGGATATAGAGCAGGTGGAATGGATATAGAGCAGGTGCAATGGATATATAGCAGGTGGAATGGATATAGAGCAGGTGGAATGGATATATAGCAGGTAGAATCGATATACAGCAGGTGGAATGGATATAGAGCAGGTGGAATGGATATAGAGCAGGTGCAATGGATATATAGCAGGTGGAATGGATATAGAGCAGGTAGAATGGATATAGAGCAGGTGCAATGGATATAGAGCAGGTGGAATGGATATAGAGCAGGTAGAATCGATATAGAGCAGGTGCAATGGATATAGAGCAGGTGGAATGGATATAGAGCAGGTGGAATGGATATAGAGCAGGTGGAATGGATATACAGCAGGTGCAATGGATATATATAGCAGGTGGAATGGATATAGAGCAGGTAGAATGGATATAGAGCAGGTGCAATGGATATATAGCAGGTAGAATCGATATAGAGCAGGTGCAATGGATATAGAGCAGGTGGAATGGATATAGAGCAGGTGGAATGGATATAGAGCAGGTGGAATGGATATAGAGCAGGTGCAATGGATATATAGCAGGTGGAATGGATATAGAGCAGGTGGAATGGATATATAGCAGGTAGAATCCATATAGAGCAGGTGCAATGGATATATAGCAGGTGGAATGGATATAGAGCAGGTGGAATGGATATAGAGCAGGTAGAATGGATATAGAGCAGGTGGAATGGATATAGAGCAGGTGCAATGGATATATAGCAGGTGGAATGGATATAGAGCAGGTGGAATGGATATATAGCAGGTAGAATCGATATAGAGCAGGTGCAATGGATATATAGCAGGTGGAATGGATATAGAGCAGGTGGAATGGATATAGAGCAGGTAGAATGGATATAGAGCAGGTGGAATGGATATAGAGCAGGTGGAATGGATATAGAGCAGGTGCAATGGATATGTAGCAGGTGGAATGGATATAGAGCAGGTGGAATGGATATAGAGCAGGTGCAATGGATATAGAGCAGGTGGAACGGATATAGAGCAGGTGCAATGGATATAGAGCAGGTGGAATGGATATAGAGCAGGTGGAATGGATATAGAGCAGGTGCAATGGATATATAGCAGGTGGAATGGATATAGAGCAGGTGGAATGGATATATAGCAGGTAGAATCGATATAGATCAGGTGGAATGGATATAGAGCAGGTGGAATGGATATATAGCAGGTAGAATCGATATAGAGCAGGTGCAATGGATATAGAGCAGGTGGAATGGATATAGAGCAGGTGCAATGGATATATAGCAGGTGGAAGAATGGATATAGAGCAGGTAGAATGGATATAGAGCAGGTGAAATGGATTTAGAGCAGGTGGAATGGATATAGAGCAGGTGGAATGGATATAGAGCAGGTGCAATGGATATATATAGAGCAGGTGGTATGGATATAGAGCAAGTGGAATGGATATAGAGCAGGTATAATGGATATTGAGCAGGTGGAATGGATATAGAGCAGGTGGAATGGATATATAGCAGGTAGAATCCATATAGAGCAGGTGCAATGGATATATAGCAGGTAGAATCGATATAGAGCAGGTGGAATGGATATAGAGCAGGTGGAATGGATATATAGCAGGTGGAATGGATATAGAGCAGGTGGAATGGATATAGAGCAGGTGCAATGGATATATAACAGGTGGAATGGATATAGAGCAGGTAGAATGGATATAGAGCAGGTGCAATGGATATAGAGCAGGTGGAATGGATATAGAGCAGGTGCAATGGATATAGAGCAGGTGGAATGGATATAGAGCAGGTGCAATGGATATAGAGCAGGTGGAATGGATATAGAGCAGGTGGAATGGATATAGAGCAGGTGGAATGGATATAGAGCAGGTGGAATGGATATAGAGCAGGTGCAATGGATATATAGCAGGTGGAATGGATATAGAGCAGGTGGAATGGATATAGAGCAGGTGCAATGGATATAGAGCAGGTGGAATGGATATAGAGCAGGTAGAATGGATATATAGCAGGTAGAATCGATATAGAGCAGGTGGAATGGATATAGAGCAGGTGGAATGGATATATAGCAGGTGCAATGGATATAGAGCAGGTGGAATGGATATAGAGCAGGTGGAATGGATATAGAGCAGGTGGAATGGATATAGAGCAGGTGGAATGGATATAGATCAGGTGGAATGGATATAGAGCAGGTGGAATGGATGTAGAGCAGGTGGAATGGATATATAGCAGGTAGAATCGATATAGAGCAGGTGGAATGGATATAAAGCAGGTGGAATGGATATATAGCAGGTAGAATCCATATAGAGCAGGTGCAATGGTTATATAGCAGGTGGAATGGATATAGAGCAGGTGGAATGGATATAGAGCAGGTAGAATGGATATAGAGCAGGTGGAATGGATATAGAGCAGGTGGAATGGATATAGAGCAGGTGCAATGGATATATAGCAGGTGGAATGGATATAGAGCAGGTGGAATGGATATTGAGCAGGTGCAATGGATATAGAGCAGGTGGAATGGATATAGAGCAGGTGCAATGGATATAGAGCAGGTGGAATGGATATAGAGCAGGTGGAATGGATATAGAGCAGGTGCAATGGATATATAGCAGGTGGAATGGATATAGAGCAGGTGGAATGGATATATAGTAGGTAGAATCGATATAGATCAGGTGGAATGGATATAGAGCAGGTGGAATGGATATAGAGCAGGTGGAATGGATATAGAGCAGGTGGAATGGATATAGAGCAGGTGCAATGGATATATAGCAGGTGGAATGGATATAGAGCAGGTGGAATGGATATATAGCAGGTGCAATGGATATATAGCAGGTGGAATGGATATAGAGCAGGTGGAATGGATATATAGCAGGTAGAATCCATATAGAGCAGGTGCAATGGATATATAGCAGGTGGAATGGATATAGAGCAGGTGGAATGGATATAGAGCAGGTAGAATGGATATAGAGCAGGTGGAATGGATATAGAGCAGGTGGAATGGATATAGAGCAGGTGCAATGGATATATAGCATGTGGAATGGATATAGAGCAGGTGGAATGGATATAGAGCAGGTGCAATGGATATAGAGCAGGTGGAATGGATATAGAGCAGGTGCAATGGATATAGAGCAGGTGGAATGGATATAGAGCAGGTAGAATGGATATAGAGCAGGTAGAATCGATATAGAGCAGGTGCAATGGATATAGAGCAGGTGGAATGGATATAGAGCAGGTGGAATGGATATAGAGCAGGTGGAATGGATATAGAGCAGGTGCAATGGATATATAGCAGGTGGAATGGATATAGAGCAGGTAGAATAGATATAGAGCAGGTGCAATGGATATATAGCAGGTAGAATCGATATAGAGCAGGTGCAATGGATATAGAGCAGGTGGAATGGATATAGAGCAGGTGGAATGGATATAGAGCAGGTGCAATGGATATATAGCAGGTGGAATGGATATAGAGCAGGTGGAATGGATATATAGCAGGTAGAATCCATATAGAGCAGGTGCAATGGATATATAGCAGGTGGAATGGATATAGAGCAGGTGGAATGGATATAGAGCAGGTAGAATGGATATAGAGCAGGTGCAATGGATATAGAGCAGGTGGAATGGATATATAGCAGGTAGAATCGATATAGAGCAGGTGGAATGGATATAGAGCAGGTGGAATGGATATAGAGCAGGTGCAATGGATATATAGCAGGTGGAATGGATATAGAGCAGGTAGAATGGATATAGAGCAGGTGCAATGGATATAGAGCAGGTGGAATGGATATAGAGCGGGTAGAATGGATATAGAGCAGGTGCAATGGATATAGAGCAGGTGGAATGGATATAGAGCAGGTGCAATGGATATATAGCAGGTGGAATGGATATAGAGCAGGTGGAATGGATATATAGCAGGTAGAATCGATATAGAGCAGGTGGAATGGATATAGAGCAGGTGGAATGGATATAGAGCAGGTGCAATGGATATATAGCAGGTGGAATGGATATAGAGCAGGTAGAATGGATATAGAGCAGGTGCAATGGATATAGAGCAGGTGGAATGGATATAGAGCAGGTAGAATCGATATAGAGCAGGTGCAATGGATATAGAGCAGGTGGAATGGATATAGAGCAGGTGGAATGGATATAGAGCAGGTGGAATGGATATAGAGCAGGTGCAATGGATATATAGCAGGTGGAATGGATATAGAGCAGGTAGAATAGATATAGAGCAGGTGCAATGGATATATAGCAGGTAGAATCGATATAGAGCAGGTGCAATGGATATAGAGCAGGTGGAATGGATATAGAGCAGGTGGAATGGATATAGAGCAGGTGCAATGGATATATAGCAGGTGGAATGGATATAGAGCAGGTGGAATGGATATATAGCAGGTAGAATCCATATAGAGCAGGTGCAATGGATATATAGCAGGTGGAATGGATATAGAGCAGGTGGATTGGATATAGAGCAGGTAGAATGGATATAGAGCAGGTGGAATGGATATAGAGCAGGTGCAATGGATATATAGCAGGTGGAATGTATATAGAGCAGGTGGAATGGATATATAGCAGGTAGAATCGATATAGATCAGGTGGAATGGATATAGAGCAGGTGCTATGGATATAGAGCAGGTGGAATGGATATAGTGCAGGTAGAATGGATATAGAGCAGGTGGAATGGATATAGAGCAGGTGCAATGGATATATAGCAGGTAGAATCGATATAGATCAGGTGGAATGGATATAGAGCAGGTGCTATGGATATAGAGCAGGTGGAATGGATATAGTGCAGGTAGAATGGATATAGAGCAGGTGGAATGGATATAGAGCAGGTGCAATGGATATAGAGCAGGTGGAATGGATATATAGCAGGTAGAATCGATATAGAGCAGGTGGAATGGATATAGAGCAGGTGCAATGGATATATAGCAGGTGGAATGGATATAGAGCAGGTAGAATGGATATAGAGCAGGTGCGATGGATATAGAGCAGGTGGAATGGATATAGAGCGGGTAGAATGGATATAGAGCAGGTGCAATGGATATAGAGCAGGTGGAATGGATATAGAGCAGGTGGAATGGATATAGAGCAGGTGCAATGGATATATAGCAGGTGGAATGGATATAGAGCAGGTGGAATGGATATATAGCAGGTAGAATCGATATACAGCAGGTGGAATGGATATAGAGCAGGTGGAATGGATATAGAGCAGGTGCAATGGATATATAGCAGGTGGAATGGATATAGAGCAGGTAGAATGGATATAGAGCAGGTGCAATGGATATAGAGCAGGTGGAATGGATATAGAGCAGGTAGAATCGATTTAGAGCAGGTGCAATGGATATAGAGCAGGTGGAATGGATATAGAGCAGGTGGAATGGATATAGAGCAGGTGGAATGGATATACAGCAGGTGCAATGGATATATAGCAGGTGGAATGGATATAGAGCAGGTAGAATGGATATAGAGCAGGTGCAATGGATATATAGCAGGTAGAATCGATATAGAGCAGGTGCAATGGATATAGAGCAGGTGGAATGGATATAGAGCAGGTGGAATGGATATAGAGCAGGTGGAATGGATATAGAGCAGGTGCAATGGATATATAGCAGGTGGAATGGATATAGAGCAGGTGGAATGGATATATAGCAGGTAGAATCCATATAGAGCAGGTGCAATGGATATATAGCAGGTGGAATGGATATAGAGCAGGTGGAATGGATATAGAGCAGGTAGAATGGATATAGAGCAGGTGGAATGGATATAGAGCAGGTGCAATGGATATATAGCAGGTGGAATGGATATAGAGCAGGTGGAATGGATATATAGCAGGTAGAATCGATATAGAGCAGGTGCAATGGATATATAGCAGGTGGAATGGATATAGAGCAGGTGGAATGGATATAGAGCAGGTAGAATGGATATAGAGCAGGTGGAATGGATATAGAGCAGGTGGAATGGATATAGAGCAGGTGCAATGGATATGTAGCAGGTGGAATGGATATAGAGCAGGTGGAATGGATATAGAGCAGGTGCAATGGATATAGAGCAGGTGGAACGGATATAGAGCAGGTGCAATGGATATAGAGCAGGTGGAATGGATATAGAGCAGGTGGAATGGATATAGAGCAGGTGCAATGGATATATAGCAGGTGGAATGGATATAGAGCAGGTGGAATGGATATATAGCAGGTAGAATCGATATAGATCAGGTGGAATGGATATAGAGCAGGTGGAATGGATATATAGCAGGTAGAATCGATATAGAGCAGGTGCAATGGATATAGAGCAGGTGGAATGGATATAGAGCAGGTGCAATGGATATATAGCAGGTGGAAGAATGGATATAGAGCAGGTAGAATGGATATAGAGCAGGTGAAATGGATTTAGAGCAGGTGGAATGGATATAGAGCAGGTGGAATGGATATAGAGCAGGTGCAATGGATATATATAGAGCAGGTGGTATGGATATAGAGCAGGTGGAATGGATATAGAGCAGGTATAATGGATATTGAGCAGGTGGAATGGATATAGAGCAGGTGGAATGGATATATAGCAGGTAGAATCCATATAGAGCAGGTGCAATGGATATATAGCAGGTAGAATCGATATAGAGCAGGTGGAATGGATATAGAGCAGGTGGAATGGATATATAGCAGGTGGAATGGATATAGAGCAGGTGGAATGGATATAGAGCAGGTGCAATGGATATATAACAGGTGGAATGGATATAGAGCAGGTAGAATGGATATAGAGCAGGTGCAATGGATATAGAGCAGGTGGAATGGATATAGAGCAGGTGCAATGGATATAGAGCAGGTGGAATGGATATAGAGCAGGTGCAATGGATATAGAGCAGGTGGAATGGATATAGAGCAGGTGGAATGGATATAGAGCAGGTGGAATGGATATAGAGCAGGTGGAATGGATATAGAGCAGGTGCAATGGATATATAGCAGGTGGAATGGATATAGAGCAGGTGGAATGGATATAGAGCAGGTGCAATGGATATAGAGCAGGTGGAATGGATATAGAGCAGGTAGAATGGATATATAGCAGGTAGAATCGATATAGAGCAGGTGGAATGGATATAGAGCAGGTGGAATGGATATATAGCAGGTGCAATGGATATAGAGCAGGTGGAATGGATATAGAGCAGGTGGAATGGATATAGAGCAGGTGGAATGGATATAGAGCAGGTGGAATGGATATAGATCAGGTGGAATGGATATAGAGCAGGTGGAATGGATGTAGAGCAGGTGGAATGGATATATAGCAGGTAGAATCGATATAGAGCAGGTGGAATGGATATAAAGCAGGTGGAATGGATATATAGCAGGTAGAATCCATATAGAGCAGGTGCAATGGTTATATAGCAGGTGGAATGGATATAGAGCAGGTGGAATGGATATAGAGCAGGTAGAATGGATATAGAGCAGGTGGAATGGATATAGAGCAGGTGGAATGGATATAGAGCAGGTGCAATGGATATATAGCAGGTGGAATGGATATAGAGCAGGTGGAATGGATATAGAGCAGGTAGAATGGATATAGAGCAGGTGGAATGGATATAGAGCAGGTGCAATGGATATATAGCAGGTGGAATGGATATAGAGCAGGTGGAATGGATATATAGCAGGTAGAATCGATATAGAGCAGGTGCAATGGATATATAGCAGGTGGAATGGATATAGAGCAGGTGGAATGGATATAGAGCAGGTAGAATGGATATAGAGCAGGTGGAATGGATATAGAGCAGGTGGAATGGATATAGAGCAGGTGCAATGGATATGTAGCAGGTGGAATGGATATAGAGCAGGTGGAATGGATATAGAGCAGGTGCAATGGATATAGAGCAGGTGGAACGGATATAGAGCAGGTGCAATGGATATAGAGCAGGTGGAATGGATATAGAGCAGGTGGAATGGATATAGAGCAGGTGCAATGGATATATAGCAGGTGGAATGGATATAGAGCAGGTGGAATGGATATATAGCAGGTAGAATCGATATAGATCAGGTGGAATGGATATAGAGCAGGTGGAATGGATATATAGCAGGTAGAATCGATATAGAGCAGGTGCAATGGATATAGAGCAGGTGGAATGGATATAGAGCAGGTGCAATGGATATATAGCAGGTGGAAGAATGGATATAGAGCAGGTAGAATGGATATAGAGCAGGTGAAATGGATTTAGAGCAGGTGGAATGGATATAGAGCAGGTGGAATGGATATAGAGCAGGTGCAATGGATATATATAGAGCAGGTGGTATGGATATAGAGCAGGTGGAATGGATATAGAGCAGGTATAATGGATATTGAGCAGGTGGAATGGATATAGAGCAGGTGGAATGGATATATAGCAGGTAGAATCCATATAGAGCAGGTGCAATGGATATATAGCAGGTAGAATCGATATAGAGCAGGTGGAATGGATATAGAGCAGGTGGAATGGATATATAGCAGGTGGAATGGATATAGAGCAGGTGGAATGGATATAGAGCAGGTGCAATGGATATATAACAGGTGGAATGGATATAGAGCAGGTGGAATGGATATAGAGCAGGTGCAATGGATATATAACAGGTGGAATGGATATAGAGCAGGTAGAATGGATATAGAGCAGGTGCAATGGATATAGAGCAGGTGGAATGGATATAGAGCAGGTGCAATGGATATAGAGCAGGTGGAATGGATATAGAGCAGGTGCAATGGATATAGAGCAGGTGGAATGGATATAGAGCAGGTGGAATGGATATAGAGCAGGTGGAATGGATATAGAGCAGGTGGAATGGATATAGAGCAGGTGCAATGGATATATAGCAGGTGGAATGGATATAGAGCAGGTGGAATGGATATAGAGCAGGTGCAATGGATATAGAGCAGGTGGAATGGATATAGAGCAGGTAGAATGGATATATAGCAGGTAGAATCGATATAGAGCAGGTGGAATGGATATAGAGCAGGTGGAATGGATATATAGCAGGTGCAATGGATATAGAGCAGGTGGAATGGATATAGAGCAGGTGGAATGGATATAGAGCAGGTGGAATGGATATAGAGCAGGTGGAATGGATATAGATCAGGTGGAATGGATATAGAGCAGGTGGAATGGATGTAGAGCAGGTGGAATGGATATATAGCAGGTAGAATCGATATAGAGCAGGTGGAATGGATATAAAGCAGGTGGAATGGATATATAGCAGGTAGAATCCATATAGAGCAGGTGCAATGGTTATATAGCAGGTGGAATGGATATAGAGCAGGTGGAATGGATATAGAGCAGGTAGAATGGATATAGAGCAGGTGGAATGGATATAGAGCAGGTGGAATGGATATAGAGCAGGTGCAATGGATATATAGCAGGTGGAATGGATATAGAGCAGGTGGAATGGATATTGAGCAGGTGCAATATATATAGAGCAGGTGGAATGGATATAGAGCAGGTGCAATGGATATAGAGCAGGTGGAATGGATATAGAGCAGGTGGAATGGATATAGAGCAGGTGCAATGGATATATAGCAGGTGGAATGGATATAGAGCAGGTGGAATGGATATATAGTAGGTAGAATCGATATAGATCAGGTGGAATGGATATAGAGCAGGTGGAATGGATATAGAGCAGGTGGAATGGATATAGAGCAGGTGGAATGGATATAGAGCAGGTGCAATGGATATATAGCAGGTGGAATGGATATAGAGCAGGTGGAATGGATATATAGCAGGTGCAATGGATATATAGCAGGTGGAATGGATATAGAGCAGGTGGAATGGATATATAGCAGGTAGAATCCATATAGAGCAGGTGCAATGGATATATAGCAGGTGGAATGGATATAGAGCAGGTGGAATGGATATAGAGCAGGTAGAATGGATATAGAGCAGGTGGAATGGATATAGAGCAGGTGGAATGGATATAGAGCAGGTGCAATGGATATATAGCATGTGGAATGGATATAGAGCAGGTGGAATGGATATAGAGCAGGTGCAATGGATATAGAGCAGGTGGAATGGATATAGAGCAGGTGCAATGGATATAGAGCAGGTGGAATGGATATAGAGCAGGTAGAATGGATATAGAGCAGGTAGAATCGATATAGAGCAGGTGCAATGGATATAGAGCAGGTGGAATGGATATAGAGCAGGTGGAATGGATATAGAGCAGGTGGAATGGATATAGAGCAGGTGCAATGGATATATAGCAGGTGGAATGGATATAGAGCAGGTAGAATAGATATAGAGCAGGTGCAATGGATATATAGCAGGTAGAATCGATATAGAGCAGGTGCAATGGATATAGAGCAGGTGGAATGGATATAGAGCAGGTGGAATGGATATAGAGCAGGTGCAATGGATATATAGCAGGTGGAATGGATATAGAGCAGGTGGAATGGATATATAGCAGGTAGAATCCATATAGAGCAGGTGCAATGGATATATAGCAGGTGGAATGGATATAGAGCAGGTGGATTGGATATAGAGCAGGTAGAATGGATATAGAGCAGGTGGAATGGATATAGAGCAGGTGCAATGGATATATAGCAGGTGGAATGTATATAGAGCAGGTGGAATGGATATATAGCAGGTAGAATCGATATAGATCAGGTGGAATGGATATAGAGCAGGTGCTATGGATATAGAGCAGGTGGAATGGATATAGTGCAGGTAGAATGGATATAGAGCAGGTGGAATGGATATAGAGCAGGTGCAATGGATATATAGCAGGTAGAATCGATATAGATCAGGTGGAATGGATATAGAGCAGGTGCTATGGATATAGAGCAGGTGGAATGGATATAGTGCAGGTAGAATGGATATAGAGCAGGTGGAATGGATATAGAGCAGGTGCAATGGATATAGAGCAGGTGGAATGGATATATAGCAGGTAGAATCGATATAGAGCAGGTGGAATGGATATAGAGCAGGTGGAATGGATATAGAGCAGGTGCAATGGATATATAGCAGGTGGAATGGATATAGAGCAGGTAGAATGGATATAGAGCAGGTGCGATGGATATAGAGCAGGTGGAATGGATATAGAGCGGGTAGAATGGATATAGAGCAGGTGCAATGGATATAGAGCAGGTGGAATGGATATAGAGCAGGTGGAATGGATATAGAGCAGGTGGAATGGATATACAGCAGGTGCAATGGATATATAGCAGGTGGAATGGATATAGAGCAGGTAGAATGGATATAGAGCAGGTGCAATGGATATATAGCAGGTAGAATCGATATAGAGCAGGTGCAATGGATATAGAGCAGGTGGAATGGATATAGAGCAGGTGGAATGGATATAGAGCAGGTGGAATGGATATAGAGCAGGTGCAATGGATATATAGCAGGTGGAATGGATATAGAGCAGGTGGAATGGATATATAGCAGGTAGAATCCATATAGAGCAGGTGCAATGGATATATAGCAGGTGGAATGGATATAGAGCAGGTGGAATGGATATAGAGCAGGTAGAATGGATATAGAGCAGGTGGAATGGATATAGAGCAGGTGCAACGGATATATAGCAGGTGGAATGGATATAGAGCAGGTGGAATGGATATATAGCAGGTAGAATCGATATAGAGCAGGTGCAATGGATATATAGCAGGTGGAATGGATATAGAGCAGGTGGAATGGATATAGAGCAGGTAGAATGGATATAGAGCAGGTGGAATGGATATAGAGCAGGTGGAATGGATATAGAGCAGGTGCAATGGATATGTAGCAGGTGGAATGGATATAGAGCAGGTGGAATGGATATAGAGCAGGTGCAATGGATATAGAGCAGGTGGAACGGATATAGAGCAGGTGCAATGGATATATAGCAGGTGGAAGAATGGATATAGAGCAGGTAGAATGGATATAGAGCAGGTGAAATGGATTTAGAGCAGGTGGAATGGATATAGAGCAGGTGGAATGGATATAGAGCAGGTGCAATGGATATATAGCAGGTGGAATGGATATAGAGCAGGTGGAATGGATATAGAGCAGGTAGAATGGATATATAGCAGGTAGAATCGATATAGATCAGGTGGAATGGATATAGAGCAGGTGGAATGGATATATAGCAGGTAGAATCGATATAGAGCAGGTGCAATGGATATAGAGCAGGTGGAATGGATATAGAGCAGGTGCAATGGATATATAGCAGGTGGAAGAATGGATATAGAGCAGGTAGAATGGATATAGAGCAGGTGAAATGGATTTAGAGCAGGTGGAATGGATATAGAGCAGGTGGAATGGATATAGAGCAGGTGCAATGGATATATATAGAGCAGGTGGTATGGATATAGAGCAGGTGGAATGGATATATAACAGGTGGAATGGATATAGAGCAGGTAGAATGGATATAGAGCAGGTGCAATGGATATAGAGCAGGTGGAATGGATATAGAGCAGGTGCAATGGATATAGAGCAGGTGGAATGGATATAGAGCAGGTGCAATGGATATAGAGCAGGTGGAATGGATATAGAGCAGGTGGAATGGATATAGAGCAGGTGGAATGGATATAGAGCAGGTGGAATGGATATAGAGCAGGTGCAATGGATATATAGCAGGTGGAATGGATATAGAGCAGGTGGAATGGATATAGAGCAGGTGCAATGGATATAGAGCAGGTGGAATGGATATAGAGCAGGTAGAATGGATATATAGCAGGTAGAATCGATATAGAGCAGGTGGAATGGATATAGAGCAGGTGGAATGGATATATAGCAGGTGCAATGGATATAGAGCAGGTGGAATGGATATAGAGCAGGTGGAATGGATATAGAGCAGGTGGAATGGATATAGAGCAGGTGGAATGGATATAGATCAGGTGGAATGGATATAGAGCAGGTGGAATGGATGTAGAGCAGGTGGAATGGATATATAGCAGGTAGAATCGATATAGAGCAGGTGGAATGGATATAAAGCAGGTGGAATGGATATATAGCAGGTAGAATCCATATAGAGCAGGTGCAATGGTTATATAGCAGGTGGAATGGATATAGAGCAGGTGGAATGGATATAGAGCAGGTAGAATGGATATAGAGCAGGTGGAATGGATATAGAGCAGGTGGAATGGATATAGAGCAGGTGCAATGGATATATAGCAGGTGGAATGGATATAGAGCAGGTGGAATGGATATTGAGCAGGTGCAATGGATATAGAGCAGGTGGAATGGATATAGAGCAGGTGCAATGGATATAGAGCAGGTGGAATGGATATAGAGCAGGTGGAATGGATATAGAGCAGGTGCAATGGATATATAGCAGGTGGAATGGATATAGAGCAGGTGGAATGGATATATAGTAGGTAGAATCGATATAGATCAGGTGGAATGGATATAGAGCAGGTGGAATGGATATAGAGCAGGTGGAATGGATATAGAGCAGGTGGAATGGATATAGAGCAGGTGCAATGGATATATAGCAGGTGGAATGGATATAGAGCAGGTGGAATGGATATATAGCAGGTGCAATGGATATATAGCAGGTGGAATGGATATAGAGCAGGTGGAATGGATATATAGCAGGTAGAATCCATATAGAGCAGGTGCAATGGATATATAGCAGGTGGAATGGATATAGAGCAGGTGGAATGGATATAGAGCAGGTGGAATGGATATAGAGCAGGTGGAATGGATATAGAGCAGGTGGAATGGATATAGAGCAGGTGCAATGGATATATAGCATGTGGAATGGATATAGAGCAGGTGGAATGGATATAGAGCAGGTGCAATGGATATAGAGCAGGTGGAATGGATATAGAGCAGGTGCAATGGATATAGAGCAGGTGGAATGGATATAGAGCAGGTAGAATGGATATAGAGCAGGTGGAATGGATATAGAGCAGGTGCAATGGATATATAGCAGGTGGAATGGATATAGAGCAGGTGGAATGGATATATAGCAGGTAGAATCGATATAGAGCAGGTGCAATGGATATATAGCAGGTGGAATGGATATAGAGCAGGTGGAATGGATATAGAGCAGGTGCAATGGATATATAGCAGGTGGAATGGATATAGAGCAGGTGGAATGGATATAGAGCAGGTAGAATGGATATAGAGCAGGTGGAATGGATATAGAGCAGGTGGAATGGATATAGAGCAGGTGCAATGGATATGTAGCAGGTGGAATGGATATAGAGCAGGTGGAATGGATATAGAGCAGGTGCAATGGATATAGAGCAGGTGGAACGGATATAGAGCAGGTGCAATGGATATAGAGCAGGTGGAATGGATATAGAGCAGGTGGAATGGATATAGAGCAGGTGCAATGGATATATAGCAGGTGGAATGGATATAGAGCAGGTGGAATGGATATATAGCAGGTAGAATCGATATAGATCAGGTGGAATGGATATAGAGCAGGTGGAATGGATATATAGCAGGTAGAATCGATATAGAGCAGGTGCAATGGATATAGAGCAGGTGGAATGGATATAGAGCAGGTGCAATGGATATATAGCAGGTGGAAGAATGGATATAGAGCAGGTAGAATGGATATAGAGCAGGTGAAATAGATTTAGAGCAGGTGGAATGGATATAGAGCAGGTGGAATGGATATAGAGCAGGTGCAATGGATATATATAGAGCAGGTGGTATGGATATAGAGCAGGTGGAATGGATATAGAGCAGGTATAATGGATATTGAGCAGGTGGAATGGATATAGAGCAGGTGGAATGGATATATAGCAGGTAGAATCCATATAGAGCAGGTGCAATGGATATATAGCAGGTAGAATCGATATAGAGCAGGTGGAATGGATATAGAGCAGGTGGAATGGATATATAGCAGGTGGAATGGATATAGAGCAGGTGGAATGGATATAGAGCAGGTGCAATGGATATATAACAGGTGGAATGGATATAGAGCAGGTAGAATGGATATAGAGCAGGTGCAATGGATATAGAGCAGGTGGAATGCATATAGAGCAGGTGCAATGGATATAGAGCAGGTGGAATGGATATAGAGCAGGTGCAATGGATATAGAGCAGGTGGAATGGATATAGAGCAGGTGGAATGGATATAGAGCAGGTGGAATGGATATAGAGCAGGTGGAATGGATATAGAGCAGGTGCAATGGATATATAGCAGGTGGAATGGATATAGAGCAGGTGGAATGGATATAGAGCAGGTGCAATGGATATAGAGCAGGTGGAATGGATATAGAGCAGGTAGAATGGATATATAGCAGGTAGAATCGATATAGAGCAGGTGGAATGGATATAGAGCAGGTGGAATGGATATATAGCAGGTGCAATGGATATAGAGCAGGTGGAATGGATATAGAGCAGGTGGAATGGATATAGAGCAGGTGGAATGGATATAGAGCAGGTGGAATGGATATAGATCAGGTGGAATGGATATAGAGCAGGTGGAATGGATGTAGAGCAGGTGGAATGGATATATAGCAGGTAGAATCGATATAGAGCAGGTGGAATGGATATAAAGCAGGTGGAATGGATATATAGCAGGTAGAATCCATATAGAGCAGGTGCAATGGTTATATAGCAGGTGGAATGGATATAGAGCAGGTGGAATGGATATAGAGCAGGTAGAATGGATATAGAGCAGGTGGAATGGATATAGAGCAGGTGGAATGGATATAGAGCAGGTGCAATGGATATATAGCAGGTGGAATGGATATAGAGCAGGTGGAATGGATATTGAGCAGGTGCAATGGATATAGAGCAGGTGGAATGGATATAGAGCAGGTGCAATGGATATAGAGCAGGTGGAATGGATATAGAGCAGGTGGAATGGATATAGAGCAGGTGCAATGGATATATAGCAGGTGGAATGGATATAGAGCAGGTGGAATGGATATATAGTAGGTAGAATCGATATAGATCAGGTGGAATGGATATAGAGCAGGTGGAATGGATATAGAGCAGGTGGAATGGATATAGAGCAGGTGGAATGGATATAGAGCAGGTGCAATGGATATATAGCAGGTGGAATGGATATAGAGCAGGTGGAATGGATATATAGCAGGTGCAATGGATATATAGCAGGTGGAATGGATATAGAGCAGGTGGAATGGATATATAGCAGGTAGAATCCATATAGAGCAGGTGCAATGGATATATAGCAGGTGGAATGGATATAGAGCAGGTGGAATGGATATAGAGCAGGTAGAATGGATATAGAGCAGGTGGAATGGATATAGAGCAGGTGGAATGGATATAGAGCAGGTGCAATGGATATATAGCATGTGGAATGGATATAGAGCAGGTGGAATGGATATAGAGCAGGTGCAATGGATATAGAGCAGGTGGAATGGATATAGAGCAGGTGCAATGGATATAGAGCAGGTGGAATGGATATAGAGCAGGTGGAATCCATATAGAGCAGGTGCAATGGATATATAGCAGGTAGAATCGATATAGAGCAGGTAGAATGGATATATAGCAGGTGGAATCGATATAGAGCAGGTGGAATGGATATAGAGCAGGTGCAATGGATATAGAGCAGGTGGAATGGATATAGAGCAGGTGGAATGGATATATAGCAGGTAGAATCGATATAGATCAGGTGGAATGGATATAGAGCAGGTTGAATGGATATAGAGCAGGTGGAATGGATATAGAGCAGGTGGAATGGATATAGAGCAGGTGCAATGGATATATAGCAGGTGGAATGGATATAGAGCAGGTGGAATGGATATAGAGCAGGTGCAATGGATATAGAGCAGGTGGAATGGATATAGAGCAGGTAGAATGGATATATAGCAGGTAGAATCGATATAGAGCAGGTGGAATGGATATAGAGCAGGTGGAATGGATATATAGCAGGTGCAATGGATATAGAGCAGGTGGAATGGATATAGAGCAGGTGGAATGGATATAGAGCAGGTGGAATGGATATAGAGCAGGTGGAATGGATATAGATCAGGTGGAATGGATATAGAGCAGGTGGAATGGATGTAGAGCAGGTGGAATGGATATATAGCAGGTAGAATCGATATAGAGCAGGTGGAATGGATATAGAGCAGGTGGAATGGATATATAGCAGGTAGAATCCATATAGAGCAGGTGCAATGGTTATATAGCAGGTGGAATGGATATAGAGCAGGTGGAATGGATATAGAGCAGGTAGAATGGATATAGAGCAGGTGGAATGGATATAGAGCAGGTGGAATGGATATAGAGCAGGTGCAATGGATATATAGCAGGTGGAATGGATATAGAGCAGGTGGAATGGATATATAGCAGGTGGAATGGATATAGAGCAGGTGGAATGGATATAGAGCAGGTGCAATGGATATAGAGCAGGTGGAATGGATATAGAGCAGGTGCAATGGATATAGAGCAGGTGGAATGGATATAGAGCAGGTGGAATGGATATAGAGCAGGTGCAATGGATATATAGCAGGTGGAATGGATATAGAGCAGGTGGAATGGATATATAGTAGGTAGAATCGATATAGATCAGGTGGAATGGATATAGAGCAGGTGGAATGGATATAGAGCAGGTGGAATGGATATAGAGCAGGTGGAATGGATATAGAGCACGTGCAATGGATATATAGCAGGTGGAATGGATATAGAGCAGGTGGAATGGATATAGAGCAGGTGGAATGGATATACAGCAGGTGCAATGGATATATAGCAGGTGGAATGGATATAGAGCAGGTAGAATGGATATAGAGCAGGTGCAATGGATATATAGCAGGTAGAATCGATATAGAGCAGGTGCAATGGATATAGAGCAGGTGGAATGGATATAGAGCAGGTGGAATGGATATAGAGCAGGTGGAATGGATATAGAGCAGGTGCAATGGATATATAGCAGGTGGAATGGATATAGAGCAGGTGGAATGGATATATAGCAGGTAGAATCCATATAGAGCAGGTGCAATGGATATATAGCAGGTGGAATGGATATAGAGCAGGTGGAATGGATATAGAGCAGGTAGAATGGATATAGAGCAGGTGGAATGGATATAGAGCAGGTGCAATGGATATATAGCAGGTGGAATGGATATAGAGCAGGTGGAATGGATATATAGCAGGTAGAATCGATATAGATCAGGTGGAATGGATATAGAGCAGGTGCAATGGATATAGAGCAGGTGGAATGGATATAGAGCAGGTGGAATGGATATAGAGCAGGTGCAATGGATATATAGCAGGTGGAATGGATATAGAGCAGGTGCAATGGATATATAGCAGGTGGAATGGATATAGAGCAGGTGGAATGGATATATAGCAGGTGGAATGGATATAGAGCAGGTGGAATGGATATAGAGCAGGTAGAATGGATATAGAGCAGGTGGAATGGATATAGAGCAGGTGGAATGGATATAGAGCAGGTGCAATGGATATGTAGCAGGTGGAATTGATATAGAGCAGGTGGAATGGATATAGAGCAGGTGCAATGGATATAGAGCAGGTGGAATGGATATAGAGCAGGTGCAATGGATATAGAGCAGGTGGAATGGATATAGAGCAGGTGGAATGGATATAGAGCAGGTGCAATGGATATATAGCAGGTGGAATGGATATAGAGCAGGTGGAATGGATATATAGCAGGTAGAATCGATATAGATCAGGTGGAATGGATATAGAGCAGGTGGAATGGATATATAGCAGGTAGAATCGATATAGAGCAGGTGCAATGGATATAGAGCAGGTGGAATGGATATAGAGCAGGTGCAATGGATATATAGCAGGTGGAATGGATATAGAGCAGGTAGAATGGATATAGAGCAGGTGAAATGGATTTAGAGCAGGTGGAATGGATATAGAGCAGGTGGAATGGATATAGAGCAGGTGCAATGGATATATATAGAGCAGGTGGTATGGATATAGAGCAGGTGGAATGGATATAGAGCAGGTATAATGGATATTGAGCAGGTGGAATGGATATAGAGCAGGTGGAATGGATATATAGCAGGTAGAATCCATATAGAGCAGGTGCAATGGATATATAGCAGGTAGAATCGATATAGAGCAGGTGGAATGGATATAGAGCAGGTGGAATGGATATATAGCAGGTGGAATGGATATAGAGCAGGTGGAATGGATATAGAGCAGGTGCAATGGATATATAACAGGTGGAATGGATATAGAGCAGGTAGAATGGATATAGAGCAGGTGCAATGGATATAGAGCAGGTGGAATGGATATAGAGCAGGTGCAATGGATATAGAGCAGGTGGAATGGATATAGAGCAGGTGCAATGGATATAGAGCAGGTGGAATGGATATAGAGCAGGTGGAATGGATATAGAGCAGGTGGAATGGATATAGAGCAGGTGGAATGGATATAGAGCAGGTGCAATGGATATATAGCAGGTGGAATGGATATAGAGCAGGTGGAATGGATATAGAGCAGGTGCAATGGATATAGAGCAGGTGGAATGGATATAGAGCAGGTAGAATGGATATATAGCAGGTAGAATCGATATAGAGCAGGTGGAATGGATATAGAGCAGGTGGAATGGATATATAGCAGGTGCAATGGATATAGAGCAGGTGGAATGGATATAGAGCAGGTGGAATGGATATAGAGCAGGTGGAATGGATATAGAGCAGGTGGAATGGATATAGATCAGGTGGAATGGATATAGAGCAGGTGGAATGGATGTAGAGCAGGTGGAATGGATATATAGCAGGTAGAATCGATATAGAGCAGGTGGAATGGATATAGAGCAGGTGGAATGGATATATAGCAGGTAGAATCCATATAGAGCAGGTGCAATGGTTATATAGCAGGTGGAATGGATATAGAGCAGGTGGAATGGATATAGAGCAGGTAGAATGGATATAAAGCAGGTGGAATGGATATAGAGCAGGTGGAATGGATATAGAGCAGGTGCAATGGATATATAGCAGGTGGAATGGATATAGAGCAGGTGGAATGGATATTGAGCAGGTGCAATGGATATAGAGCAGGTGGAATGGATATAGAGCAGGTGCAATGGATATAGAGCAGGTGGAATGGATATAGAGCAGGTGGAATGGATATAGAGCAGGTGCAATGGATATATAGCAGGTGGAATGGATATAGAGCAGGTGGAATGGATATATAGTAGGTAGAATCGATATAGATCAGGTGGAATGGATATAGAGCAGGTGGAATGGATATAGAGCAGGTGGAATGGATATAGAGCAGGTGGAATGGATATAGAGCAGGTGCAATGGATATATAGCAGGTGGAATGGATATAGAGCAGGTGGAATGGATATATAGCAGGTGCAATGGATATATAGCAGGTGGAATGGATATAGAGCAGGTGGAATGGATATATAGCAGGTAGAATCCATATAGAGCAGGTGCAATGGATATATAGCAGGTGGAATGGATATAGAGCAGGTGGAATGGATATAGAGCAGGTAGAATGGATATAGAGCAGGTGGAATGGATATAGAGCAGGTGGAATGGATATAGAGCAGGTGCAATGGATATATAGCATGTGGAATCCATATAGAGCAGGTGCAATGGATATATAGCAGGTGGAATGGATATAGAGCAGGTGGAATGGATATAGAGCAGGTAGAATGGATATAGAGCAGGTGGAATGGATATAGAGCAGGTGGAATGGATATAGAGCAGGTGCAATGGATATAGAGCAGGTGGAATGGATATAGAGCAGGTGCAATGGATATAGAGCAGGTAGAATGGATATAGAGCAGGTGGAATGGATATAGAGCAGGTGCAATGGATATAGAGCAGGTGGAATGGATATAGAGCAGGTGGAATGGATATATAGCAGGTAGAATCGATATAGATCAGGTGGAATGGATATAGAGCAGGTTGAATGGATATAGAGCAGGTGGAATGGATATAGAGCAGGTGGAATGGATATATAGCAGGTAGAATCGATATAGATCAGGTGGAATGGATATAGAGCAGGTTGAATGGATATAGAGCAGGTGGAATGGATATAGAGCAGGTGGAATGGATATAGAGCAGGTGGAATGGATATAGAGCAGGTGGAATGGATATAGAGCAGGTGGAATGGATATAGAGCAGGTGGAATGGATATAGAGCAGGTGGAATGGATATAGAGCAGGTGGAATGGATATAGAGCAGGTGGAATGGATATAGAGCAGGTGGAATGGATATATAGCAGGTAGAATCGATATAGAGCAGGTGGAATGGATATAGAGCAGGTGGAATGGATATATAGCAGGTAGAATCCATATAGAGCAGGTGCAATGGTTATATAGCAGGTGGAATGGATATAGAGCAGGTGGAATGGATATAGAGCAGGTAGAATGGATATAGAGCAGGTGGAATGGATATAGAGCAGGTGGAATGGATATAGAGCAGGTGCAATGGATATATAGCAGGTGGAATGGATATAGAGCAGGTGGAATGGATATAGAGCAGGTGCAATGGATATAGAGCAGGTGGAATGGATATAGAGCAGGTGCAATGGATATAGAGCAGGTGGAATGGATATAGAGCAGGTGGAATGGATATAGAGCAGGTGCAATGGATATATAGCAGGTGGAATGGATATAGAGCAGGTGGAATGGATATATAGTAGGTAGAATCGATATAGATCAGGTGGAATGGATATAGAGCAGGTGGAATGGATATAGAGCAGGTGGAATGGATATAGAGCAGGTGGAATGGATATAGAGCAGGTGCAATGGATATATAGCAGGTGGAATGGATATAGAGCAGGTGGAATGGATATAGAGCAGGTGCAATGGATATATAGCATGTGGAATGGATATAGAGCAGGTGGAATGGATATAGAGCAGGTGCAATGGATATAGAGCAGGTGGAATGGATATAGAGCAGGTGCAATGGATATAGAGCAGGTAGAATGGATATAGAGCAGGTGGAATGGATATAGAGCAGGTGCAATGGATATAGAGCAGGTGGAATGGATATAGAGCAGGTGGAATGGATATATAGCAGGTAGAATCGATATAGATCAGGTGGAATGGATATAGAGCAGGTTGAATGGATATAGAGCAGGTGGAATGGATATAGAGCAGGTGGAATGGATATATAGCAGGTAGAATCGATATAGATCAGGTGGAATGGATATAGAGCAGGTTGAATGGATATAGAGCAGGTGGAATGGATATAGAGCAGGTGGAATGGATATAGAGCAGGTGCAATGGATATATAGCAGGTGGAATGGATATAGAGCAGGTGGAATGGATATAGAGCAGGTGCAATGGATATAGAGCAGGTGGAATGGATATAGAGCAGGTAGAATGGATATATAGCAGGTAGAATCGATATAGAGCAGGTGGAATGGATATAGAGCAGGTGGAATGGATATATAGCAGGTGCAATGGATATAGAGCAGGTGGAATGGATATAGAGCAGGTGGAATGGATATAGAGCAGGTGGAATGGATATAGAGCAGGTGGAATGGATATAGATCAGGTGGAATGGATATAGAGCAGGTGGAATGGATGTAGAGCAGGTGGAATGGATATATAGCAGGTAGAATCGATATAGAGCAGGTGGAATGGATATAGAGCAGGTGGAATGGATATATAGCAGGTAGAATCCATATAGAGCAGGTGCAATGGTTATATAGCAGGTGGAATGGATATAGAGCAGGTGCAATGGATATATAGCAGGTGGAATGGATATAGAGCAGGTAGAATGGATATAGAGCAGGTGGAATGGATATAGAGCAGGTGGAATGGATATAGAGCAGGTGCAATGGATATATAGCAGGTGGAATGGATATAGAGCAGGTGGAATGGATATAGAGCAGGTGCAATGGATATAGAGCAGGTGGAATGGATATAGAGCAGGTGCAATGGATATAGAGCAGGTGGAATGGATATAGAGCAGGTGGAATGGATATAGAGCAGGTGCAATGGATATATAGCAGGTGGAATGGATATAGAGCAGGTGGAATGGATATATAGTAGGTAGAATCGATATAGATCAGGTGGAATGGATATAGAGCAGGTGGAATGGATATAGAGCAGGTGGAATGGATATAGAGCAGGTGGAATGGATATATAGCAGGTAGAATCGATATAGAGCAGGTGGAATGGATATAGAGCAGGTGGAATGGATATATAGCAGGTGCAATGGATATAGAGCAGGTGGAATGGATATAGAGCAGGTGGAATGGATATAGAGCAGGTGGAATGGATATAGAGCAGGTGGAATGGATATAGATCAGGTGGAATGGATATAGAGCAGGTGGAATGGATATAGAGCAGGTGGAATGGATATATAGCAGGTAGAATCGATATAGAGCAGGTGGA
Source organism: Pemphredon lugubris (assembly GCA_933228935.1). Lineage (NCBI taxonomy): Eukaryota > Metazoa > Arthropoda > Insecta > Hymenoptera > Crabronidae > Pemphredon > Pemphredon lugubris. The sequence continues at coordinate 29,146,473 of OW121817.1, read as the reverse complement.
ATGGATATAGAGCAGGTGGAATGGATATATAGCAGGTAGAATCCATATAGAGCAGGTGCAATGGTTATATAGCAGGTGGAATGGATATAGAGCAGGTGGAATGGATATAGAGCAGGTAGAATGGATATAGAGCAGGTGGAATGGATATAGAGCAGGTGGAATGGATATAGAGCAGGTGCAATGGATATATAGCAGGTGGAATGGATATAGAGCAGGTGGAATGGATATTGAGCAGGTGCAATGGATATAGAGCAGGTGGAATGGATATAGAGCAGGTGCAATGGATATAGAGCAGGTGGAATGGATATAGAGCAGGTGGAATGGATATAGAGCAGGTGCAATGGATATATAGCAGGTGGAATGGATATAGAGCAGGTGGAATGGATATAGAGCAGGTGCAATGGATATAGAGCAGGTGGAATGGATATAGAGCAGGTGGAATGGATATAGAGCAGGTGCAATGGATATATAGCAGGTGGAATGGATATAGAGCAGGTGGAATGGATATATAGCAGGTAGAATCGATATAGAGCAGGTGGAATGGATATAGAGCAGGTGGAATGGATATAGAGCAGGTGCAATGGATATATAGCAGGTGGAATGGATATAGAGCAGGTAGAATGGATATAGAGCAGGTGCAATGGATATAGAGCAGGTGGAATGGATATAGAGCAGGTAGAATCGATATAGAGCAGGTGCAATGGATATAGAGCAGGTGGAATGGATATAGAGCAGGTGGAATGGATATAGAGCAGGTGGAATGGATATAGAGCAGGTGCAATGGATATATAGCAGGTGGAATGGATATAGAGCAGGTAGAATGGATATAGAGCAGGTGCAATGGATATATAGCAGGTAGAATCGATATAGAGCAGGTGCAATGGATATAGAGCAGGTGGAATGGATATAGAGCAGGTGGAATGGATATAGAGCAGGTGGAATGGATATAGAGCAGGTGCAATGGATATATAGCAGGTGGAATGGATATAGAGCAGGTGGAATGGATATATAGCAGGTAGAATCCATATAGAGCAGGTGCAATGGATATATAGCAGGTGGAATGGATATAGAGCAGGTGGATTGGATATAGAGCAGGTAGAATGGATATAGAGCAGGTGGAATGGATATAGAGCAGGTGCAATGGATATATAGCAGGTGGAATGGATATAGAGCAGGTGGAATGGATATATAGCAGGTAAAATCGATATAGATCAGGTGGAATGGATATAGAGCAGGTGCAATGGATATAGAGCAGGTGGAATGGATATAGTGCAGGTAGAATGGATATAGAGCAGGTGGAATGGATATAGAGCAGGTGCAATGGATATAGAGCAGGTGGAATGGATATATAGCAGGTAGAATCGATATAGAGCAGGTGGAATGGATATAGAGCAGGTGGAATGGATATAGAGCAGGTGCAATGGATATATAGCAGGTGGAATGGATATAGAGCAGGTAGAATGGATATAGAGCAGGTGCAATGGATATAGAGCAGGTGGAATGGATATAGAGCGGGTAGAATGGATATAGAGCAGGTGCAATGGATATAGAGCAGGTGGAATGGATATAGAGCAGGTGCAATGGATATATAGCAGGTGGAATGGATATAGAGCAGGTGGAATGGATATAGAGCAGGTGGAATGGATATAGAGCAGGTGGAATGGATATAGAGCAGGTGCAATGGATATATAGCAGGTGGAATGGATATAGAGCAGGTAGAATGGATATAGAGCAGGTGCAATGGATATAGAGCAGGTGGAATGGATATAGAGCAGGTAGAATCGATATAGAGCAGGTGCAATGGATATAGAGCAGGTGGAATGGATATAGAGCAGGTGGAATGGATATAGAGCAGGTGGAATGGATATAGAGCAGGTGCAATGGATATATAGCAGGTGGAATGGATATAGAGCAGGTAGAATAGATATAGAGCAGGTGCAATGGATATATAGCAGGTAGAATCGATATAGAGCAGGTGCAATGGATATAGAGCAGGTGGAATGGATATAGAGCAGGTGGAATGGATATAGAGCAGGTGCAATGGATATATAGCAGGTGGAATGGATATAGAGCAGGTGGAATGGATATATAGCAGGTAGAATCCATATAGAGCAGGTGCAATGGATATATAGCAGGTGGAATGGATATAGAGCAGGTGGATTGGATATAGAGCAGGTAGAATGGATATAGAGCAGGTGGAATGGATATAGAGCAGGTGCAATGGATATATAGCAGGTGGAATGTATATAGAGCAGGTGGAATGGATATATAGCAGGTAGAATCGATATAGATCAGGTGGAATGGATATAGAGCAGGTGCTATGGATATAGAGCAGGTGGAATGGATATAGTGCAGGTAGAATGGATATAGAGCAGGTGGAATGGATATAGAGCAGGTGCAATGGATATATAGCAGGTAGAATCGATATAGATCAGGTGGAATGGATATAGAGCAGGTGCTATGGATATAGAGCAGGTGGAATGGATATAGTGCAGGTAGAATGGATATAGAGCAGGTGGAATGGATATAGAGCAGGTGCAATGGATATAGAGCAGGTGGAATGGATATATAGCAGGTAGAATCGATATAGAGCAGGTGGAATGGATATAGAGCAGGTGGAATGGATATAGAGCAGGTGCAATGGATATATAGCAGGTGGAATGGATATAGAGCAGGTAGAATGGATATAGAGCAGGTGCGATGGATATAGAGCAGGTGGAATGGATATAGAGCGGGTAGAATGGATATAGAGCAGGTGCAATGGATATAGAGCAGGTGGAATGGATATAGAGCAGGTGGAATGGATATAGAGCAGGTGCAATGGATATATAGCAGGTGGAATGGATATAGAGCAGGTGGAATGGATATATAGCAGGTAGAATCGATATACAGCAGGTGGAATGGATATAGAGCAGGTGGAATGGATATAGAGCAGGTGCAATGGATATATAGCAGGTGGAATGGATATAGAGCAGGTAGAATGGATATAGAGCAGGTGCAATGGATATAGAGCAGGTGGAATGGATATAGAGCAGGTAGAATCGATATAGAGCAGGTGCAATGGATATAGAGCAGGTGGAATGGATATAGAGCAGGTGGAATGGATATAGAGCAGGTGGAATGGATATACAGCAGGTGCAATGGATATATAGCAGGTGGAATGGATATAGAGCAGGTAGAATGGATATAGAGCAGGTGCAATGGATATATAGCAGGTAGAATCGATATAGAGCAGGTGCAATGGATATAGAGCAGGTGGAATGGATATAGAGCAGGTGGAATGGATATAGAGCAGGTGGAATGGATATAGAGCAGGTGCAATGGATATATAGCAGGTGGAATGGATATAGAGCAGGTGGAATGGATATATAGCAGGTAGAATCCATATAGAGCAGGTGCAATGGATATATAGCAGGTGGAATGGATATAGAGCAGGTGGAATGGATATAGAGCAGGTAGAATGGATATAGAGCAGGTGGAATGGATATAGAGCAGGTGCAATGGATATATAGCAGGTGGAATGGATATAGAGCAGGTGGAATGGATATATAGCAGGTAGAATCGATATAGAGCAGGTGCAATGGATATATAGCAGGTGGAATGGATATAGAGCAGGTGGAATGGATATAGAGCAGGTAGAATGGATATAGAGCAGGTGGAATGGATATAGAGCAGGTGGAATGGATATAGAGCAGGTGCAATGGATATGTAGCAGGTGGAATGGATATAGAGCAGGTGGAATGGATATAGAGCAGGTGCAATGGATATAGAGCAGGTGGAATGGATATAGAGCAGGTGCAATGGATATAGAGCAGGTGGAATGGATATAGAGCAGGTGGAATGGATATAGAGCAGGTGGAATGGATATATAGCAGGTAGAATCGATATAGAGCAGGTGCAATGGATATAGAGCAGGTGGAATGGATATAGAGCAGGTGCAATGGATATATAGCAGGTGGAAGAATGGATATAGAGCAGGTAGAATGGATATAGAGCAGGTGAAATGGATTTAGAGCAGGTGGAATGGATATAGAGCAGGTGGAATGGATATAGAGCAGGTGCAATGGATATATAGCAGGTAGAATCGATATAGAGCAGGTGGAATGGATATAGAGCAGGTGGAATGGATATATAGCAGGTGGAATGGATATAGAGCAGGTGGAATGGATATAGAGCAGGTGCAATGGATATATAACAGGTGGAATGGATATAGAGCAGGTAGAATGGATATAGAGCAGGTGCAATGGATATAGAGCAGGTGGAATGGATATAGAGCAGGTGCAATGGATATAGAGCAGGTGGAATGGATATAGAGCAGGTGCAATGGATATAGAGCAGGTGGAATGGATATAGAGCAGGTGGAATGGATATAGAGCAGGTGGAATGGATATAGAGCAGGTGGAATGGATATAGAGCAGGTGCAATGGATATATAGCAGGTGGAATGGATATAGAGCAGGTGGAATGGATATAGAGCAGGTGCAATGGATATAGAGCAGGTGGAATGGATATAGAGCAGGTAGAATGGATATATAGCAGGTAGAATCGATATAGAGCAGGTGGAATGGATATAGAGCAGGTGGAATGGATATATAGCAGGTGCAATGGATATAGAGCAGGTGGAATGGATATAGAGCAGGTGGAATGGATATAGAGCAGGTGGAATGGATATAGAGCAGGTGGAATGGATATAGATCAGGTGGAATGGATATAGAGCAGGTGGAATGGATGTAGAGCAGGTGGAATGGATATATAGCAGGTAGAATCGATATAGAGCAGGTGGAATGGATATAAAGCAGGTGGAATGGATATATAGCAGGTAGAATCCATATAGAGCAGGTGCAATGGTTATATAGCAGGTGGAATGGATATAGAGCAGGTGGAATGGATATAGAGCAGGTAGAATGGATATAGAGCAGGTGGAATGGATATAGAGCAGGTGGAATGGATATAGAGCAGGTGCAATGGATATATAGCAGGTGGAATGGATATAGAGCAGGTGGAATGGATATTGAGCAGGTGCAATGGATATAGAGCAGGTGGAATGGATATAGAGCAGGTGCAATGGATATAGAGCAGGTGGAATGGATATAGAGCAGGTGGAATGGATATAGAGCAGGTGCAATGGATATATAGCAGGTGGAATGGATATAGAGCAGGTGGAATGGATATATAGTAGGTAGAATCGATATAGATCAGGTGGAATGGATATAGAGCAGGTGGAATGGATATAGAGCAGGTGGAATGGATATAGAGCAGGTGGAATGGATATAGAGCAGGTGCAATGGATATATAGCAGGTGGAATGGATATAGAGCAGGTGGAATGGATATATAGCAGGTGCAATGGATATATAGCAGGTGGAATGGATATAGAGCAGGTGGAATGGATATATAGCAGGTAGAATCCATATAGAGCAGGTGCAATGGATATATAGCAGGTGGAATGGATATAGAGCAGGTGGAATGGATATAGAGCAGGTAGAATGGATATAGAGCAGGTGGAATGGATATAGAGCAGGTGGAATGGATATAGAGCAGGTGCAATGGATATATAGCATGTGGAATGGATATAGAGCAGGTGGAATGGATATAGAGCAGGTGCAATGGATATAGAGCAGGTGGAATGGATATAGAGCAGGTGCAATGGATATAGAGCAGGTGGAATGGATATAGAGCAGGTAGAATGGATATAGAGCAGGTGGAATGGATATAGAGCAGGTGCAATGGATATATAGCAGGTGGAATGGATATAGAGCAGGTGGAATGGATATATAGCAGGTAGAATCGATATAGAGCAGGTGCAATGGATATATAGCAGGTGGAATGGATATAGAGCAGGTGGAATGGATATAGAGCAGGTAGAATGGATATAGAGCAGGTGGAATGGATATAGAGCAGGTGGAATGGATATAGAGCAGGTGCAATGGATATGTAGCAGGTGGAATGGATATAGAGCAGGTGGAATGGATATAGAGCAGGTGCAATGGATATAGAGCAGGTGGAACGGATATAGAGCAGGTGCAATGGATATAGAGCAGGTGGAATGGATATAGAGCAGGTGGAATGGATATAGAGCAGGTGCAATGGATATATAGCAGGTGGAATGGATATAGAGCAGGTGGAATGGATATATAGCAGGTAGAATCGATATAGATCAGGTGGAATGGATATAGAGCAGGTGGAATGGATATAGAGCAGGTGCAATGGATATAGAGCAGGTGGAATGGATATATAGCAGGTAGAATCGATATAGAGCAGGTGGAATGGATATAGAGCAGGTGGAATGGATATAGAGCAGGTGCAATGGATATATAGCAGGTGGAATGGATATAGAGCAGGTAGAATGGATATAGAGCAGGTGCGATGGATATAGAGCAGGTGGAATGGATATAGAGCGGGTAGAATGGATATAGAGCAGGTGCAATGGATATAGAGCAGGTGGAATGGATATAGAGCAGGTGGATTGGATATAGAGCAGGTAGAATGGATATAGAGCAGGTGGAATGGATATACAGCAGGTGCAATGGATATATAGCAGGTGGAATGGATATAGAGCAGGTGGAATGGATATATAGCAGGTAGAATCGATATAGATCAGGTGGAATGGATATAGAGCAGGTGCAATGGATATAGAGCAGGTGGAATGGATATAGTGCAGGTAGAATGGATATAGAGCAGGTGGAATGGATATAGAGCAGGTGCAATGGATATAGAGCAGGTGGAATGGATATATAGCAGGTAGAATCGATATAGAGCAGGTGGAATGGATATAGAGCAGGTGGAATGGATGTAGAGCAGGTGCAATGGATATATAGCAGGTGGAATGGATATAGAGCAGGTAGAATGGATATAGAGCAGGTGCGATGGATATAGAGCAGGTGGAATGGATATAGAGCGGGTAGAATGGATATAGAGCAGGTGCAATGGATATAGAGCAGGTGGAATGGATATAGATCAGGTGGAATGGATATAGAGCAGGTGCAATGGATATAGAGCAGGTAGAATCGATATAGAGCAGGTGGAATGGATATAGAGCAGGTGGAATGGATGTAGAGCAGGTGCAATGGATATATAGCAGGTGGAATGGATATAGAGCAGGTAGAATGGATATAGAGCAGGTGCGATGGATATAGAGCAGGTGGAATGGATATAGAGCGGGTAGAATGGATATAGAGCAGGTGCAATGGATATAGAGCAGGTGGAATGGATATAGAGCAGGTGGATTGGATATAGAGCAGGTAGAATGGATATAGAGCAGGTGGAATGGATATACAGCAGGTGCAATGGATATATAGCAGGTGGAATGGATATAGAGCAGGTGGAATGGATATATAGCAGGTAGAATCGATATAGATCAGGTGGAATGGATATAGAGCAGGTGCAATGGATATAGAGCAGGTGGAATGGATATAGTGCAGGTAGAATGGATATAGAGCAGGTGGAATGGATATAGAGCAGGTGCAATGGATATAGAGCAGGTGGAATGGATATATAGCAGGTAGAATCGATATAGAGCAGGTGGAATGGATATAGAGCAGGTGGAATGGATGTAGAGCAGGTGCAATGGATATATAGCAGGTGGAATGGATATAGAGCAGGTAGAATGGATATAGAGCAGGTGCGATGGATATAGAGCAGGTGGAATGGATATAGAGCGGGTAGAATGGATATAGAGCAGGTGCAATGGATATAGAGCAGGTGGAATGGATATAGAGCAGGTGGAATGGATATAGAGCAGGTGCAATGGATATATAGCAGGTGGAATGGATATAGAGCAGGTGGAATGGATATATAGCAGGTAGAATCGATATAGAGCAGGTGCAATGGATATATAGCAGGTGGAATGGATATAGAGCAGGTGGATTGGATATAGAGCAGGTAGAATGGATATAGAGCAGGTGGAATGGATATAGAGCAGGTGCAATGGATATATAGCAGGTGGAATGGATATAGAGCAGGTGGAATGGATATATAGCAGGTAGAATCGATATAGATCAGGTGGAATGGATATAGAGCAGGTGCAATGGATATAGAGCAGGTGGAATGGATATAGTGCAGGTAGAATGGATATAGAGCAGGTGGAATGGATATAGAGCAGGTGCAATGGATATAGAGCAGGTGGAATGGATATATAGCAGGTAGAATCGATATAGAGCAGGTGGAATGGATATAGAGCAGGTGGAATGGATATAGAGCAGGTGCAATGTATATATAGCAGGTGGAATGGATATAGAGCAGGTAGAATGGATATAGAGCAGGTGCGATGGATATAGAGCAGGTGGAATGGATATAGAGCGGGTAGAATGGATATAGAGCAGGTGCAATGGATATAGAGCAGGTGGAATGGATATAGAGCAGGTGGAATGGATATAGAGCAGGTGCAATGGATATATAGCAGGTGGAATGGATATAGAGCAGGTGGAATGGATATATAGCAGGTAGAATCGATATAGAGCAGGTGGAATGGATATAGAGCAGGTGGAATGGATATAGAGCAGGTGCAATGGATATATAGCAGGTGGAATCGATATAGAGCAGGTGCAATGGATATAGAGCAGGTGGAATGGATATAGAGCAGGTGGAATGGATATAGAGCAGGTGCAATGGATATATAGCAGGTGGAATGGATATATAGCAGGTAGAATCCATATAGAGCAGGTGCAATGGATATATAGCAGGTGGAATGGATATAGAGCAGGTGGATTGGATATAGAGCAGGTAGAATGGATATAGAGCAGGTGGAATGGATATACAGCAGGTGCAATGGATATATAGCAGGTGGAATGGATATAGAGCAGGTGGAATGGATATATAGCAGGTAGAATCGATATAGATCAGGTGGAATGGATATAGAGCAGGTGCAATGGATATAGAGCAGGTGGAATGGATATAGTGCAGGTAGAATGGATATAGAGCAGGTGGAATGGATATAGAGCAGGTGCAATGGATATAGAGCAGGTGGAATGGATATATAGCAGGTAGAATCAATATAGAGCAGGTGGAATGGATATAGAGCAGGTGGAATGGATATAGAGCAGGTGCAATGGATATATAGCAGGTGGAATGGATATAGAGCAGGTAGAATGGATATAGAGCAGGTGCGATGGATATAGAGCAGGTGGAATGGATATAGAGCGGGTAGAATGGATATAGAGCAGGTGCAATGGATATAGAGCAGGTGGAATGGATATAGAGCAGGTGGAATGGATATAGAGCAGGTGCAATGGATATATAGCAGGTGGAATGGATATAGAGCAGGTGGAATGGATATATAGCAGGTAGATTCGATATAGAGCAGGTGGAATGGATATAGAGCAGGTGGAATGGATATAGAGCAGGTGCAATGGATATATAGCAGGTGGAATGGATATAGAGCAGGTAGAATGGATATAGAGCAGGTGCAATGGATATAGAGCAGGTGGAATGGATATAGAGCAGGTAGAATCGATATAGAGCAGGTGCAATGGATATAGAGCAGGTGGAATGGATATAGAGCAGGTGGAATGGATATAGAGCAGGTGGAATGGATATAGAGCAGGTGCAATGGATATATAGCAGGTGGAATGGATATAGAGCAGGTAGAATGGATATAGAGCAGGTGCAATGGATATATAGCAGGTAGAATCGATATAGAGCAGGTGCAATGGATATAGAGCAGGTGGAATGGATATAGAGCAGGTGGAATGGATATAGAGCAGGTGGAATGGATATAGAGCAGGTGCAATGGATATATAGCAGGTGGAATGGATATAGAGCAGGTAGAATGGATATAGAGCAGGTGCAATGGATATAGAGCAGGTGGAATGGATATAGAGCAGGTAGAATCGATATAGAGCAGGTGCAATGGATATAGAGCAGGTGGAATGGATATAGAGCAGGTGGAATGGATATAGAGCAGGTGCAATGGATATATAGCAGGTGGAATGGATATAGAGCAGGTGGAATGGATATATAGCAGGTAAAATCGATACAGATCAGGTGGAATGGATATAGAGCAGGTGCAATGTATATAGAGCAGGTGGAATGGATATAGAGCAGGTAGAATCGATATAGAGCAGGTGCAATGGATATAGAGCAGGTGGAATGGATATAGAGCAGGTGGAATGGATATAGAGCAGGTGGAATGGATATATAGCAGGTAGAATCGATATAGAGCAGGTGGAATGGATATAGAGCAGGTGGAATGGATATAGAGCAGGTGCAATGGATATAGAGCAGGTGGAATGGATATATAGCAGGTAGAATCGATATAGAGCAGGTGGAATGGATATAGAGCAGGTGGAATGGATATAGAGCAGGTGCAATGGATATATAGCAGGTGGAATGGATATAGAGCAGGTAGAATGGATATAGAGCAGGTGCGATGGATATAGAGCAGGTGGAATGGATATAGAGCGGGTAGAATGGATATAGAGCAGGTGCAATGGATATAGAGCAGGTGGAATGGATATAGAGCAGGTGGATTGGATATAGAGCAGGTAGAATGGATATAGAGCAGGTGGAATGGATATACAGCAGGTGCAATGGATATATAGCAGGTGGAATGGATATAGAGCAGGTGGAATGGATATATAGCAGGTAGAATCGATATAGATCAGGTGGAATGGATATAGAGCAGGTGCAATGGATATAGAGCAGGTGGAATGGATATAGTGCAGGTAGAATGGATATAGAGCAGGTGGAATGGATATAGAGCAGGTGCAATGGATATAGAGCAGGTGGAATGGATATATAGCAGGTAGAATCGATATAGAGCAGGTGGAATGGATATAGAGCAGGTGGAATGGATGTAGAGCAGGTGCAATGGATATATAGCAGGTGGAATGGATATAGAGCAGGTAGAATGGATATAGAGCAGGTGCGATGGATATAGAGCAGGTGGAATGGATATAGAGCAGGTGGAATGGATATAGAGCAGGTGCAATGGATATAGAGCAGGTGGAATGGATATAGATCAGGTGGAATGGATATAGAGCAGGTGCAATGGATATAGAGCAGGTAGAATCGATATAGAGCAGGTGGAATGGATATAGAGCAGGTGGAATGGATGTAGAGCAGGTGCAATGGATATATAGCAGGTGGAATGGATATAGAGCAGGTAGAATGGATATAGAGCAGGTGCGATGGATATAGAGCAGGTGGAATGGATATAGAGCAGGTGGAATGGATATAGAGCAGGTGCAATGGATATAGAGCAGGTGGAATGGATATAGAGCAGGTGGATTGGATATAGAGCAGGTAGAATGGATATAGAGCAGGTGGAATGGATATACAGCAGGTGCAATGGATATATAGCAGGTGGAATGGATATAGAGCAGGTGGAATGGATATATAGCAGGTAGAATCGATATAGATCAGGTGGAATGGATATAGAGCAGGTGCAATGGATATAGAGCAGGTGGAATGGATATAGTGCAGGTAGAATGGATATAGAGCAGGTGGAATGGATATAGAGCAGGTGCAATGGATATAGAGCAGGTGGAATGGATATATAGCAGGTAGAATCGATATAGAGCAGGTGGAATGGATATAGAGCAGGTGGAATGGATGTAGAGCAGGTGCAATGGATATATAGCAGGTGGAATGGATATAGAGCAGGTAGAATGGATATAGAGCAGGTGCGATGGATATAGAGCAGGTGGAATGGATATAGAGCGGGTAGAATGGATATAGAGCAGGTGCAATGGATATAGAGCAGGTGGAATGGATATAGAGCAGGTGGAATGGATATAGAGCAGGTGCAATGGATATATAGCAGGTGGAATGGATATAGAGCAGGTGGAATGGATATATAGCAGGTAGAATCGATATAGAGCAGGTGCAATGGATATATAGCAGGTGGAATGGATATAGAGCAGGTGGATTGGATATAGAGCAGGTAGAATGGATATAGAGCAGGTGGAATGGATATAGAGCAGGTGCAATGGATATATAGCAGGTGGAATGGATATAGAGCAGGTGGAATGGATATATAGCAGGTAGAATCGATATAGATCAGGTGGAATGGATATAGAGCAGGTGCAATGGATATAGAGCAGGTGGAATGGATATAGTGCAGGTAGAATGGATATAGAGCAGGTGGAATGGATATAGAGCAGGTGCAATGGATATAGAGCAGGTGGAATGGATATATAGCAGGTAGAATCGATATAGAGCAGGTGGAATGGATATAGAGCAGGTGGAATGGATATAGAGCAGGTGCAATGTATATATAGCAGGTGGAATGGATATAGAGCAGGTAGAATGGATATAGAGCAGGTGCGATGGATATAGAGCAGGTGGAATGGATATAGAGCGGGTAGAATGGATATAGAGCAGGTGCAATGGATATAGAGCAGGTGGAATGGATATAGAGCAGGTGGAATGGATATAGAGCAGGTGCAATGGATATATAGCAGGTGGAATGGATATAGAGCAGGTGGAATGGATATATAGCAGGTAGAATCGATATAGAGCAGGTGGAATGGATATAGAGCAGGTGGAATGGATATAGAGCAGGTGCAATGGATATATAGCAGGTGGAATCGATATAGAGCAGGTGCAATGGATATAGAGCAGGTGGAATGGATATAGAGCAGGTGGAATGGATATAGAGCAGGTGCAATGGATATATAGCAGGTGGAATGGATATATAGCAGGTAGAATCCATATAGAGCAGGTGCAATGGATATATAGCAGGTGGAATGGATATAGAGCAGGTGGATTGGATATAGAGCAGGTAGAATGGATATAGAGCAGGTGGAATGGATATACAGCAGGTGCAATGGATATATAGCAGGTGGAATGGATATAGAGCAGGTGGAATGGATATATAGCAGGTAGAATCGATATAGATCAGGTGGAATGGATATAGAGCAGGTGCAATGGATATAGAGCAGGTGGAATGGATATAGTGCAGGTAGAATGGATATAGAGCAGGTGGAATGGATATAGAGCAGGTGCAATGGATATAGAGCAGGTGGAATGGATATATAGCAGGTAGAATCGATATAGAGCAGGTGGAATGGATATAGAGCAGGTGGAATGGATATAGAGCAGGTGCAATGGATATATAGCAGGTGGAATGGATATAGAGCAGGTAGAATGGATATAGAGCAGGTGCGATGGATATAGAGCAGGTGGAATGGATATAGAGCGGGTAGAATGGATATAGAGCAGGTGCAATGGATATAGAGCAGGTGGAATGGATATAGAGCAGGTGGAATGGATATAGAGCAGGTGCAATGGATATATAGCAGGTGGAATGGATATAGAGCAGGTGGAATGGATATATAGCAGGTAGATTCGATATAGAGCAGGTGGAATGGATATAGAGCAGGTGGAATGGATATAGAGCAGGTGCAATGGATATATAGCAGGTGGAATGGATATAGAGCAGGTAGAATGGATATAGAGCAGGTGCAATGGATATAGAGCAGGTGGAATGGATATAGAGCAGGTAGAATCGATATAGAGCAGGTGCAATGGATATAGAGCAGGTGGAATGGATATAGAGCAGGTGGAATGGATATAGAGCAGGTGGAATGGATATAGAGCAGGTGCAATGGATATATAGCAGGTGGAATGGATATAGAGCAGGTAGAATGGATATAGAGCAGGTGCAATGGATATATAGCAGGTAGAATCGATATAGAGCAGGTGCAATGGATATAGAGCAGGTGGAATGGATATAGAGCAGGTGGAATGGATATAGAGCAGGTGGAATGGATATAGAGCAGGTGCAATGGATATATAGCAGGTGGAATGGATATAGAGCAGGTAGAATGGATATAGAGCAGGTGCAATGGATATAGAGCAGGTGGAATGGATATAGAGCAGGTAGAATCGATATAGAGCAGGTGCAATGGATATAGAGCAGGTGGAATGGATATAGAGCAGGTGGAATGGATATAGAGCAGGTGCAATGGATATATAGCAGGTGGAATGGATATAGAGCAGGTGGAATGGATATATAGCAGGTAAAATCGATATAGATCAGGTGGAATGGATATAGAGCAGGTGCAATGTATATAGAGCAGGTGGAATGGATATAGAGCAGGTAGAATGGATATAGAGCAGGTGGAATGGATATAGAGCAGGTGCAATGGATATAGAGCAGGTGGAATGGATATATAGCAGGTAGAATCGATATAGAGCAGGTGGAATGGATATAGAGCAGGTGGAATGGATATAGAGCAGGTGCAATGGATATATAGCAGGTGGAATGGATATAGAGCAGGTAGAATGGATATAGAGCAGGTGCAATGGATATAGAGCAGGTGGAATAGATATAGAGCGGGTAGAATGGATATAGAGCAGGTGCAATGGATATAGAGCAGGTGGAATGGATATAGAGCAGGTGCAATGGATATAGAGCAGGTGGAATGGATATAGAGCAGGTGCAATGGATATATAGCAGGTGGAATGGATATAGAGCAGGTAGAATGGATATAGAGCAGGTGCAATGGATATAGAGCAGGTGGAATGGATATAGAGCAGGTAGAATCGATATAGAGTAGGTGCAATGGATATAGAGCAGGTGGAATGGATATAGAGCAGGTGGAATGGATATAGAGCAGGTGGAATGGATATAGAGCAGGTGCAATGGATATATAGCAGGTGGAATGGATATAGAGCAGGTAGAATGGATATAGAGCAGGTGCAATGGATATATAGCAGGTAGAATCGATATAGAGCAGGTGCAATGGATATAGAGCAGGTGGAATGGATATAGAGCAGGTGGAATGGATATAGAGCAGGTGGAATGGATATAGAGCAGGTGCAATGGATATATAGCAGGTGGAATGGATATAGAGCAGGTGCAATGGATATATAGCAGGTAGAATCCATATAGAGCAGGTGCAATGGATATATAGCAGGTGGAATGGATATAGAGCAGGTGGAATGGATATAGAGCAGGTAGAATGGATATAGAGCAGGTGGAATGGATATAGAGCAGGTGCAATGGATATATAGCAGGTGGAATGGATATAGAGCAGGTGGAATGGATATATAGCAGGTAGAATCGATATAGATCAGGTGGAATGGATATAGAGCAGGTGCAATGGATATAGAGCAGGTGGAATGGATATAGAGCAGGTGGAATGGATATAGAGCAGGTGCAATGGATATATAGCAGGTGGAATGGATATAGAGCAGGTGCAATGGATATATAGCAGGTGGAATGGATATAGAGCAGGTGGAATGGATATATAGCAGGTAGAATCCATATAGAGCAGGTGCAATGGATATATAGCAGGTGGAATGGATATAGAGCAGGTGGAATGGATATAGAGCAGGTAGAATGGATATAGAGCAGGTGGAATGGATATAGAGCAGGTGGAATGGATATAGAGCAGGTGCAATGGATATGTAGCAGGTGGAATGGATATAGAGCAGGTGGAATGGATATAGAGCAGGTGCAATGGATATAGAGCGGGTAGAATGGATATAGAGCAGGTGCAATGGATATAGAGCAGGTGGAATGGATATAGAGCAGGTGGAATGGATATAGAGCAGGTGCAATGGATATATAGCAGGTGGAATGGATATAGAGCAGGTGGAATGGATATATAGCAGGTAGAATCGATATAGAGCAGGTGGAATGGATATAGAGCAGGTGGAATGGATATAGAGCACGTGCAATGGATATATAGCAGGTGGAATGGATATAGAGCAGGTAGAATGGATATAGAGCAGGTGCAATGGATATAGAGCAGGTGGAATGGATATAGAGCAGGTAGAATCGATATAGAGCAGGTGCAATGGATATAGAGCAGGTGGAATGGATATAGAGCAGGTGGAATGGATATAGAGCAGGTGGAATGGATATAGAGCAGGTGCAATGGATATATAGCAGGTGGAATGGATATAGAGCAGGTAGAATGGATATAGAGCAGGTGCAATGGATATATAGCAGGTAGAATCGATATAGAGCAGGTGCAATGGAATGGATATAGAAAGCGTGGAATGGATATAGAGCAGGTGCAATGGATATATAGCAGGTGGAATGGATATAGAGCAGGTGGAATGGATATATAGCAGGTAGAATCCATATAGAGCAGGTGCAATGGATATATAGCAGGTGGAATGGATATAGAGCAGGTGGATTGGATATAGAGCAGGTAGAATGGATATAGAGCAGGTGGAATGGATATAGAGCAGGTGCAATGGATATATAGCAGGTGGAATGGATATAGAGCAGGTGGAATGGATATATAGCAGGTAAAATCGATATAGATCAGGTGGAATGGATATAGAGCAGGTGCAATGGATATAGAGCAGGTGGAATGGATATAGTGCAGGTAGAATGGATATAGAGCAGGTGGAATGGATATAGAGCAGGTGCAATGGATATAGAGCAGGTGGAATGGATATATAGCAGGTAGAATCGATATAGAGCAGGTGGAATGGATATAGAGCAGGTGGAATGGATATAGAGCAGGTGCAATGGATATATAGCAGGTGGAATGGATATAGAGCAGGTAGAATGGATATAGAGCAGGTGCAATGGATATAGAGCAGGTGGAATAGATATAGAGCGGGTAGAATGGATATAGAGCAGGTGCAATGGATATAGAGCAGGTGGAATGGATATAGAGCAGGTGCAATGGATATAGAGCAGGTGGAATGGATATAGAGCAGGTGCAATGGATATAGAGCAGGTGCAATGGATATAGAGCAGGTGGAATGGATATAGAGCAGGTAGAATGGATATAGAGCAGGTAGAATGGATATAGAGCAGGTGCAATGGATATATAGCAGGTAGAATCGATATAGAGCAGGTGCAATGGAATGGATATAGAAAGCGTGGAATGGATATAGAGCAGGTGCAATGGATATATAGCAGGTGGAATGGATATAGAGCAGGTGGAATGGATATATAGCAGGTAGAATCCATATAGAGCAGGTGCAATGGATATATAGCAGGTGGAATGGATATAGAGCAGGTGGATTGGATATAGAGCAGGTAGAATGGATATAGAGCAGGTGGAATGGATATAGAGCAGGTGCAATGGATATATAGCAGGTGGAATGGATATAGAGCAGGTGGAATGGATATATAGCAGGTAAAATCGATATAGATCAGGTGGAATGGATATAGAGCAGGTGCAATGGATATAGAGCAGGTGGAATGGATATAGTGCAGGTAGAATGGATATAGAGCAGGTGGAATGGATATAGAGCAGGTGCAATGGATATAGAGCAGGTGGAATGGATATATAGCAGGTAGAATCGATATAGAGCAGGTGGAATGGATATAGAGCAGGTGGAATGGATATAGAGCAGGTAGAATGGATATAGAGCAGGTGGAATGGATATAGAGCAGGTGGAATGGATATATAGCAGGTAGAATCGATATAGATCAGGTGGAATGGATATAGAGCAGGTGCAATGGATATAGAGCAGGTGGAATGGATATAGAGCAGGTGGAATGGATATAGAGCAGGTGCAATGGATATATAGCAGGTGGAATGGATATAGAGCAGGTGCAATGGATATATAGCAGGTGGAATGGATATAGAGCAGGTGGAATGGATATATAGCAGGTAGAATCCATATAGAGCAGGTGCAATGGATATATAGCAGGTGGAATGGATATAGAGCAGGTGGAATGGATATAGAGCAGGTAGAATGGATATAGAGCAGGTGGAATGGATATAGAGCAGGTGGAATGGATATAGAGCAGGTGCAATGGATATGTAGCAGGTGGAATGGATATAGAGCAGGTGGAATGGATATAGAGCAGGTGCAATGGATATAGAGCGGGTAGAATGGATATAGAGCAGGTGCAATGGATATAGAGCAGGTGGAATGGATATAGAGCAGGTGGAATGGATATAGAGCAGGTGCAATGGATATATAGCAGGTGGAATGGATATAGAGCAGGTGGAATGGATATATAGCAGGTAGAATCGATATAGAGCAGGTGGAATGGATATAGAGCAGGTGGAATGGATATAGAGCAGGTGCAATGGATATATAGCAGGTGGAATGGATATAGAGCAGGTAGAATGGATATAGAGCAGGTGCAATGGATATAGAGCAGGTGGAATGGATATAGAGCAGGTAGAATCGATATAGAGCAGGTGCAATGGATATAGAGCAGGTGGAATGGATATAGAGCAGGTGGAATGGATATAGAGCAGGTGGAATGGATATATAGCAGGTAGAATCCATATAGAGCAGGTGCAATGGATATAGAGCAGGTGCAATGGATATATAGCAGGTGGAATGGATATAGAGCAGGTAGAATGGATATATAGCAGGTAGAATCGATATAGAGCAGGTGCAATGGAATGGATATAGAAAGCGTGGAATGGATATAGAGCAGGTGCAATGGATATATAGCAGGTGGAATGGATATAGAGCAGGTGGAATGGATATATAGCAGGTAGAATCCATATAGAGCAGGTGCAATGGATATATAGCAGTTGGAATGGATATAGAGCAGGTGGATTGGATATAGAGCAGGTAGAATGGATATAGAGCAGGTGGAATGGATATAGAGCAGGTGCAATGGATATAGAGCAGGTGGAATGGATATATAGCAGGTAGAATCGATATAGAGCAGGTGGAATGGATATAGAGCAGGTGGAATGGATATAGAGCAGGTGCAATGGATATATAGCAGGTGGAATGGATATAGAGCAGGTAGAATGGATATAGAGCAGGTGCAATGGATATAGAGCAGGTGGAATAGATATAGAGCGGGTAGAATGGATATAGAGCAGGTGCAATGGATATAGAGCAGGTGGAATGGATATAGAGCAGGTGCAATGGATATAGAGCAGGTGCAATGGATATAGAGCAGGTGGAATGGATATAGTGCAGGTAGAATGGATATAGAGCAGGTGGAATGGATATAGAGCAGGTGCAATGGATATAGAGCAGGTGGAATGGATATATAGCAGGTAGAATCGATATAGAGCAGGTGGAATGGATAT
Organism: Pemphredon lugubris; assembly: GCA_933228935.1. Classification (NCBI taxonomy): domain Eukaryota; kingdom Metazoa; phylum Arthropoda; class Insecta; order Hymenoptera; family Crabronidae; genus Pemphredon; species Pemphredon lugubris. The sequence goes on along the minus strand of OW121817.1, from coordinate 29,127,547 downwards.
AGAGCAGGTGGAATGGATATAGAGCAGGTGCAATGGATATATAGCAGGTGGAATGGATATAGAGCAGGTAGAATGGATATAGAGCAGGTGCAATGGATATAGAGCAGGTGGAATAGATATAGAGCGGGTAGAATGGATATAGAGCAGGTGCAATGGATATAGAGCAGGTGGAATGGATATAGAGCAGGTGCAATGGATATAGAGCAGGTGGAATGGATATAGAGCAGGTGCAATGGATATATAGCAGGTGGAATGGATATAGAGCAGGTAGAATGGATATAGAGCAGGTGCAATGGATATAGAGCAGGTGGAATGGATATAGAGCAGGTAGAATCGATATAGAGCAGGTGCAATGGATATAGAGCAGGTGGAATGGATATAGAGCAGGTGGAATGGATATAGAGCAGGTGGAATGGATATAGAGCAGGTGCAATGGATATATAGCAGGTGGAATGGATATAGAGCAGGTAGAATGGATATAGAGCAGGTGCAATGGATATATAGCAGGTAGAATCGATATAGAGCAGGTGCAATGGATATAGAGCAGGTGGAATGGATATAGAGCAGGTGGAATGGATATAGAGCAGGTGGAATGGATATAGAGCAGGTGCAATGGATATATAGCAGGTGGAATGGATATAGAGCAGGTGCAATGGATATATAGCAGGTAGAATCCATATAGAGCAGGTGCAATGGATATATAGCAGGTGGAATGGATATAGAGCAGGTGGAATGGATATAGAGCAGGTAGAATGGATATAGAGCAGGTGGAATGGATATAGAGCAGGTGGAATGGATATATAGCAGGTAGAATCGATATAGATCAGGTGGAATGGATATAGAGCAGGTGCAATGGATATAGAGCAGGTGGAATGGATATAGAGCAGGTGGAATGGATATAGAGCAGGTGCAATGGATATATAGCAGGTGGAATGGATATAGAGCAGGTGCAATGGATATATAGCAGGTGGAATGGATATAGAGCAGGTGGAATGGATATATAGCAGGTAGAATCCATATAGAGCAGGTGCAATGGATATATAGCAGGTGGAATGGATATAGAGCAGGTGGAATGGATATAGAGCAGGTAGAATGGATATAGAGCAGGTGGAATGGATATAGAGCAGGTGGAATGGATATAGAGCAGGTGCAATGGATATAGAGCAGGTGGAATGGATATAGAGCAGGTGGAATGGATATAGAGCAGGTGCAATGGATATAGAGCGGGTAGAATGGATATAGAGCAGGTGCAATGGATATAGAGCAGGTGGAATGGATATAGAGCAGGTGGAATGGATATAGAGCAGGTGCAATGGATATATAGCAGGTGGAATGGATATAGAGCAGGTGGAATGGATATATAGCAGGTAGAATCGATATAGAGCAGGTGGAATGGATATAGAGCAGGTGGAATGGATATAGAGCAGGTGCAATGGATATATAGCAGGTGGAATGGATATAGAGCAGGTAGAATGGATATAGAGCAGGTGCAATGGATATAGAGCAGGTGGAATGGATATAGAGCAGGTAGAATCGATATAGAGCAGGTGCAATGGATATAGAGCAGGTGGAATGGATATAGAGCAGGTGGAATGGATATAGAGCAGGTGGAATGGATATAGAGCAGGTGCAATGGATATATAGCAGGTGGAATGGATATAGAGCAGGTAGAATGGATATAGAGCAGGTACAATGGATATATAGCAGGTAGAATCGATATAGAGCAGGTGCAATGGATATAGAGCAGGTGGAATGGATATAGAGCAGGTGGAATGGATATAGAGCAGGTGGAATGGATATAGAGCAGGTGCAATGGATATATAGCAGGTGGAATGGATATAGAGCAGGTGGAATGGATATATAGCAGGTAGAATCCATATAGAGCAGGTGCAATGGATATATAGCAGGTGGAATGGATATAGAGCAGGTGGATTGGATATAGAGCAGGTAGAATGGATATAGAGCAGGTGGAATGGATATAGAGCAGGTGCAATGGATATATAGCAGGTGGAATGGATATAGAGCAGGTGGAATGGATATATAGCAGGTAAAATCGATATAGATCAGGTGGAATGGATATAGAGCAGGTGCAATGGATATAGAGCAGGTGGAATGGATATAGTGCAGGTAGAATGGATATAGAGCAGGTGGAATGGATATAGAGCAGGTGCAATGGATATAGAGCAGGTGGAATGGATATATAGCAGGTAGAATCGATATAGAGCAGGTGGAATGGATATAGAGCAGGTGGAATGGATATAGAGCAGGTGCAATGGATATATAGCAGGTGGAATGGATATAGAGCAGGTAGAATGGATATAGAGCAGGTGCAATGGATATAGAGCAGGTGGAATGGATATAGAGCGGGTAGAATGGATATAGAGCAGGTGCAATGGATATAGAGCAGGTGGAATGGATATAGAGCAGGTGCAATGGATATATAGCAGGTGGAATGGATATAGAGCAGGTGGAATGGATATATAGCAGGTAGAATCGATATAGAGCAGGTGGAATGGATATAGAGCAGGTGGAATGGATATAGAGCAGGTGCAATGGATATATAGCAGGTGGAATGGATATAGAGCAGGTAGAATGGATATAGAGCAGGTGCAATGGATATAGAGCAGGTGGAATGGATATAGAGCAGGTAGAATCGATATAGAGCAGGTGCAATGGATATAGAGCAGGTGGAATGGATATAGAGCAGGTGGAATGGATATAGAGCAGGTGGAATGGATATAGAGCAGGTGCAATGGATATATAGCAGGTGGAATGGATATAGAGCAGGTAGAATAGATATAGAGCAGGTGCAATGGATATATAGCAGGTAGAATCGATATAGAGCAGGTGCAATGGATATAGAGCAGGTGGAATGGATATAGAGCAGGTGGAATGGATATACAGCAGGTGCAATGGATATATAGCAGGTGGAATGGATATAGAGCAGGTAGAATGGATATAGAGCAGGTGCAATGGATATATAGCAGGTAGAATCGATATAGAGCAGGTGCAATGGATATAGAGCAGGTGGAATGGATATAGAGCAGGTGGAATGGATATAGAGCAGGTGGAATGGATATAGAGCAGGTGCAATGGATATATAGCAGGTGGAATGGATATAGAGCAGGTGGAATGGATATATAGCAGGTAGAATCCATATAGAGCAGGTGCAATGGATATATAGCAGGTGGAATGGATATAGAGCAGGTGGAATGGATATAGAGCAGGTAGAATGGATATAGAGCAGGTGGAATGGATATAGAGCAGGTGCAATGGATATATAGCAGGTGGAATGGATATAGAGCAGGTGGAATGGATATATAGCAGGTAGAATCGATATAGATCAGGTGGAATGGATATAGAGCAGGTGCAATGGATATAGAGCAGGTAGAATGGATATAGAGCAGGTGAAATGGATTTAGAGCAGGTGGAATGGATATAGAGCAGGTGGAATGGATATAGAGCAGGTGCAATGGATATATATAGAGCAGGTGGTATGGATATAGAGCAGGTGGAATGGATATAGAGCAGGTATAATGGATATTGAGCAGGTGGAATGGATATAGAGCAGGTGGAATGGATATATAGCAGGTAGAATCCATATAGAGCAGGTGCAATGGATATATAGCAGGTAGAATCGATATAGAGCAGGTGGAATGGATATAGAGCAGGTGGAATGGATATATAGCAGGTGGAATGGATATAGAGCAGGTGGAATGGATATAGAGCAGGTGCAATGGATATATAACAGGTGGAATGGATATAGAGCAGGTAGAATGGATATAGAGCAGGTGCAATGGATATAGAGCAGGTGGAATGGATATAGAGCAGGTGCAATGGATATAGAGCAGGTGGAATGGATATAGAGCAGGTGCAATGGATATAGAGCAGGTGGAATGGATATAGAGCAGGTGGAATGGATATAGAGCAGGTGGAATGGATATAGAGCAGGTGCAATGGATATATAGCAGGTGGAATGGATATAGAGCAGGTGGAATGGATATATAGCAGGTAGAATCCATATAGAGCAGGTGCAATGGATATATAGCAGGTGGAATGGATATAGAGCAGGTGGATTGGATATAGAGCAGGTAGAATGGATATAGAGCAGGTGGAATGGATATAGAGCAGGTGCAATGGATATATAGCAGGTGGAATGTATATAGAGCAGGTGGAATGGATATATAGCAGGTAGAATCGATATAGATCAGGTGGAATGGATATAGAGCAGGTGCTATGGATATAGAGCAGGTGGAATGGATATAGTGCAGGTAGAATGGATATAGAGCAGGTGGAATGGATATAGAGCAGGTGCAATGGATATATAGCAGGTAGAATCGATATAGATCAGGTGGAATGGATATAGAGCAGGTGCTATGGATATAGAGCAGGTGGAATGGATATAGTGCAGGTAGAATGGATATAGAGCAGGTGGAATGGATATAGAGCAGGTGGAATGGATATATAGCAGGTAGAATCGATATAGAGCAGGTGGAATGGATATAGAGCAGGTGGAATGGATATAGAGCAGGTGCAATGGATATATAGCAGGTGGAATGGATATAGAGCAGGTAGAATGGATATAGAGCAGGTGCGATGGATATAGAGCAGGTGGAATGGATATAGAGCGGGTAGAATGGATATAGAGCAGGTGCAATGGATATAGAGCAGGTGGAATGGATATAGAGCAAGTGGAATGGATATAGAGCAGGTGCAATGGATATATAGCAGGTGGAATGGATATAGAGCAGGTGGAATGGATATATAGCAGGTAGAATCGATATACAGCAGGTGGAATGGATATAGAGCAGGTGGAATGGATATAGAGCAGGTGCAATGGATATATAGCAGGTGGAATGGATATAGAGCAGGTAGAATGGATATAGAGCAGGTGCAATGGATATAGAGCAGGTGGAATGGATATAGAGCAGGTAGAATCGATATAGAGCAGGTGCAATGGATATAGAGCAGGTGGAATGGATATAGAGCAGGTGGAATGGATATAGAGCAGGTGGAATGGATATACAGCAGGTGCAATGGATATATAGCAGGTGGAATGGATATAGAGCAGGTAGAATGGATATAGAGCAGGTGCAATGGATATATAGCAGGTAGAATCGATATAGAGCAGGTGCAATGGATATAGAGCAGGTGGAATGGATATAGAGCAGGTGGAATGGATATAGAGCAGGTGGAATGGATATAGAGCAGGTGCAATGGATATATAGCAGGTGGAATGGATATAGAGCAGGTGGAATGGATATATAGCAGGTAGAATCCATATAGAGCAGGTGCAATGGATATATAGCAGGTGGAATGGATATAGAGCAGGTGGAATGGATATAGAGCAGGTAGAATGGATATAGAGCAGGTGGAATGGATATAGAGCAGGTGCAATGGATATATAGCAGGTGGAATGGATATAGAGCAGGTGGAATGGATATATAGCAGGTAGAATCGATATAGATCAGGTGGAATGGATATAGAGCAGGTGCAATGGATATAGAGCAGGTAGAATGGATATAGAGCAGGTGAAATGGATTTAGAGCAGGTGGAATGGATATAGAGCAGGTGGAATGGATATAGAGCAGGTGCAATGGATATATATAGAGCAGGTGGTATGGATATAGAGCAGGTGGAATGGATATAGAGCAGGTATAATGGATATTGAGCAGGTGGAATGGATATAGAGCAGGTGGAATGGATATATAGCAGGTAGAATCCATATAGAGCAGGTGCAATGGATATATAGCAGGTAGAATCGATATAGAGCAGGTGGAATGGATATAGAGCAGGTGGAATGGATATATAGCAGGTGGAATGGATATAGAGCAGGTGGAATGGATATAGAGCAGGTGCAATGGATATATAACAGGTGGAATGGATATAGAGCAGGTAGAATGGATATAGAGCAGGTGCAATGGATATAGAGCAGGTGGAATGGATATAGAGCAGGTGCAATGGATATAGAGCAGGTGGAATGGATATAGAGCAGGTGCAATGGATATAGAGCAGGTGGAATGGATATAGAGCAGGTGGAATGGATATAGAGCAGGTGGAATGGATATAGAGCAGGTGGAATGGATATAGAGCAGGTGCAATGGATATATAGCAGGTGGAATGGATATAGAGCAGGTGGAATGGATATAGAGCAGGTGCAATGGATATAGAGCAGGTGGAATGGATATAGAGCAGGTAGAATGGATATATAGCAGGTAGAATCGATATAGAGCAGGTGGAATGGATATAGAGCAGGTGGAATGGATATATAGCAGGTGCAATGGATATAGAGCAGGTGGAATGGATATAGAGCAGGTGGAATGGATATAGAGCAGGTGGAATGGATATAGAGCAGGTGGAATGGATATAGATCAGGTGGAATGGATATAGAGCAGGTGGAATGGATGTAGAGCAGGTGGAATGGATATATAGCAGGTAGAATCGATATAGAGCAGGTGGAATGGATATAGAGCAGGTGGAATGGATATATAGCAGGTAGAATCCATATAGAGCAGGTGCAATGGTTATATAGCAGGTGGAATGGATATAGAGCAGGTGGAATGGATATAGAGCAGGTAGAATGGATATAGAGCAGGTGGAATGGATATAGAGCAGGTGGAATGGATATAGAGCAGGTGCAATGGATATATAGCAGGTGGAATGGATATAGAGCAGGTGGAATGGATATTGAGCAGGTGCAATGGATATAGAGCAGGTGGAATGGATATAGAGCAGGTGCAATGGATATAGAGCAGGTGGAATGGATATAGAGCAGGTGGAATGGATATAGAGCAGGTGCAATGGATATATAGCAGGTGGAATGGATATAGAGCAGGTGGAATGGATATAGAGCAGGTGCAATGGATATAGAGCAGGTGGAATGGATATAGAGCAGGTGGAATGGATATAGAGCAGGTGCAATGGATATATAGCAGGTGGAATGGATATAGAGCAGGTGGAATGGATATATAGCAGGTAGAATCGATATAGAGCAGGTGGAATGGATATAGAGCAGGTGGAATGGATATAGAGCAGGTGCAATGGATATATAGCAGGTGGAATGGATATAGAGCAGGTAGAATGGATATAGAGCAGGTGCAATGGATATAGAGCAGGTGGAATGGATATAGAGCAGGTAGAATCGATATAGAGCAGGTGCAATGGATATAGAGCAGGTGGAATGGATATAGAGCAGGTGGAATGGATATAGAGCAGGTGGAATGGATATAGAGCAGGTGCAATGGATATATAGCAGGTGGAATGGATATAGAGCAGGTAGAATGGATATAGAGCAGGTGCAATGGATATATAGCAGGTAGAATCGATATAGAGCAGGTGCAATGGATATAGAGCAGGTGGAATGGATATAGAGCAGGTGGAATGGATATAGAGCAGGTGGAATGGATATAGAGCAGGTGCAATGGATATATAGCAGGTGGAATGGATATAGAGCAGGTGGAATGGATATATAGCAGGTAGAATCCATATAGAGCAGGTGCAATGGATATATAGCAGGTGGAATGGATATAGAGCAGGTGGATTGGATATAGAGCAGGTAGAATGGATATAGAGCAGGTGGAATGGATATAGAGCAGGTGCAATGGATATATAGCAGGTGGAATGGATATAGAGCAGGTGGAATGGATATATAGCAGGTAAAATCGATATAGATCAGGTGGAATGGATATAGAGCAGGTGCAATGGATATAGAGCAGGTGGAATGGATATAGTGCAGGTAGAATGGATATAGAGCAGGTGGAATGGATATAGAGCAGGTGCAATGGATATAGAGCAGGTGGAATGGATATATAGCAGGTAGAATCGATATAGAGCAGGTGGAATGGATATAGAGCAGGTGGAATGGATATAGAGCAGGTGCAATGGATATATAGCAGGTGGAATGGATATAGAGCAGGTAGAATGGATATAGAGCAGGTGCAATGGATATAGAGCAGGTGGAATGGATATAGAGCGGGTAGAATGGATATAGAGCAGGTGCAATGGATATAGAGCAGGTGGAATGGATATAGAGCAGGTGCAATGGATATATAGCAGGTGGAATGGATATAGAGCAGGTGGAATGGATATATAGCAGGTAGAATCGATATAGAGCAGGTGGAATGGATATAGAGCAGGTGGAATGGATATAGAGCAGGTGCAATGGATATATAGCAGGTGGAATGGATATAGAGCAGGTAGAATGGATATAGAGCAGGTGCAATGGATATAGAGCAGGTGGAATGGATATAGAGCAGGTAGAATCGATATAGAGCAGGTGCAATGGATATAGAGCAGGTGGAATGGATATAGAGCAGGTGGAATGGATATAGAGCAGGTGGAATGGATATAGAGCAGGTGCAATGGATATATAGCAGGTGGAATGGATATAGAGCAGGTAGAATAGATATAGAGCAGGTGCAATGGATATATAGCAGGTAGAATCGATATAGAGCAGGTGCAATGGATATAGAGCAGGTGGAATGGATATAGAGCAGGTGGAATGGATATAGAGCAGGTGCAATGGATATATAGCAGGTGGAATGGATATAGAGCAGGTGGAATGGATATATAGCAGGTAGAATCCATATAGAGCAGGTGCAATGGATATATAGCAGGTGGAATGGATATAGAGCAGGTGGATTGGATATAGAGCAGGTAGAATGGATATAGAGCAGGTGGAATGGATATAGAGCAGGTGCAATGGATATATAGCAGGTGGAATGTATATAGAGCAGGTGGAATGGATATATAGCAGGTAGAATCGATATAGATCAGGTGGAATGGATATAGAGCAGGTGCTATGGATATAGAGCAGGTGGAATGGATATAGTGCAGGTAGAATGGATATAGAGCAGGTGGAATGGATATAGAGCAGGTGCAATGGATATATAGCAGGTAGAATCGATATAGATCAGGTGGAATGGATATAGAGCAGGTGCTATGGATATAGAGCAGGTGGAATGGATATAGTGCAGGTAGAATGGATATAGAGCAGGTGGAATGGATATAGAGCAGGTGCAATGGATATAGAGCAGGTGGAATGGATATATAGCAGGTAGAATCGATATAGAGCAGGTGGAATGGATATAGAGCAGGTGGAATGGATATAGAGCAGGTGCAATGGATATATAGCAGGTGGAATGGATATAGAGCAGGTAGAATGGATATAGAGCAGGTGCGATGGATATAGAGCAGGTGGAATGGATATAGAGCGGGTAGAATGGATATAGAGCAGGTGCAATGGATATAGAGCAGGTGGAATGGATATAGAGCAGGTGGAATGGATATAGAGCAGGTGCAATGGATATATAGCAGGTGGAATGGATATAGAGCAGGTGGAATGGATATATAGCAGGTAGAATCGATATACAGCAGGTGGAATGGATATAGAGCAGGTGGAATGGATATAGAGCAGGTGCAATGGATATATAGCAGGTGGAATGGATATAGAGCAGGTAGAATGGATATAGAGCAGGTGCAATGGATATAGAGCAGGTGGAATGGATATAGAGCAGGTAGAATCGATATAGAGCAGGTGCAATGGATATAGAGCAGGTGGAATGGATATAGAGCAGGTGGAATGGATATAGAGCAGGTGGAATGGATATACAGCAGGTGCAATGGATATATAGCAGGTGGAATGGATATAGAGCAGGTAGAATGGATATAGAGCAGGTGCAATGGATATATAGCAGGTAGAATCGATATAGAGCAGGTGCAATGGATATAGAGCAGGTGGAATGGATATAGAGCAGGTGGAATGGATATAGAGCAGGTGGAATGGATATAGAGCAGGTGCAATGGATATATAGCAGGTGGAATGGATATAGAGCAGGTGGAATGGATATATAGCAGGTAGAATCCATATAGAGCAGGTGCAATGGATATATAGCAGGTGGAATGGATATAGAGCAGGTGGAATGGATATAGAGCAGGTAGAATGGATATAGAGCAGGTGGAATGGATATAGAGCAGGTGCAATGGATATATAGCAGGTGGAATGGATATAGAGCAGGTGGAATGGATATATAGCAGGTAGAATCGATATAGAGCAGGTGCAATGGATATATAGCAGGTGGAATGGATATAGAGCAGGTGGAATGGATATAGAGCAGGTAGAATGGATATAGAGCAGGTGGAATGGATATAGAGCAGGTGGAATGGATATAGAGCAGGTGCAATGGATATGTAGCAGGTGGAATGGATATAGAGCAGGTGGAATGGATATAGAGCAGGTGCAATGGATATAGAGCAGGTGGAACGGATATAGAGCAGGTGCAATGGATATAGAGCAGGTGGAATGGATATAGAGCAGGTGGAATGGATATAGAGCAGGTGCAATGGATATATAGCAGGTGGAATGGATATAGAGCAGGTGGAATGGATATATAGCAGGTAGAATCGATATAGATCAGGTGGAATGGATATAGAGCAGGTGGAATGGATATATAGCAGGTAGAATCGATATAGAGCAGGTGCAATGGATATAGAGCAGGTGGAATGGATATAGAGCAGGTGCAATGGATATATAGCAGGTGGAAGAATGGATATAGAGCAGGTAGAATGGATATAGAGCAGGTGAAATGGATTTAGAGCAGGTGGAATGGATATAGAGCAGGTGGAATGGATATAGAGCAGGTGCAATGGATATATATAGAGCAGGTGGTATGGATATAGAGCAGGTGGAATGGATATAGAGCAGGTATAATGGATATTGAGCAGGTGGAATGGATATAGAGCAGGTGGAATGGATATATAGCAGGTAGAATCCATATAGAGCAGGTGCAATGGATATATAGCAGGTAGAATCGATATAGAGCAGGTGGAATGGATATAGAGCAGGTGGAATGGATATATAGCAGGTGGAATGGATATAGAGCAGGTGGAATGGATATAGAGCAGGTGCAATGGATATATAACAGGTGGAATGGATATAGAGCAGGTAGAATGGATATAGAGCAGGTGCAATGGATATAGAGCAGGTGGAATGGATATAGAGCAGGTGCAATGGATATAGAGCAGGTGGAATGGATATAGAGCAGGTGCAATGGATATAGAGCAGGTGGAATGGATATAGAGCAGGTGGAATGGATATAGAGCAGGTGGAATGGATATAGAGCAGGTGGAATGGATATAGAGCAGGTGCAATGGATATATAGCAGGTGGAATGGATATAGAGCAGGTGGAATGGATATAGAGCAGGTGCAATGGATATAGAGCAGGTGGAATGGATATAGAGCAGGTAGAATGGATATATAGCAGGTAGAATCGATATAGAGCAGGTGGAATGGATATAGAGCAGGTGGAATGGATATATAGCAGGTGCAATGGATATAGAGCAGGTGGAATGGATATAGAGCAGGTGGAATGGATATAGAGGAGGTGGAATGGATATAGAGCAGGTGGAATGGATATAGAGCAGGTGGAATGGATATAGAGCAGGTGGAATGGATATAGAGCAGGTGGAATGGATATATAGCAGGTAGAATCGATATAGAGCAGGTGGAATGGATATAAAGCAGGTGGAATGGATATATAGCAGGTAGAATCCATATAGAGCAGGTGCAATGGTTATATAGCAGGTGGAATGGATATAGAGCAGGTGGAATGGATATAGAGCAGGTAGAATGGATATAGAGCAGGTGGAATGGATATAGAGCAGGTGGAATGGATATAGAGCAGGTGCAATGGATATATAGCAGGTGGAATGGATATAGAGCAGGTGGAATGGATATTGAGCAGGTGCAATGGATATAGAGCAGGTGGAATGGATATAGAGCAGGTGCAATGGATATAGAGCAGGTGGAATGGATATAGAGCAGGTGGAATGGATATAGAGCAGGTGCAATGGATATATAGCAGGTGGAATGTATATAGAGCAGGTGGAATGGATATATAGCAGGTAGAATCGATATAGATCAGGTGGAATGGATATAGAGCAGGTGCTATGGATATAGAGCAGGTGGAATGGATATAGTGCAGGTAGAATGGATATAGAGCAGGTGGAATGGATATAGAGCAGGTGCAATGGATATATAGCAGGTAGAATCGATATAGATCAGGTGGAATGGATATAGAGCAGGTGCTATGGATATAGAGCAGGTGGAATGGATATAGTGCAGGTAGAATGGATATAGAGCAGGTGGAATGGATATAGAGCAGGTGCAATGGATATAGAGCAGGTGGAATGGATATATAGCAGGTAGAATCGATATAGAGCAGGTGGAATGGATATAGAGCAGGTGGAATGGATATAGAGCAGGTGCAATGGATATATAGCAGGTGGAATGGATATAGAGCAGGTAGAATGGATATAGAGCAGGTGCGATGGATATAGAGCAGGTGGAATGGATATAGAGCGGGTAGAATGGATATAGAGCAGGTGCAATGGATATAGAGCAGGTGGAATGGATATAGAGCAGGTGGAATGGATATAGAGCAGGTGCAATGGATATATAGCAGGTGGAATGGATATAGAGCAGGTGGAATGGATATATAGCAGGTAGAATCGATATACAGCAGGTGGAATGGATATAGAGCAGGTGGAATGGATATAGAGCAGGTGCAATGGATATATAGCAGGTGGAATGGATATAGAGCAGGTAGAATGGATATAGAGCAGGTGCAATGGATATAGAGCAGGTGGAATGGATATAGAGCAGGTAGAATCGATATAGAGCAGGTGCAATGGATATAGAGCAGGTGGAATGGATATAGAGCAGGTGGAATGGATATAGAGCAGGTGGAATGGATATACAGCAGGTGCAATGGATATATATAGCAGGTGGAATGGATATAGAGCAGGTAGAATGGATATAGAGCAGGTGCAATGGATATATAGCAGGTAGAATCGATATAGAGCAGGTGCAATGGATATAGAGCAGGTGGAATGGATATAGAGCAGGTGGAATGGATATAGAGCAGGTGGAATGGATATAGAGCAGGTGCAATGGATATATAGCAGGTGGAATGGATATAGAGCAGGTGGAATGGATATATAGCAGGTAGAATCCATATAGAGCAGGTGCAATGGATATATAGCAGGTGGAATGGATATAGAGCAGGTGGAATGGATATAGAGCAGGTAGAATGGATATAGAGCAGGTGGAATGGATATAGAGCAGGTGCAATGGATATATAGCAGGTGGAATGGATATAGAGCAGGTGGAATGGATATATAGCAGGTAGAATCGATATAGAGCAGGTGCAATGGATATATAGCAGGTGGAATGGATATAGAGCAGGTGGAATGGATATAGAGCAGGTAGAATGGATATAGAGCAGGTGGAATGGATATAGAGCAGGTGGAATGGATATAGAGCAGGTGCAATGGATATGTAGCAGGTGGAATGGATATAGAGCAGGTGGAATGGATATAGAGCAGGTGCAATGGATATAGAGCAGGTGGAACGGATATAGAGCAGGTGCAATGGATATAGAGCAGGTGGAATGGATATAGAGCAGGTGGAATGGATATAGAGCAGGTGCAATGGATATATAGCAGGTGGAATGGATATAGAGCAGGTGGAATGGATATATAGCAGGTAGAATCGATATAGATCAGGTGGAATGGATATAGAGCAGGTGGAATGGATATATAGCAGGTAGAATCGATATAGAGCAGGTGCAATGGATATAGAGCAGGTGGAATGGATATAGAGCAGGTGCAATGGATATATAGCAGGTGGAAGAATGGATATAGAGCAGGTAGAATGGATATAGAGCAGGTGAAATGGATTTAGAGCAGGTGGAATGGATATAGAGCAGGTGGAATGGATATAGAGCAGGTGCAATGGATATATATAGAGCAGGTGGTATGGATATAGAGCAAGTGGAATGGATATAGAGCAGGTATAATGGATATTGAGCAGGTGGAATGGATATAGAGCAGGTGGAATGGATATATAGCAGGTAGAATCCATATAGAGCAGGTGCAATGGATATATAGCAGGTAGAATCGATATAGAGCAGGTGGAATGGATATAGAGCAGGTGGAATGGATATATAGCAGGTGGAATGGATATAGAGCAGGTGGAATGGATATAGAGCAGGTGCAATGGATATATAACAGGTGGAATGGATATAGAGCAGGTAGAATGGATATAGAGCAGGTGCAATGGATATAGAGCAGGTGGAATGGATATAGAGCAGGTGCAATGGATATAGAGCAGGTGGAATGGATATAGAGCAGGTGCAATGGATATAGAGCAGGTGGAATGGATATAGAGCAGGTGGAATGGATATAGAGCAGGTGGAATGGATATAGAGCAGGTGGAATGGATATAGAGCAGGTGCAATGGATATATAGCAGGTGGAATGGATATAGAGCAGGTGGAATGGATATAGAGCAGGTGCAATGGATATAGAGCAGGTGGAATGGATATAGAGCAGGTAGAATGGATATATAGCAGGTAGAATCGATATAGAGCAGGTGGAATGGATATAGAGCAGGTGGAATGGATATATAGCAGGTGCAATGGATATAGAGCAGGTGGAATGGATATAGAGCAGGTGGAATGGATATAGAGCAGGTGGAATGGATATAGAGCAGGTGGAATGGATATAGATCAGGTGGAATGGATATAGAGCAGGTGGAATGGATGTAGAGCAGGTGGAATGGATATATAGCAGGTAGAATCGATATAGAGCAGGTGGAATGGATATAAAGCAGGTGGAATGGATATATAGCAGGTAGAATCCATATAGAGCAGGTGCAATGGTTATATAGCAGGTGGAATGGATATAGAGCAGGTGGAATGGATATAGAGCAGGTAGAATGGATATAGAGCAGGTGGAATGGATATAGAGCAGGTGGAATGGATATAGAGCAGGTGCAATGGATATATAGCAGGTGGAATGGATATAGAGCAGGTGGAATGGATATTGAGCAGGTGCAATGGATATAGAGCAGGTGGAATGGATATAGAGCAGGTGCAATGGATATAGAGCAGGTGGAATGGATATAGAGCAGGTGGAATGGATATAGAGCAGGTGCAATGGATATATAGCAGGTGGAATGGATATAGAGCAGGTGGAATGGATATATAGTAGGTAGAATCGATATAGATCAGGTGGAATGGATATAGAGCAGGTGGAATGGATATAGAGCAGGTGGAATGGATATAGAGCAGGTGGAATGGATATAGAGCAGGTGCAATGGATATATAGCAGGTGGAATGGATATAGAGCAGGTGGAATGGATATATAGCAGGTGCAATGGATATATAGCAGGTGGAATGGATATAGAGCAGGTGGAATGGATATATAGCAGGTAGAATCCATATAGAGCAGGTGCAATGGATATATAGCAGGTGGAATGGATATAGAGCAGGTGGAATGGATATAGAGCAGGTAGAATGGATATAGAGCAGGTGGAATGGATATAGAGCAGGTGGAATGGATATAGAGCAGGTGCAATGGATATATAGCATGTGGAATGGATATAGAGCAGGTGGAATGGATATAGAGCAGGTGCAATGGATATAGAGCAGGTGGAATGGATATAGAGCAGGTGCAATGGATATAGAGCAGGTGGAATGGATATAGAGCAGGTAGAATGGATATAGAGCAGGTAGAATCGATATAGAGCAGGTGCAATGGATATAGAGCAGGTGGAATGGATATAGAGCAGGTGGAATGGATATAGAGCAGGTGGAATGGATATAGAGCAGGTGCAATGGATATATAGCAGGTGGAATGGATATAGAGCAGGTAGAATAGATATAGAGCAGGTGCAATGGATATATAGCAGGTAGAATCGATATAGAGCAGGTGCAATGGATATAGAGCAGGTGGAATGGATATAGAGCAGGTGGAATGGATATAGAGCAGGTGCAATGGATATATAGCAGGTGGAATGGATATAGAGCAGGTGGAATGGATATATAGCAGGTAGAATCCATATAGAGCAGGTGCAATGGATATATAGCAGGTGGAATGGATATAGAGCAGGTGGAATGGATATAGAGCAGGTAGAATGGATATAGAGCAGGTGCAATGGATATAGAGCAGGTGGAATGGATATATAGCAGGTAGAATCGATATAGAGCAGGTGGAATGGATATAGAGCAGGTGGAATGGATATAGAGCAGGTGCAATGGATATATAGCAGGTGGAATGGATATAGAGCAGGTAGAATGGATATAGAGCAGGTGCAATGGATATAGAGCAGGTGGAATGGATATAGAGCGGGTAGAATGGATATAGAGCAGGTGCAATGGATATAGAGCAGGTGGAATGGATATAGAGCAGGTGCAATGGATATATAGCAGGTGGAATGGATATAGAGCAGGTGGAATGGATATATAGCAGGTAGAATCGATATAGAGCAGGTGGAATGGATATAGAGCAGGTGGAATGGATATAGAGCAGGTGCAATGGATATATAGCAGGTGGAATGGATATAGAGCAGGTAGAATGGATATAGAGCAGGTGCAATGGATATAGAGCAGGTGGAATGGATATAGAGCAGGTAGAATCGATATAGAGCAGGTGCAATGGATATAGAGCAGGTGGAATGGATATAGAGCAGGTGGAATGGATATAGAGCAGGTGGAATGGATATAGAGCAGGTGCAATGGATATATAGCAGGTGGAATGGATATAGAGCAGGTAGAATAGATATAGAGCAGGTGCAATGGATATATAGCAGGTAGAATCGATATAGAGCAGGTGCAATGGATATAGAGCAGGTGGAATGGATATAGAGCAGGTGGAATGGATATAGAGCAGGTGCAATGGATATATAGCAGGTGGAATGGATATAGAGCAGGTGGAATGGATATATAGCAGGTAGAATCCATATAGAGCAGGTGCAATGGATATATAGCAGGTGGAATGGATATAGAGCAGGTGGATTGGATATAGAGCAGGTAGAATGGATATAGAGCAGGTGGAATGGATATAGAGCAGGTGCAATGGATATATAGCAGGTGGAATGTATATAGAGCAGGTGGAATGGATATATAGCAGGTAGAATCGATATAGATCAGGTGGAATGGATATAGAGCAGGTGCTATGGATATAGAGCAGGTGGAATGGATATAGTGCAGGTAGAATGGATATAGAGCAGGTGGAATGGATATAGAGCAGGTGCAATGGATATATAGCAGGTAGAATCGATATAGATCAGGTGGAATGGATATAGAGCAGGTGCTATGGATATAGAGCAGGTGGAATGGATATAGTGCAGGTAGAATGGATATAGAGCAGGTGGAATGGATATAGAGCAGGTGCAATGGATATAGAGCAGGTGGAATGGATATATAGCAGGTAGAATCGATATAGAGCAGGTGGAATGGATATAGAGCAGGTGCAATGGATATATAGCAGGTGGAATGGATATAGAGCAGGTAGAATGGATATAGAGCAGGTGCGATGGATATAGAGCAGGTGGAATGGATATAGAGCGGGTAGAATGGATATAGAGCAGGTGCAATGGATATAGAGCAGGTGGAATGGATATAGAGCAGGTGGAATGGATATAGAGCAGGTGCAATGGATATATAGCAGGTGGAATGGATATAGAGCAGGTGGAATGGATATATAGCAGGTAGAATCGATATACAGCAGGTGGAATGGATATAGAGCAGGTGGAATGGATATAGAGCAGGTGCAATGGATATATAGCAGGTGGAATGGATATAGAGCAGGTAGAATGGATATAGAGCAGGTGCAATGGATATAGAGCAGGTGGAATGGATATAGAGCAGGTAGAATCGATTTAGAGCAGGTGCAATGGATATAGAGCAGGTGGAATGGATATAGAGCAGGTGGAATGGATATAGAGCAGGTGGAATGGATATACAGCAGGTGCAATGGATATATAGCAGGTGGAATGGATATAGAGCAGGTAGAATGGATATAGAGCAGGTGCAATGGATATATAGCAGGTAGAATCGATATAGAGCAGGTGCAATGGATATAGAGCAGGTGGAATGGATATAGAGCAGGTGGAATGGATATAGAGCAGGTGGAATGGATATAGAGCAGGTGCAATGGATATATAGCAGGTGGAATGGATATAGAGCAGGTGGAATGGATATATAGCAGGTAGAATCCATATAGAGCAGGTGCAATGGATATATAGCAGGTGGAATGGATATAGAGCAGGTGGAATGGATATAGAGCAGGTAGAATGGATATAGAGCAGGTGGAATGGATATAGAGCAGGTGCAATGGATATATAGCAGGTGGAATGGATATAGAGCAGGTGGAATGGATATATAGCAGGTAGAATCGATATAGAGCAGGTGCAATGGATATATAGCAGGTGGAATGGATATAGAGCAGGTGGAATGGATATAGAGCAGGTAGAATGGATATAGAGCAGGTGGAATGGATATAGAGCAGGTGGAATGGATATAGAGCAGGTGCAATGGATATGTAGCAGGTGGAATGGATATAGAGCAGGTGGAATGGATATAGAGCAGGTGCAATGGATATAGAGCAGGTGGAACGGATATAGAGCAGGTGCAATGGATATAGAGCAGGTGGAATGGATATAGAGCAGGTGGAATGGATATAGAGCAGGTGCAATGGATATATAGCAGGTGGAATGGATATAGAGCAGGTGGAATGGATATATAGCAGGTAGAATCGATATAGATCAGGTGGAATGGATATAGAGCAGGTGGAATGGATATATAGCAGGTAGAATCGATATAGAGCAGGTGCAATGGATATAGAGCAGGTGGAATGGATATAGAGCAGGTGCAATGGATATATAGCAGGTGGAAGAATGGATATAGAGCAGGTAGAATGGATATAGAGCAGGTGAAATGGATTTAGAGCAGGTGGAATGGATATAGAGCAGGTGGAATGGATATAGAGCAGGTGCAATGGATATATATAGAGCAGGTGGTATGGATATAGAGCAGGTGGAATGGATATAGAGCAGGTATAATGGATATTGAGCAGGTGGAATGGATATAGAGCAGGTGGAATGGATATATAGCAGGTAGAATCCATATAGAGCAGGTGCAATGGATATATAGCAGGTAGAATCGATATAGAGCAGGTGGAATGGATATAGAGCAGGTGGAATGGATATATAGCAGGTGGAATGGATATAGAGCAGGTGGAATGGATATAGAGCAGGTGCAATGGATATATAACAGGTGGAATGGATATAGAGCAGGTAGAATGGATATAGAGCAGGTGCAATGGATATAGAGCAGGTGGAATGGATATAGAGCAGGTGCAATGGATATAGAGCAGGTGGAATGGATATAGAGCAGGTGCAATGGATATAGAGCAGGTGGAATGGATATAGAGCAGGTGGAATGGATATAGAGCAGGTGGAATGGATATAGAGCAGGTGGAATGGATATAGAGCAGGTGCAATGGATATATAGCAGGTGGAATGGATATAGAGCAGGTGGAATGGATATAGAGCAGGTGCAATGGATATAGAGCAGGTGGAATGGATATAGAGCAGGTAGAATGGATATATAGCAGGTAGAATCGATATAGAGCAGGTGGAATGGATATAGAGCAGGTGGAATGGATATATAGCAGGTGCAATGGATATAGAGCAGGTGGAATGGATATAGAGCAGGTGGAATGGATATAGAGCAGGTGGAATGGATATAGAGCAGGTGGAATGGAT
This sequence comes from Pemphredon lugubris, assembly GCA_933228935.1. NCBI lineage: Eukaryota > Metazoa > Arthropoda > Insecta > Hymenoptera > Crabronidae > Pemphredon > Pemphredon lugubris. The sequence continues at coordinate 29,107,938 of OW121817.1, read as the reverse complement.
ATAGATCAGGTGGAATGGATATAGAGCAGGTGGAATGGATGTAGAGCAGGTGGAATGGATATATAGCAGGTAGAATCGATATAGAGCAGGTGGAATGGATATAAAGCAGGTGGAATGGATATATAGCAGGTAGAATCCATATAGAGCAGGTGCAATGGTTATATAGCAGGTGGAATGGATATAGAGCAGGTGGAATGGATATAGAGCAGGTAGAATGGATATAGAGCAGGTGGAATGGATATAGAGCAGGTGGAATGGATATAGAGCAGGTGCAATGGATATATAGCAGGTGGAATGGATATAGAGCAGGTGGAATGGATATAGAGCAGGTAGAATGGATATAGAGCAGGTGGAATGGATATAGAGCAGGTGCAATGGATATATAGCAGGTGGAATGGATATAGAGCAGGTGGAATGGATATATAGCAGGTAGAATCGATATAGAGCAGGTGCAATGGATATATAGCAGGTGGAATGGATATAGAGCAGGTGGAATGGATATAGAGCAGGTAGAATGGATATAGAGCAGGTGGAATGGATATAGAGCAGGTGGAATGGATATAGAGCAGGTGCAATGGATATGTAGCAGGTGGAATGGATATAGAGCAGGTGGAATGGATATAGAGCAGGTGCAATGGATATAGAGCAGGTGGAACGGATATAGAGCAGGTGCAATGGATATAGAGCAGGTGGAATGGATATAGAGCAGGTGGAATGGATATAGAGCAGGTGCAATGGATATATAGCAGGTGGAATGGATATAGAGCAGGTGGAATGGATATATAGCAGGTAGAATCGATATAGATCAGGTGGAATGGATATAGAGCAGGTGGAATGGATATATAGCAGGTAGAATCGATATAGAGCAGGTGCAATGGATATAGAGCAGGTGGAATGGATATAGAGCAGGTGCAATGGATATATAGCAGGTGGAAGAATGGATATAGAGCAGGTAGAATGGATATAGAGCAGGTGAAATGGATTTAGAGCAGGTGGAATGGATATAGAGCAGGTGGAATGGATATAGAGCAGGTGCAATGGATATATATAGAGCAGGTGGTATGGATATAGAGCAGGTGGAATGGATATAGAGCAGGTATAATGGATATTGAGCAGGTGGAATGGATATAGAGCAGGTGGAATGGATATATAGCAGGTAGAATCCATATAGAGCAGGTGCAATGGATATATAGCAGGTAGAATCGATATAGAGCAGGTGGAATGGATATAGAGCAGGTGGAATGGATATATAGCAGGTGGAATGGATATAGAGCAGGTGGAATGGATATAGAGCAGGTGCAATGGATATATAACAGGTGGAATGGATATAGAGCAGGTGGAATGGATATAGAGCAGGTGCAATGGATATATAACAGGTGGAATGGATATAGAGCAGGTAGAATGGATATAGAGCAGGTGCAATGGATATAGAGCAGGTGGAATGGATATAGAGCAGGTGCAATGGATATAGAGCAGGTGGAATGGATATAGAGCAGGTGCAATGGATATAGAGCAGGTGGAATGGATATAGAGCAGGTGGAATGGATATAGAGCAGGTGGAATGGATATAGAGCAGGTGGAATGGATATAGAGCAGGTGCAATGGATATATAGCAGGTGGAATGGATATAGAGCAGGTGGAATGGATATAGAGCAGGTGCAATGGATATAGAGCAGGTGGAATGGATATAGAGCAGGTAGAATGGATATATAGCAGGTAGAATCGATATAGAGCAGGTGGAATGGATATAGAGCAGGTGGAATGGATATATAGCAGGTGCAATGGATATAGAGCAGGTGGAATGGATATAGAGCAGGTGGAATGGATATAGAGCAGGTGGAATGGATATAGAGCAGGTGGAATGGATATAGATCAGGTGGAATGGATATAGAGCAGGTGGAATGGATGTAGAGCAGGTGGAATGGATATATAGCAGGTAGAATCGATATAGAGCAGGTGGAATGGATATAAAGCAGGTGGAATGGATATATAGCAGGTAGAATCCATATAGAGCAGGTGCAATGGTTATATAGCAGGTGGAATGGATATAGAGCAGGTGGAATGGATATAGAGCAGGTAGAATGGATATAGAGCAGGTGGAATGGATATAGAGCAGGTGGAATGGATATAGAGCAGGTGCAATGGATATATAGCAGGTGGAATGGATATAGAGCAGGTGGAATGGATATTGAGCAGGTGCAATATATATAGAGCAGGTGGAATGGATATAGAGCAGGTGCAATGGATATAGAGCAGGTGGAATGGATATAGAGCAGGTGGAATGGATATAGAGCAGGTGCAATGGATATATAGCAGGTGGAATGGATATAGAGCAGGTGGAATGGATATATAGTAGGTAGAATCGATATAGATCAGGTGGAATGGATATAGAGCAGGTGGAATGGATATAGAGCAGGTGGAATGGATATAGAGCAGGTGGAATGGATATAGAGCAGGTGCAATGGATATATAGCAGGTGGAATGGATATAGAGCAGGTGGAATGGATATATAGCAGGTGCAATGGATATATAGCAGGTGGAATGGATATAGAGCAGGTGGAATGGATATATAGCAGGTAGAATCCATATAGAGCAGGTGCAATGGATATATAGCAGGTGGAATGGATATAGAGCAGGTGGAATGGATATAGAGCAGGTAGAATGGATATAGAGCAGGTGGAATGGATATAGAGCAGGTGGAATGGATATAGAGCAGGTGCAATGGATATATAGCATGTGGAATGGATATAGAGCAGGTGGAATGGATATAGAGCAGGTGCAATGGATATAGAGCAGGTGGAATGGATATAGAGCAGGTGCAATGGATATAGAGCAGGTGGAATGGATATAGAGCAGGTAGAATGGATATAGAGCAGGTAGAATCGATATAGAGCAGGTGCAATGGATATAGAGCAGGTGGAATGGATATAGAGCAGGTGGAATGGATATAGAGCAGGTGGAATGGATATAGAGCAGGTGCAATGGATATATAGCAGGTGGAATGGATATAGAGCAGGTAGAATAGATATAGAGCAGGTGCAATGGATATATAGCAGGTAGAATCGATATAGAGCAGGTGCAATGGATATAGAGCAGGTGGAATGGATATAGAGCAGGTGGAATGGATATAGAGCAGGTGCAATGGATATATAGCAGGTGGAATGGATATAGAGCAGGTGGAATGGATATATAGCAGGTAGAATCCATATAGAGCAGGTGCAATGGATATATAGCAGGTGGAATGGATATAGAGCAGGTGGATTGGATATAGAGCAGGTAGAATGGATATAGAGCAGGTGGAATGGATATAGAGCAGGTGCAATGGATATATAGCAGGTGGAATGTATATAGAGCAGGTGGAATGGATATATAGCAGGTAGAATCGATATAGATCAGGTGGAATGGATATAGAGCAGGTGCTATGGATATAGAGCAGGTGGAATGGATATAGTGCAGGTAGAATGGATATAGAGCAGGTGGAATGGATATAGAGCAGGTGCAATGGATATATAGCAGGTAGAATCGATATAGATCAGGTGGAATGGATATAGAGCAGGTGCTATGGATATAGAGCAGGTGGAATGGATATAGTGCAGGTAGAATGGATATAGAGCAGGTGGAATGGATATAGAGCAGGTGCAATGGATATAGAGCAGGTGGAATGGATATATAGCAGGTAGAATCGATATAGAGCAGGTGGAATGGATATAGAGCAGGTGGAATGGATATAGAGCAGGTGCAATGGATATATAGCAGGTGGAATGGATATAGAGCAGGTAGAATGGATATAGAGCAGGTGCGATGGATATAGAGCAGGTGGAATGGATATAGAGCGGGTAGAATGGATATAGAGCAGGTGCAATGGATATAGAGCAGGTGGAATGGATATAGAGCAGGTGGAATGGATATAGAGCAGGTGGAATGGATATACAGCAGGTGCAATGGATATATAGCAGGTGGAATGGATATAGAGCAGGTAGAATGGATATAGAGCAGGTGCAATGGATATATAGCAGGTAGAATCGATATAGAGCAGGTGCAATGGATATAGAGCAGGTGGAATGGATATAGAGCAGGTGGAATGGATATAGAGCAGGTGGAATGGATATAGAGCAGGTGCAATGGATATATAGCAGGTGGAATGGATATAGAGCAGGTGGAATGGATATATAGCAGGTAGAATCCATATAGAGCAGGTGCAATGGATATATAGCAGGTGGAATGGATATAGAGCAGGTGGAATGGATATAGAGCAGGTAGAATGGATATAGAGCAGGTGGAATGGATATAGAGCAGGTGCAACGGATATATAGCAGGTGGAATGGATATAGAGCAGGTGGAATGGATATATAGCAGGTAGAATCGATATAGAGCAGGTGCAATGGATATATAGCAGGTGGAATGGATATAGAGCAGGTGGAATGGATATAGAGCAGGTAGAATGGATATAGAGCAGGTGGAATGGATATAGAGCAGGTGGAATGGATATAGAGCAGGTGCAATGGATATGTAGCAGGTGGAATGGATATAGAGCAGGTGGAATGGATATAGAGCAGGTGCAATGGATATAGAGCAGGTGGAACGGATATAGAGCAGGTGCAATGGATATATAGCAGGTGGAAGAATGGATATAGAGCAGGTAGAATGGATATAGAGCAGGTGAAATGGATTTAGAGCAGGTGGAATGGATATAGAGCAGGTGGAATGGATATAGAGCAGGTGCAATGGATATATAGCAGGTGGAATGGATATAGAGCAGGTGGAATGGATATAGAGCAGGTAGAATGGATATATAGCAGGTAGAATCGATATAGATCAGGTGGAATGGATATAGAGCAGGTGGAATGGATATATAGCAGGTAGAATCGATATAGAGCAGGTGCAATGGATATAGAGCAGGTGGAATGGATATAGAGCAGGTGCAATGGATATATAGCAGGTGGAAGAATGGATATAGAGCAGGTAGAATGGATATAGAGCAGGTGAAATGGATTTAGAGCAGGTGGAATGGATATAGAGCAGGTGGAATGGATATAGAGCAGGTGCAATGGATATATATAGAGCAGGTGGTATGGATATAGAGCAGGTGGAATGGATATATAACAGGTGGAATGGATATAGAGCAGGTAGAATGGATATAGAGCAGGTGCAATGGATATAGAGCAGGTGGAATGGATATAGAGCAGGTGCAATGGATATAGAGCAGGTGGAATGGATATAGAGCAGGTGCAATGGATATAGAGCAGGTGGAATGGATATAGAGCAGGTGGAATGGATATAGAGCAGGTGGAATGGATATAGAGCAGGTGGAATGGATATAGAGCAGGTGCAATGGATATATAGCAGGTGGAATGGATATAGAGCAGGTGGAATGGATATAGAGCAGGTGCAATGGATATAGAGCAGGTGCAATGGATATATATAGAGCAGGTGGTATGGATATAGAGCAGGTGGAATGGATATAGAGCAGGTATAATGGATATTGAGCAGGTGGAATGGATATAGAGCAGGTGGAATGGATATATAGCAGGTAGAATCCATATAGAGCAGGTGCAATGGATATATAGCAGGTAGAATCGATATAGAGCAGGTGGAATGGATATAGAGCAGGTGGAATGGATATATAGCAGGTGGAATGGATATAGAGCAGGTGGAATGGATATAGAGCAGGTGCAATGGATATATAACAGGTGGAATGGATATAGAGCAGGTAGAATGGATATAGAGCAGGTGCAATGGATATAGAGCAGGTGGAATGCATATAGAGCAGGTGCAATGGATATAGAGCAGGTGGAATGGATATAGAGCAGGTGCAATGGATATAGAGCAGGTGGAATGGATATAGAGCAGGTGGAATGGATATAGAGCAGGTGGAATGGATATAGAGCAGGTGGAATGGATATAGAGCAGGTGCAATGGATATATAGCAGGTGGAATGGATATAGAGCAGGTGGAATGGATATAGAGCAGGTGCAATGGATATAGAGCAGGTGGAATGGATATAGAGCAGGTAGAATGGATATATAGCAGGTAGAATCGATATAGAGCAGGTGGAATGGATATAGAGCAGGTGGAATGGATATATAGCAGGTGCAATGGATATAGAGCAGGTGGAATGGATATAGAGCAGGTGGAATGGATATAGAGCAGGTGGAATGGATATAGAGCAGGTGGAATGGATATAGATCAGGTGGAATGGATATAGAGCAGGTGGAATGGATGTAGAGCAGGTGGAATGGATATATAGCAGGTAGAATCGATATAGAGCAGGTGGAATGGATATAAAGCAGGTGGAATGGATATATAGCAGGTAGAATCCATATAGAGCAGGTGCAATGGTTATATAGCAGGTGGAATGGATATAGAGCAGGTGGAATGGATATAGAGCAGGTAGAATGGATATAGAGCAGGTGGAATGGATATAGAGCAGGTGGAATGGATATAGAGCAGGTGCAATGGATATATAGCAGGTGGAATGGATATAGAGCAGGTGGAATGGATATTGAGCAGGTGCAATGGATATAGAGCAGGTGGAATGGATATAGAGCAGGTGCAATGGATATAGAGCAGGTGGAATGGATATAGAGCAGGTGGAATGGATATAGAGCAGGTGCAATGGATATATAGCAGGTGGAATGGATATAGAGCAGGTGGAATGGATATATAGTAGGTAGAATCGATATAGATCAGGTGGAATGGATATAGAGCAGGTGGAATGGATATAGAGCAGGTGGAATGGATATAGAGCAGGTGGAATGGATATAGAGCAGGTGCAATGGATATATAGCAGGTGGAATGGATATAGAGCAGGTGGAATGGATATATAGCAGGTGCAATGGATATATAGCAGGTGGAATGGATATAGAGCAGGTGGAATGGATATATAGCAGGTAGAATCCATATAGAGCAGGTGCAATGGATATATAGCAGGTGGAATGGATATAGAGCAGGTGGAATGGATATAGAGCAGGTAGAATGGATATAGACCAGGTGGAATGGATATAGAGCAGGTGGAATGGATATAGAGCAGGTGCAATGGATATATAGCATGTGGAATGGATATAGAGCAGGTGGAATGGATATAGAGCAGGTGCAATGGATATAGAGCAGGTGGAATGGATATAGAGCAGGTGCAATGGATATAGAGCAGGTGGAATGGATATAGAGCAGGTGGAATCCATATAGAGCAGGTGCAATGGATATATAGCAGGTAGAATCGATATAGAGCAGGTAGAATGGATATATAGCAGGTGGAATCGATATAGAGCAGGTGGAATGGATATAGAGCAGGTGCAATGGATATAGAGCAGGTGGAATGGATATAGAGCAGGTGGAATGGATATATAGCAGGTAGAATCGATATAGATCAGGTGGAATGGATATAGAGCAGGTTGAATGGATATAGAGCAGGTGGAATGGATATAGAGCAGGTGGAATGGATATAGAGCAGGTGCAATGGATATATAGCAGGTGGAATGGATATAGAGCAGGTGGAATGGATATAGAGCAGGTGCAATGGATATAGAGCAGGTGGAATGGATATAGAGCAGGTAGAATGGATATATAGCAGGTAGAATCGATATAGAGCAGGTGGAATGGATATAGAGCAGGTGGAATGGATATATAGCAGGTGCAATGGATATAGAGCAGGTGGAATGGATATAGAGCAGGTGGAATGGATATAGAGCAGGTGGAATGGATATAGAGCAGGTGGAATGGATATAGATCAGGTGGAATGGATATAGAGCAGGTGGAATGGATGTAGAGCAGGTGGAATGGATATATAGCAGGTAGAATCGATATAGAGCAGGTGGAATGGATATAGAGCAGGTGGAATGGATATATAGCAGGTAGAATCCATATAGAGCAGGTGCAATGGTTATATAGCAGGTGGAATGGATATAGAGCAGGTGGAATGGATATAGAGCAGGTAGAATGGATATAGAGCAGGTGGAATGGATATAGAGCAGGTGGAATGGATATAGAGCAGGTGCAATGGATATATAGCAGGTGGAATGGATATAGAGCAGGTGGAATGGATATATAGCAGGTGGAATGGATATAGAGCAGGTGGAATGGATATAGAGCAGGTGCAATGGATATAGAGCAGGTGGAATGGATATAGAGCAGGTGCAATGGATATAGAGCAGGTGGAATGGATATAGAGCAGGTGGAATGGATATAGAGCAGGTGCAATGGATATATAGCAGGTGGAATGGATATAGAGCAGGTGGAATGGATATATAGTAGGTAGAATCGATATAGATCAGGTGGAATGGATATAGAGCAGGTGGAATGGATATAGAGCAGGTGGAATGGATATAGAGCAGGTGGAATGGATATAGAGCACGTGCAATGGATATATAGCAGGTGGAATGGATATAGAGCAGGTGGAATGGATATAGAGCAGGTGGAATGGATATACAGCAGGTGCAATGGATATATAGCAGGTGGAATGGATATAGAGCAGGTAGAATGGATATAGAGCAGGTGCAATGGATATATAGCAGGTAGAATCGATATAGAGCAGGTGCAATGGATATAGAGCAGGTGGAATGGATATAGAGCAGGTGGAATGGATATAGAGCAGGTGGAATGGATATAGAGCAGGTGCAATGGATATATAGCAGGTGGAATGGATATAGAGCAGGTGGAATGGATATATAGCAGGTAGAATCCATATAGAGCAGGTGCAATGGATATATAGCAGGTGGAATGGATATAGAGCAGGTGGAATGGATATAGAGCAGGTAGAATGGATATAGAGCAGGTGGAATGGATATAGAGCAGGTGCAATGGATATATAGCAGGTGGAATGGATATAGAGCAGGTGGAATGGATATATAGCAGGTAGAATCGATATAGATCAGGTGGAATGGATATAGAGCAGGTGCAATGGATATAGAGCAGGTGGAATGGATATAGAGCAGGTGGAATGGATATAGAGCAGGTGCAATGGATATATAGCAGGTGGAATGGATATAGAGCAGGTGCAATGGATATATAGCAGGTGGAATGGATATAGAGCAGGTGGAATGGATATATAGCAGGTGGAATGGATATAGAGCAGGTGGAATGGATATAGAGCAGGTAGAATGGATATAGAGCAGGTGGAATGGATATAGAGCAGGTGGAATGGATATAGAGCAGGTGCAATGGATATGTAGCAGGTGGAATTGATATAGAGCAGGTGGAATGGATATAGAGCAGGTGCAATGGATATAGAGCAGGTGGAATGGATATAGAGCAGGTGCAATGGATATAGAGCAGGTGGAATGGATATAGAGCAGGTGGAATGGATATAGAGCAGGTGCAATGGATATATAGCAGGTGGAATGGATATAGAGCAGGTGGAATGGATATATAGCAGGTAGAATCGATATAGATCAGGTGGAATGGATATAGAGCAGGTGGAATGGATATATAGCAGGTAGAATCGATATAGAGCAGGTGCAATGGATATAGAGCAGGTGGAATGGATATAGAGCAGGTGCAATGGATATATAGCAGGTGGAATGGATATAGAGCAGGTAGAATGGATATAGAGCAGGTGAAATGGATTTAGAGCAGGTGGAATGGATATAGAGCAGGTGGAATGGATATAGAGCAGGTGCAATGGATATATATAGAGCAGGTGGTATGGATATAGAGCAGGTGGAATGGATATAGAGCAGGTATAATGGATATTGAGCAGGTGGAATGGATATAGAGCAGGTGGAATGGATATATAGCAGGTAGAATCCATATAGAGCAGGTGCAATGGATATATAGCAGGTAGAATCGATATAGAGCAGGTGGAATGGATATAGAGCAGGTGGAATGGATATATAGCAGGTGGAATGGATATAGAGCAGGTGGAATGGATATAGAGCAGGTGCAATGGATATATAACAGGTGGAATGGATATAGAGCAGGTAGAATGGATATAGAGCAGGTGCAATGGATATAGAGCAGGTGGAATGGATATAGAGCAGGTGCAATGGATATAGAGCAGGTGGAATGGATATAGAGCAGGTGCAATGGATATAGAGCAGGTGGAATGGATATAGAGCAGGTGGAATGGATATAGAGCAGGTGGAATGGATATAGAGCAGGTGGAATGGATATAGAGCAGGTGCAATGGATATATAGCAGGTGGAATGGATATAGAGCAGGTGGAATGGATATAGAGCAGGTGCAATGGATATAGAGCAGGTGGAATGGATATAGAGCAGGTAGAATGGATATATAGCAGGTAGAATCGATATAGAGCAGGTGGAATGGATATAGAGCAGGTGGAATGGATATATAGCAGGTGCAATGGATATAGAGCAGGTGGAATGGATATAGAGCAGGTGGAATGGATATAGAGCAGGTGGAATGGATATAGAGCAGGTGGAATGGATATAGATCAGGTGGAATGGATATAGAGCAGGTGGAATGGATGTAGAGCAGGTGGAATGGATATATAGCAGGTAGAATCGATATAGAGCAGGTGGAATGGATATAGAGCAGGTGGAATGGATATATAGCAGGTAGAATCCATATAGAGCAGGTGCAATGGTTATATAGCAGGTGGAATGGATATAGAGCAGGTGGAATGGATATAGAGCAGGTAGAATGGATATAAAGCAGGTGGAATGGATATAGAGCAGGTGGAATGGATATAGAGCAGGTGCAATGGATATATAGCAGGTGGAATGGATATAGAGCAGGTGGAATGGATATTGAGCAGGTGCAATGGATATAGAGCAGGTGGAATGGATATAGAGCAGGTGCAATGGATATAGAGCAGGTGGAATGGATATAGAGCAGGTGGAATGGATATAGAGCAGGTGCAATGGATATATAGCAGGTGGAATGGATATAGAGCAGGTGGAATGGATATATAGTAGGTAGAATCGATATAGATCAGGTGGAATGGATATAGAGCAGGTGGAATGGATATAGAGCAGGTGGAATGGATATAGAGCAGGTGGAATGGATATAGAGCAGGTGCAATGGATATATAGCAGGTGGAATGGATATAGAGCAGGTGGAATGGATATATAGCAGGTGCAATGGATATATAGCAGGTGGAATGGATATAGAGCAGGTGGAATGGATATATAGCAGGTAGAATCCATATAGAGCAGGTGCAATGGATATATAGCAGGTGGAATGGATATAGAGCAGGTGGAATGGATATAGAGCAGGTAGAATGGATATAGAGCAGGTGGAATGGATATAGAGCAGGTGGAATGGATATAGAGCAGGTGCAATGGATATATAGCATGTGGAATCCATATAGAGCAGGTGCAATGGATATATAGCAGGTGGAATGGATATAGAGCAGGTGGAATGGATATAGAGCAGGTAGAATGGATATAGAGCAGGTGGAATGGATATAGAGCAGGTGGAATGGATATAGAGCAGGTGCAATGGATATAGAGCAGGTGGAATGGATATAGAGCAGGTGCAATGGATATAGAGCAGGTAGAATGGATATAGAGCAGGTGGAATGGATATAGAGCAGGTGCAATGGATATAGAGCAGGTGGAATGGATATAGAGCAGGTGGAATGGATATATAGCAGGTAGAATCGATATAGATCAGGTGGAATGGATATAGAGCAGGTTGAATGGATATAGAGCAGGTGGAATGGATATAGAGCAGGTGGAATGGATATATAGCAGGTAGAATCGATATAGATCAGGTGGAATGGATATAGAGCAGGTTGAATGGATATAGAGCAGGTGGAATGGATATAGAGCAGGTGGAATGGATATAGAGCAGGTGGAATGGATATAGAGCAGGTGGAATGGATATAGAGCAGGTGGAATGGATATAGAGCAGGTGGAATGGATATAGAGCAGGTGGAATGGATATAGAGCAGGTGGAATGGATATAGAGCAGGTGGAATGGATATAGAGCAGGTGGAATGGATATATAGCAGGTAGAATCGATATAGAGCAGGTGGAATGGATATAGAGCAGGTGGAATGGATATATAGCAGGTAGAATCCATATAGAGCAGGTGCAATGGTTATATAGCAGGTGGAATGGATATAGAGCAGGTGGAATGGATATAGAGCAGGTAGAATGGATATAGAGCAGGTGGAATGGATATAGAGCAGGTGGAATGGATATAGAGCAGGTGCAATGGATATATAGCAGGTGGAATGGATATAGAGCAGGTGGAATGGATATAGAGCAGGTGCAATGGATATAGAGCAGGTGGAATGGATATAGAGCAGGTGCAATGGATATAGAGCAGGTGGAATGGATATAGAGCAGGTGGAATGGATATAGAGCAGGTGCAATGGATATATAGCAGGTGGAATGGATATAGAGCAGGTGGAATGGATATATAGTAGGTAGAATCGATATAGATCAGGTGGAATGGATATAGAGCAGGTGGAATGGATATAGAGCAGGTGGAATGGATATAGAGCAGGTGGAATGGATATAGAGCAGGTGCAATGGATATATAGCAGGTGGAATGGATATAGAGCAGGTGGAATGGATATAGAGCAGGTGCAATGGATATATAGCATGTGGAATGGATATAGAGCAGGTGGAATGGATATAGAGCAGGTGCAATGGATATAGAGCAGGTGGAATGGATATAGAGCAGGTGCAATGGATATAGAGCAGGTAGAATGGATATAGAGCAGGTGGAATGGATATAGAGCAGGTGCAATGGATATAGAGCAGGTGGAATGGATATAGAGCAGGTGGAATGGATATATAGCAGGTAGAATCGATATAGATCAGGTGGAATGGATATAGAGCAGGTTGAATGGATATAGAGCAGGTGGAATGGATATAGAGCAGGTGGAATGGATATATAGCAGGTAGAATCGATATAGATCAGGTGGAATGGATATAGAGCAGGTTGAATGGATATAGAGCAGGTGGAATGGATATAGAGCAGGTGGAATGGATATAGAGCAGGTGCAATGGATATATAGCAGGTGGAATGGATATAGAGCAGGTGGAATGGATATAGAGCAGGTGCAATGGATATAGAGCAGGTGGAATGGATATAGAGCAGGTAGAATGGATATATAGCAGGTAGAATCGATATAGAGCAGGTGGAATGGATATAGAGCAGGTGGAATGGATATATAGCAGGTGCAATGGATATAGAGCAGGTGGAATGGATATAGAGCAGGTGGAATGGATATAGAGCAGGTGGAATGGATATAGAGCAGGTGGAATGGATATAGATCAGGTGGAATGGATATAGAGCAGGTGGAATGGATGTAGAGCAGGTGGAATGGATATATAGCAGGTAGAATCGATATAGAGCAGGTGGAATGGATATAGAGCAGGTGGAATGGATATATAGCAGGTAGAATCCATATAGAGCAGGTGCAATGGTTATATAGCAGGTGGAATGGATATAGAGCAGGTGCAATGGATATATAGCAGGTGGAATGGATATAGAGCAGGTAGAATGGATATAGAGCAGGTGGAATGGATATAGAGCAGGTGGAATGGATATAGAGCAGGTGCAATGGATATATAGCAGGTGGAATGGATATAGAGCAGGTGGAATGGATATAGAGCAGGTGCAATGGATATAGAGCAGGTGGAATGGATATAGAGCAGGTGCAATGGATATAGAGCAGGTGGAATGGATATAGAGCAGGTGGAATGGATATAGAGCAGGTGCAATGGATATATAGCAGGTGGAATGGATATAGAGCAGGTGGAATGGATATATAGTAGGTAGAATCGATATAGATCAGGTGGAATGGATATAGAGCAGGTGGAATGGATATAGAGCAGGTGGAATGGATATAGAGCAGGTGGAATGGATATATAGCAGGTAGAATCGATATAGAGCAGGTGGAATGGATATAGAGCAGGTGGAATGGATATATAGCAGGTGCAATGGATATAGAGCAGGTGGAATGGATATAGAGCAGGTGGAATGGATATAGAGCAGGTGGAATGGATATAGAGCAGGTGGAATGGATATAGATCAGGTGGAATGGATATAGAGCAGGTGGAATGGATGTAGAGCAGGTGGAATGGATATATAGCAGGTAGAATCGATATAGAGCAGGTGGAATGGATATAGAGCAGGTGGAATGGATATATAGCAGGTAGAATCCATATAGAGCAGGTGCAATGGTTATATAGCAGGTGGAATGGATATAGAGCAGGTGGAATGGATATAGAGCAGGTAGAATGGATATAGAGCAGGTGGAATGGATATAGAGCAGGTGGAATGGATATAGAGCAGGTGCAATGGATATATAGCAGGTGGAATGGATATAGAGCAGGTGGAATGGATATTGAGCAGGTGCAATGGATATAGAGCAGGTGGAATGGATATAGAGCAGGTGCAATGGATATAGAGCAGGTGGAATGGATATAGAGCAGGTGGAATGGATATAGAGCAGGTGCAATGGATATATAGCAGGTGGAATGGATATAGAGCAGGTGGAATGGATATAGAGCAGGTGCAATGGATATAGAGCAGGTGGAATGGATATAGAGCAGGTGGAATGGATATAGAGCAGGTGCAATGGATATATAGCAGGTGGAATGGATATAGAGCAGGTGGAATGGATATATAGCAGGTAGAATCGATATAGAGCAGGTGGAATGGATATAGAGCAGGTGGAATGGATATAGAGCAGGTGCAATGGATATATAGCAGGTGGAATGGATATAGAGCAGGTAGAATGGATATAGAGCAGGTGCAATGGATATAGAGCAGGTGGAATGGATATAGAGCAGGTAGAATCGATATAGAGCAGGTGCAATGGATATAGAGCAGGTGGAATGGATATAGAGCAGGTGGAATGGATATAGAGCAGGTGGAATGGATATAGAGCAGGTGCAATGGATATATAGCAGGTGGAATGGATATAGAGCAGGTAGAATGGATATAGAGCAGGTGCAATGGATATATAGCAGGTAGAATCGATATAGAGCAGGTGCAATGGATATAGAGCAGGTGGAATGGATATAGAGCAGGTGGAATGGATATAGAGCAGGTGGAATGGATATAGAGCAGGTGCAATGGATATATAGCAGGTGGAATGGATATAGAGCAGGTGGAATGGATATATAGCAGGTAGAATCCATATAGAGCAGGTGCAATGGATATATAGCAGGTGGAATGGATATAGAGCAGGTGGATTGGATATAGAGCAGGTAGAATGGATATAGAGCAGGTGGAATGGATATAGAGCAGGTGCAATGGATATATAGCAGGTGGAATGGATATAGAGCAGGTGGAATGGATATATAGCAGGTAAAATCGATATAGATCAGGTGGAATGGATATAGAGCAGGTGCAATGGATATAGAGCAGGTGGAATGGATATAGTGCAGGTAGAATGGATATAGAGCAGGTGGAATGGATATAGAGCAGGTGCAATGGATATAGAGCAGGTGGAATGGATATATAGCAGGTAGAATCGATATAGAGCAGGTGGAATGGATATAGAGCAGGTGGAATGGATATAGAGCAGGTGCAATGGATATATAGCAGGTGGAATGGATATAGAGCAGGTAGAATGGATATAGAGCAGGTGCAATGGATATAGAGCAGGTGGAATGGATATAGAGCGGGTAGAATGGATATAGAGCAGGTGCAATGGATATAGAGCAGGTGGAATGGATATAGAGCAGGTGCAATGGATATATAGCAGGTGGAATGGATATAGAGCAGGTGGAATGGATATAGAGCAGGTGGAATGGATATAGAGCAGGTGGAATGGATATAGAGCAGGTGCAATGGATATATAGCAGGTGGAATGGATATAGAGCAGGTAGAATGGATATAGAGCAGGTGCAATGGATATAGAGCAGGTGGAATGGATATAGAGCAGGTAGAATCGATATAGAGCAGGTGCAATGGATATAGAGCAGGTGGAATGGATATAGAGCAGGTGGAATGGATATAGAGCAGGTGGAATGGATATAGAGCAGGTGCAATGGATATATAGCAGGTGGAATGGATATAGAGCAGGTAGAATAGATATAGAGCAGGTGCAATGGATATATAGCAGGTAGAATCGATATAGAGCAGGTGCAATGGATATAGAGCAGGTGGAATGGATATAGAGCAGGTGGAATGGATATAGAGCAGGTGCAATGGATATATAGCAGGTGGAATGGATATAGAGCAGGTGGAATGGATATATAGCAGGTAGAATCCATATAGAGCAGGTGCAATGGATATATAGCAGGTGGAATGGATATAGAGCAGGTGGATTGGATATAGAGCAGGTAGAATGGATATAGAGCAGGTGGAATGGATATAGAGCAGGTGCAATGGATATATAGCAGGTGGAATGTATATAGAGCAGGTGGAATGGATATATAGCAGGTAGAATCGATATAGATCAGGTGGAATGGATATAGAGCAGGTGCTATGGATATAGAGCAGGTGGAATGGATATAGTGCAGGTAGAATGGATATAGAGCAGGTGGAATGGATATAGAGCAGGTGCAATGGATATATAGCAGGTAGAATCGATATAGATCAGGTGGAATGGATATAGAGCAGGTGCTATGGATATAGAGCAGGTGGAATGGATATAGTGCAGGTAGAATGGATATAGAGCAGGTGGAATGGATATAGAGCAGGTGCAATGGATATAGAGCAGGTGGAATGGATATATAGCAGGTAGAATCGATATAGAGCAGGTGGAATGGATATAGAGCAGGTGGAATGGATATAGAGCAGGTGCAATGG
Source organism: Pemphredon lugubris (assembly GCA_933228935.1). Lineage (NCBI taxonomy): Eukaryota > Metazoa > Arthropoda > Insecta > Hymenoptera > Crabronidae > Pemphredon > Pemphredon lugubris. The sequence continues at coordinate 29,091,255 of OW121817.1, read as the reverse complement.
ATATATAGCAGGTGGAATGGATATAGAGCAGGTAGAATGGATATAGAGCAGGTGCGATGGATATAGAGCAGGTGGAATGGATATAGAGCGGGTAGAATGGATATAGAGCAGGTGCAATGGATATAGAGCAGGTGGAATGGATATAGAGCAGGTGGAATGGATATAGAGCAGGTGCAATGGATATATAGCAGGTGGAATGGATATAGAGCAGGTGGAATGGATATATAGCAGGTAGAATCGATATACAGCAGGTGGAATGGATATAGAGCAGGTGGAATGGATATAGAGCAGGTGCAATGGATATATAGCAGGTGGAATGGATATAGAGCAGGTAGAATGGATATAGAGCAGGTGCAATGGATATAGAGCAGGTGGAATGGATATAGAGCAGGTAGAATCGATATAGAGCAGGTGCAATGGATATAGAGCAGGTGGAATGGATATAGAGCAGGTGGAATGGATATAGAGCAGGTGGAATGGATATACAGCAGGTGCAATGGATATATAGCAGGTGGAATGGATATAGAGCAGGTAGAATGGATATAGAGCAGGTGCAATGGATATATAGCAGGTAGAATCGATATAGAGCAGGTGCAATGGATATAGAGCAGGTGGAATGGATATAGAGCAGGTGGAATGGATATAGAGCAGGTGGAATGGATATAGAGCAGGTGCAATGGATATATAGCAGGTGGAATGGATATAGAGCAGGTGGAATGGATATATAGCAGGTAGAATCCATATAGAGCAGGTGCAATGGATATATAGCAGGTGGAATGGATATAGAGCAGGTGGAATGGATATAGAGCAGGTAGAATGGATATAGAGCAGGTGGAATGGATATAGAGCAGGTGCAATGGATATATAGCAGGTGGAATGGATATAGAGCAGGTGGAATGGATATATAGCAGGTAGAATCGATATAGAGCAGGTGCAATGGATATATAGCAGGTGGAATGGATATAGAGCAGGTGGAATGGATATAGAGCAGGTAGAATGGATATAGAGCAGGTGGAATGGATATAGAGCAGGTGGAATGGATATAGAGCAGGTGCAATGGATATGTAGCAGGTGGAATGGATATAGAGCAGGTGGAATGGATATAGAGCAGGTGCAATGGATATAGAGCAGGTGGAATGGATATAGAGCAGGTGCAATGGATATAGAGCAGGTGGAATGGATATAGAGCAGGTGGAATGGATATAGAGCAGGTGGAATGGATATATAGCAGGTAGAATCGATATAGAGCAGGTGCAATGGATATAGAGCAGGTGGAATGGATATAGAGCAGGTGCAATGGATATATAGCAGGTGGAAGAATGGATATAGAGCAGGTAGAATGGATATAGAGCAGGTGAAATGGATTTAGAGCAGGTGGAATGGATATAGAGCAGGTGGAATGGATATAGAGCAGGTGCAATGGATATATAGCAGGTAGAATCGATATAGAGCAGGTGGAATGGATATAGAGCAGGTGGAATGGATATATAGCAGGTGGAATGGATATAGAGCAGGTGGAATGGATATAGAGCAGGTGCAATGGATATATAACAGGTGGAATGGATATAGAGCAGGTAGAATGGATATAGAGCAGGTGCAATGGATATAGAGCAGGTGGAATGGATATAGAGCAGGTGCAATGGATATAGAGCAGGTGGAATGGATATAGAGCAGGTGCAATGGATATAGAGCAGGTGGAATGGATATAGAGCAGGTGGAATGGATATAGAGCAGGTGGAATGGATATAGAGCAGGTGGAATGGATATAGAGCAGGTGCAATGGATATATAGCAGGTGGAATGGATATAGAGCAGGTGGAATGGATATAGAGCAGGTGCAATGGATATAGAGCAGGTGGAATGGATATAGAGCAGGTAGAATGGATATATAGCAGGTAGAATCGATATAGAGCAGGTGGAATGGATATAGAGCAGGTGGAATGGATATATAGCAGGTGCAATGGATATAGAGCAGGTGGAATGGATATAGAGCAGGTGGAATGGATATAGAGCAGGTGGAATGGATATAGAGCAGGTGGAATGGATATAGATCAGGTGGAATGGATATAGAGCAGGTGGAATGGATGTAGAGCAGGTGGAATGGATATATAGCAGGTAGAATCGATATAGAGCAGGTGGAATGGATATAAAGCAGGTGGAATGGATATATAGCAGGTAGAATCCATATAGAGCAGGTGCAATGGTTATATAGCAGGTGGAATGGATATAGAGCAGGTGGAATGGATATAGAGCAGGTAGAATGGATATAGAGCAGGTGGAATGGATATAGAGCAGGTGGAATGGATATAGAGCAGGTGCAATGGATATATAGCAGGTGGAATGGATATAGAGCAGGTGGAATGGATATTGAGCAGGTGCAATGGATATAGAGCAGGTGGAATGGATATAGAGCAGGTGCAATGGATATAGAGCAGGTGGAATGGATATAGAGCAGGTGGAATGGATATAGAGCAGGTGCAATGGATATATAGCAGGTGGAATGGATATAGAGCAGGTGGAATGGATATATAGTAGGTAGAATCGATATAGATCAGGTGGAATGGATATAGAGCAGGTGGAATGGATATAGAGCAGGTGGAATGGATATAGAGCAGGTGGAATGGATATAGAGCAGGTGCAATGGATATATAGCAGGTGGAATGGATATAGAGCAGGTGGAATGGATATATAGCAGGTGCAATGGATATATAGCAGGTGGAATGGATATAGAGCAGGTGGAATGGATATATAGCAGGTAGAATCCATATAGAGCAGGTGCAATGGATATATAGCAGGTGGAATGGATATAGAGCAGGTGGAATGGATATAGAGCAGGTAGAATGGATATAGAGCAGGTGGAATGGATATAGAGCAGGTGGAATGGATATAGAGCAGGTGCAATGGATATATAGCATGTGGAATGGATATAGAGCAGGTGGAATGGATATAGAGCAGGTGCAATGGATATAGAGCAGGTGGAATGGATATAGAGCAGGTGCAATGGATATAGAGCAGGTGGAATGGATATAGAGCAGGTAGAATGGATATAGAGCAGGTGGAATGGATATAGAGCAGGTGCAATGGATATATAGCAGGTGGAATGGATATAGAGCAGGTGGAATGGATATATAGCAGGTAGAATCGATATAGAGCAGGTGCAATGGATATATAGCAGGTGGAATGGATATAGAGCAGGTGGAATGGATATAGAGCAGGTAGAATGGATATAGAGCAGGTGGAATGGATATAGAGCAGGTGGAATGGATATAGAGCAGGTGCAATGGATATGTAGCAGGTGGAATGGATATAGAGCAGGTGGAATGGATATAGAGCAGGTGCAATGGATATAGAGCAGGTGGAACGGATATAGAGCAGGTGCAATGGATATAGAGCAGGTGGAATGGATATAGAGCAGGTGGAATGGATATAGAGCAGGTGCAATGGATATATAGCAGGTGGAATGGATATAGAGCAGGTGGAATGGATATATAGCAGGTAGAATCGATATAGATCAGGTGGAATGGATATAGAGCAGGTGGAATGGATATATAGCAGGTAGAATCGATATAGAGCAGGTGCAATGGATATAGAGCAGGTGGAATGGATATAGAGCAGGTGCAATGGATATATAGCAGGTGGAAGAATGGATATAGAGCAGGTAGAATGGATATAGAGCAGGTGAAATGGATTTAGAGCAGGTGGAATGGATATAGAGCAGGTGGAATGGATATAGAGCAGGTGCAATGGATATATATAGAGCAGGTGGTATGGATATAGAGCAGGTGGAATGGATATAGAGCAGGTATAATGGATATTGAGCAGGTGGAATGGATATAGAGCAGGTGGAATGGATATATAGCAGGTAGAATCCATATAGAGCAGGTGCAATGGATATATAGCAGGTAGAATCGATATAGAGCAGGTGGAATGGATATAGAGCAGGTGGAATGGATATATAGCAGGTGGAATGGATATAGAGCAGGTGGAATGGATATAGAGCAGGTGCAATGGATATATAACAGGTGGAATGGATATAGAGCAGGTAGAATGGATATAGAGCAGGTGCAATGGATATAGAGCAGGTGGAATGGATATAGAGCAGGTGCAATGGATATAGAGCAGGTGGAATGGATATAGAGCAGGTGCAATGGATATAGAGCAGGTGGAATGGATATAGAGCAGGTGGAATGGATATAGAGCAGGTGGAATGGATATAGAGCAGGTGGAATGGATATAGAGCAGGTGCAATGGATATATAGCAGGTGGAATGGATATAGAGCAGGTGGAATGGATATAGAGCAGGTGCAATGGATATAGAGCAGGTGGAATGGATATAGAGCAGGTAGAATGGATATATAGCAGGTAGAATCGATATAGAGCAGGTGGAATGGATATAGAGCAGGTGGAATGGATATATAGCAGGTGCAATGGATATAGAGCAGGTGGAATGGATATAGAGCAGGTGGAATGGATATAGAGCAGGTGGAATGGATATAGAGCAGGTGGAATGGATATAGATCAGGTGGAATGGATATAGAGCAGGTGGAATGGATATAGAGCAGGTGGAATGGATATATAGCAGGTAGAATCGATATAGAGCAGGTGGAATGGATATAAAGCAGGTGGAATGGATATATAGCAGGTAGAATCCATATAGAGCAGGTGCAATGGTTATATAGCAGGTGGAATGGATATAGAGCAGGTGGAATGGATATAGAGCAGGTAGAATGGATATAGAGCAGGTGGAATGGATATAGAGCAGGTGGAATGGATATAGAGCAGGTGCAATGGATATATAGCAGGTGGAATGGATATAGAGCAGGTGGAATGGATATTGAGCAGGTGCAATGGATATAGAGCAGGTGGAATGGATATAGAGCAGGTGCAATGGATATAGAGCAGGTGGAATGGATATAGAGCAGGTGCAATGGATATATAGCAGGTGGAATGGATATAGAGCAGGTGGAATGGATATATAGTAGGTAGAATCGATATAGATCAGGTGGAATGGATATAGAGCAGGTGGAATGGATATAGAGCAGGTGGAATGGATATAGAGCAGGTGGAATGGATATAGAGCAGGTGCAATGGATATATAGCAGGTGGAATGGATATAGAGCAGGTGGAATGGATATATAGCAGGTGCAATGGATATATAGCAGGTGGAATGGATATAGAGCAGGTGGAATGGATATATAGCAGGTAGAATCCATATAGAGCAGGTGCAATGGATATATAGCAGGTGGAATGGATATAGAGCAGGTGGAATGGATATAGAGCAGGTAGAATGGATATAGAGCAGGTGGAATGGATATAGAGCAGGTGGAATGGATATAGAGCAGGTGCAATGGATATATAGCATGTGGAATGGATATAGAGCAGGTGGAATGGATATAGAGCAGGTGCAATGGATATAGAGCAGGTGGAATGGATATAGAGCAGGTGCAATGGATATAGAGCAGGTGGAATGGATATAGAGCAGGTGGAATCCATATAGAGCAGGTGCAATGGATATATAGCAGGTAGAATCGATATAGAGCAGGTAGAATGGATATATAGCAGGTGGAATCGATATAGAGCAGGTGGAATGGATATAGAGCAGGTGCAATGGATATAGAGCAGGTGGAATGGATATAGAGCAGGTGGAATGGATATATAGCAGGTAGAATCGATATAGATCAGGTGGAATGGATATAGAGCAGGTTGAATGGATATAGAGCAGGTGGAATGGATATAGAGCAGGTGGAATGGATATAGAGCAGGTGCAATGGATATATAGCAGGTGGAATGGATATAGAGCAGGTGGAATGGATATAGAGCAGGTGCAATGGATATAGAGCAGGTGGAATGGATATAGAGCAGGTAGAATGGATATATAGCAGGTAGAATCGATATAGAGCAGGTGGAATGGATATAGAGCAGGTGGAATGGATATATAGCAGGTGCAATGGATATAGAGCAGGTGGAATGGATATAGAGCAGGTGGAATGGATATAGAGCAGGTGGAATGGATATAGAGCAGGTGGAATGGATATAGATCAGGTGGAATGGATATAGAGCAGGTGGAATGGATGTAGAGCAGGTGGAATGGATATATAGCAGGTAGAATCGATATAGAGCAGGTGGAATGGATATAGAGCAGGTGGAATGGATATATAGCAGGTAGAATCCATATAGAGCAGGTGCAATGGTTATATAGCAGGTGGAATGGATATAGAGCAGGTGGAATGGATATAGAGCAGGTAGAATGGATATAGAGCAGGTGGAATGGATATAGAGCAGGTGGAATGGATATAGAGCAGGTGCAATGGATATATAGCAGGTGGAATGGATATAGAGCAGGTGGAATGGATATAGAGCAGGTGCAATGGATATAGAGCAGGTGGAATGGATATAGAGCAGGTGGAATGGATATATAGTAGGTAGAATCGATATAGATCAGGTGGAATGGATATAGAGCAGGTGGAATGGATATAGAGCAGGTGGAATGGATATAGAGCAGGTGGAATGGATATAGAGCACGTGCAATGGATATATAGCAGGTGGAATGGATATAGAGCAGGTGGAATGGATATAGAGCAGGTGGAATGGATATACAGCAGGTGCAATGGATATATAGCAGGTGGAATGGATATAGAGCAGGTAGAATGGATATAGAGCAGGTGCAATGGATATATAGCAGGTAGAATCGATATAGAGCAGGTGCAATGGATATAGAGCAGGTGGAATGGATATAGAGCAGGTGGAATGGATATAGAGCAGGTGGAATGGATATAGAGCAGGTGCAATGGATATATAGCAGGTGGAATGGATATAGAGCAGGTGGAATGGATATATAGCAGGTAGAATCCATATAGAGCAGGTGCAATGGATATATAGCAGGTGGAATGGATATAGAGCAGGTGGAATGGATATAGAGCAGGTAGAATGGATATAGAGCAGGTGGAATGGATATAGAGCAGGTGGAATGGATATAGAGCAGGTGCAATGGATATATAGCAGGTGGAATGGATATAGAGCAGGTGGAATGGATATAGAGCAGGTGCAATGGATATAGAGCAGGTGGAATGGATATAGAGCAGGTGCAATGGATATAGAGCAGGTGGAATGGATATAGAGCAGGTGGAATGGATATAGAGCAGGTGCAATGGATATATAGCAGGTGGAATGGATATAGAGCAGGTGGAATGGATATATAGTAGGTAGAATCGATATAGATCAGGTGGAATGGATATAGAGCAGGTGGAATGGATATAGAGCAGGTGGAATGGATATAGAGCAGGTGGAATGGATATAGAGCACGTGCAATGGATATATAGCAGGTGGAATGGATATAGAGCAGGTGGAATGGATATAGAGCAGGTGGAATGGATATACAGCAGGTGCAATGGATATATAGCAGGTGGAATGGATATAGAGCAGGTAGAATGGATATAGAGCAGGTGCAATGGATATATAGCAGGTAGAATCGATATAGAGCAGGTGCAATGGATATAGAGCAGGTGGAATGGATATAGAGCAGGTGGAATGGATATAGAGCAGGTGGAATGGATATAGAGCAGGTGCAATGGATATATAGCAGGTGGAATGGATATAGAGCAGGTGGAATGGATATATAGCAGGTAGAATCCATATAGAGCAGGTGCAATGGATATATAGCAGGTGGAATGGATATAGAGCAGGTGGAATGGATATAGAGCAGGTAGAATGGATATAGAGCAGGTGGAATGGATATAGAGCAGGTGCAATGGATATATAGCAGGTGGAATGGATATAGAGCAGGTGGAATGGATATATAGCAGGTAGAATCGATATAGATCAGGTGGAATGGATATAGAGCAGGTGCAATGGATATAGAGCAGGTGGAATGGATATAGAGCAGGTGGAATGGATATAGAGCAGGTGCAATGAATATATAGCAGGTGGAATGGATATAGAGCAGGTGCAATGGATATATAGCAGGTGGAATGGATATAGAGCAGGTGGAATGGATATATAGCAGGTAGAATCCATATAGAGCAGGTGCAATGGATATATAGCAGGTGGAATGGATATAGAGCAGGTGGAATGGATATAGAGCAGGTAGAATGGATATAGAGCAGGTGGAATGGATATAGAGCAGGTGGAATGGATATAGAGCAGGTGCAATGGATATGTAGCAGGTGGAATTGATATAGAGCAGGTGGAATGGATATAGAGCAGGTGCAATGGATATAGAGCAGGTGGAATGGATATAGAGCAGGTGCAATGGATATAGAGCAGGTGGAATGGATATAGAGCAGGTGGAATGGATATAGAGCAGGTGCAATGGATATATAGCAGGTGGAATGGATATAGAGCAGGTGGAATGGATATATAGCAGGTAGAATCGATATAGATCAGGTGGAATGGATATAGAGCAGGTGGAATGGATATATAGCAGGTAGAATCGATATAGAGCAGGTGCAATGGATATAGAGCAGGTGGAATGGATATAGAGCAGGTGCAATGGATATATAGCAGGTGGAATGGATATAGAGCAGGTAGAATGGATATAGAGCAGGTGAAATGGATTTAGAGCAGGTGGAATGGATATAGAGCAGGTGGAATGGATATAGAGCAGGTGCAATGGATATATATAGAGCAGGTGGTATGGATATAGAGCAGGTGGAATGGATATAGAGCAGGTATAATGGATATTGAGCAGGTGGAATGGATATAGAGCAGGTGGAATGGATATATAGCAGGTAGAATCCATATAGAGCAGGTGCAATGGATATATAGCAGGTAGAATCGATATAGAGCAGGTGGAATGGATATAGAGCAGGTGGAATGGATATATAGCAGGTGGAATGGATATAGAGCAGGTGGAATGGATATAGAGCAGGTGCAATGGATATATAACAGGTGGAATGGATATAGAGCAGGTAGAATGGATATAGAGCAGGTGCAATGGATATAGAGCAGGTGGAATGGATATAGAGCAGGTGCAATGGATATAGAGCAGGTGGAATGGATATAGAGCAGGTGCAATGGATATAGAGCAGGTGGAATGGATATAGAGCAGGTGGAATGGATATAGAGCAGGTGGAATGGATATAGAGCAGGTGGAATGGATATAGAGCAGGTGCAATGGATATATAGCAGGTGGAATGGATATAGAGCAGGTGGAATGGATATAGAGCAGGTGCAATGGATATAGAGCAGGTGGAATGGATATAGAGCAGGTAGAATGGATATATAGCAGGTAGAATCGATATAGAGCAGGTGGAATGGATATAGAGCAGGTGGAATGGATATATAGCAGGTGCAATGGATATAGAGCAGGTGGAATGGATATAGAGCAGGTGGAATGGATATAGAGCAGGTGGAATGGATATAGAGCAGGTGGAATGGATATAGATCAGGTGGAATGGATATAGAGCAGGTGGAATGGATGTAGAGCAGGTGGAATGGATATATAGCAGGTAGAATCGATATAGAGCAGGTGGAATGGATATAGAGCAGGTGGAATGGATATATAGCAGGTAGAATCCATATAGAGCAGGTGCAATGGATATATAGCAGGTGGAATGGATATAGAGCAGGTGGAATGGATATAGAGCAGGTAGAATGGATATAAAGCAGGTGGAATGGATATAGAGCAGGTGGAATGGATATAGAGCAGGTGCAATGGATATATAGCAGGTGGAATGGATATAGAGCAGGTGGAATGGATATTGAGCAGGTGCAATGGATATAGAGCAGGTGGAATGGATATAGAGCAGGTGCAATGGATATAGAGCAGGTGGAATGGATATAGAGCAGGTGGAATGGATATAGAGCAGGTGCAATGGATATATAGCAGGTGGAATGGATATAGAGCAGGTGGAATGGATATATAGTAGGTAGAATCGATATAGATCAGGTGGAATGGATATAGAGCAGGTGGAATGGATATAGAGCAGGTGGAATGGATATAGAGCAGGTGGAATGGATATAGAGCAGGTGCAATGGATATATAGCAGGTGGAATGGATATAGAGCAGGTGGAATGGATATATAGCAGGTGCAATGGATATATAGCAGGTGGAATGGATATAGAGCAGGTGGAATGGATATATAGCAGGTAGAATCCATATAGAGCAGGTGCAATGGATATATAGCAGGTGGAATGGATATAGAGCAGGTGGAATGGATATAGAGCAGGTAGAATGGATATAGAGCAGGTGGAATGGATATAGAGCAGGTGGAATGGATATAGAGCAGGTGCAATGGATATATAGCATGTGGAATGGATATAGAGCAGGTGGAATGGATATAGAGCAGGTGCAATGGATATAGAGCAGGTGGAATGGATATAGAGCAGGTGCAATGGATATAGAGCAGGTAGAATGGATATAGAGCAGGTGGAATGGATATAGAGCAGGTGCAATGGATATAGAGCAGGTGGAATGGATATAGAGCAGGTGGAATGGATATATAGCAGGTAGAATCGATATAGATCAGGTGGAATGGATATAGAGCAGGTTGAATGGATATAGAGCAGGTGGAATGGATATAGAGCAGGTGGAATGGATATATAGCAGGTAGAATCGATATAGATCAGGTGGAATGGATATAGAGCAGGTTGAATGGATATAGAGCAGGTGGAATGGATATAGAGCAGGTGGAATGGATATAGAGCAGGTGGAATGGATATAGAGCAGGTGGAATGGATATAGATCAGGTGGAATGGATATAGAGCAGGTGGAATGGATATAGAGCAGGTGGAATGGATATAGAGCAGGTGGAATGGATATAGAGCAGGTGGAATGGATGTAGAGCAGGTGGAATGGATATATAGCAGGTAGAATCGATATAGAGCAGGTGGAATGGATATAGAGCAGGTGGAATGGATATATAGCAGGTAGAATCCATATAGAGCAGGTGCAATGGTTATATAGCAGGTGGAATGGATATAGAGCAGGTGGAATGGATATAGAGCAGGTAGAATGGATATAGAGCAGGTGGAATGGATATAGAGCAGGTGGAATGGATATAGAGCAGGTGCAATGGATATATAGCAGGTGGAATGGATATAGAGCAGGTGGAATGGATATAGAGCAGGTGCAATGGATATAGAGCAGGTGGAATGGATATAGAGCAGGTGCAATGGATATAGAGCAGGTGGAATGGATATAGAGCAGGTGGAATGGATATAGAGCAGGTGCAATGGATATATAGCAGGTGGAATGGATATAGAGCAGGTGGAATGGATATATAGTAGGTAGAATCGATATAGATCAGGTGGAATGGATATAGAGCAGGTGGAATGGATATAGAGCAGGTGGAATGGATATAGAGCAGTTGGAATGGATATAGAGCAGGTGCAATGGATATATAGCAGGTGGAATGGATATAGAGCAGGTGGAATGGATATAGAGCAGGTGCAATGGATATATAGCATGTGGAATGGATATAGAGCAGGTGGAATGGATATAGAGCAGGTGCAATGGATATAGAGCAGGTGGAATGGATATAGAGCAGGTGCAATGGATATAGAGCAGGTAGAATCGATATAGATCAGGTGGAATGGATATAGAGCAGGTTGAATGGATATAGAGCAGGTGGAATGGATATAGAGCAGGTGGAATGGATATATAGCAGGTAGAATCGATATAGATCAGGTGGAATGGATATAGAGCAGGTTGAATGGATATAGAGCAGGTGGAATGGATATAGAGCAGGTGGAATGGATATAGAGCAGGTGCAATGGATATATAGCAGGTGGAATGGATATAGAGCAGGTGGAATGGATATAGAGCAGGTGCAATGGATATAGAGCAGGTGGAATGGATATAGAGCAGGTAGAATGGATATATAGCAGGTAGAATCGATATAGAGCAGGTGGAATGGATATAGAGCAGGTGGAATGGATATATAGCAGGTGCAATGGATATAGAGCAGGTGGAATGGATATAGAGCAGGTGGAATGGATATAGAGCAGGTGGAATGGATATAGAGCAGGTGGAATGGATATAGATCAGGTGGAATGGATATAGAGCAGGTGGAATGGATGTAGAGCAGGTGGAATGGATATATAGCAGGTAGAATCGATATAGAGCAGGTGGAATGGATATAGAGCAGGTGGAATGGATATATAGCAGGTAGAATCCATATAGAGCAGGTGCAATGGTTATATAGCAGGTGGAATGGATATAGAGCAGGTGCAATGGATATATAGCAGGTGGAATGGATATAGAGCAGGTAGAATGGATATAGAGCAGGTGGAATGGATATAGAGCAGGTGGAATGGATATAGAGCAGGTGCAATGGATATATAGCAGGTGGAATGGATATAGAGCAGGTGGAATGGATATAGAGCAGGTGCAATGGATATAGAGCAGGTGGAATGGATATAGAGCAGGTGCAATGGATATAGAGCAGGTGGAATGGATATAGAGCAGGTGGAATGGATATAGAGCAGGTGCAATGGATATATAGCAGGTGGAATGGATATAGAGCAGGTGGAATGGATATATAGTAGGTAGAATCGATATAGATCAGGTGGAATGGATATAGAGCAGGTGGAATGGATATAGAGCAGGTGGAATGGATATAGAGCAGGTGGAATGGATATAGAGCAGGTGCAATGGATATATAGCAGGTGGAATGGATATAGAGCAGGTGGAATGGATATATAGCAGGTGCAATGGATATAGAGCAGGTGGAATGGATATAGAGCAGGTGGAATGGATATATAGCAGGTAGAATCGATATAGATCAGGTGGAATGGATATAGAGCAGGTTGAATGGATATAGAGCAGGTGGAATGGATATAGAGCAGGTGGAATGGATATAGAGCAGGTGGAATGGATATAGAGCAGGTGGAATGGATATAGAGCAGGTGGAATGGATATATAGCAGGTAGAATCGATATAGATCAGGTGGAATGGATATAGAGCAGGTTGAATGGATATAGAGCAGGTGGAATGGATATAGAGCAGGTGGAATGGATATAGAGCAGGTGCAATGGATATATAGCAGGTGGAATGGATATAGAGCAGGTGGAATGGATATAGAGCAGGTGCAATGGATATAGAGCAGGTGGAATGGATATAGAGCAGGTAGAATGGATATATAGCAGGTAGAATCGATATAGAGCAGGTGGAATGGATATAGAGCAGGTGGAATGGATATATAGCAGGTGCAATGGATATAGAGCAGGTGGAATGGATATAGAGCAGGTGGAATGGATATAGAGCAGGTGGAATGGATATAGAGCAGGTGGAATGGATATAGATCAGGTGGAATGGATATAGAGCAGGTGGAATGGATGTAGAGCAGGTGGAATGGATATATAGCAGGTAGAATCGATATAGAGCAGGTGGAATGGATATAGAGCAGGTGGAATGGATATATAGCAGGTAGAATCCATATAGAGCAGGTGCAATGGTTATATAGCAGGTGGAATGGATATAGAGCAGGTGCAATGGATATATAGCAGGTGGAATGGATATAGAGCAGGTAGAATGGATATAGAGCAGGTGGAATGGATATAGAGCAGGTGGAATGGATATAGAGCAGGTGCAATGGATATATAGCAGGTGGAATGGATATAGAGCAGGTGGAATGGATATAGAGCAGGTGCAATGGATATAGAGCAGGTGGAATGGATATAGAGCAGGTGCAATGGATATAGAGCAGGTGGAATGGATATAGAGCAGGTGGAATGGATATAGAGCAGGTGGAATGGATATAGAGCAGGTGCAATGGATATATAGCAGGTTGAATGGATATAGAGCAGGTGGAATGGATATAGAGCAGGTGGAATGGATATAGAGCAGGTGGAATGGATATAGAGCAGGTGGAATGGATATAGATCAGGTGGAATGGATATAGAGCAGGTGGAATGGATGTAGAGCAGGTGGAATGGATATAGATCAGGTGGAATGGATATAGAGCAGGTGGAATGGATGTAGAGCAGGTGGAATGGATATATAGCAGGTAGAATCGATATAGAGCAGGTGGAATGGATATAGAGCAGGTGGAATGGATATATAGCAGGTAGAATCCATATAGAGCAGGTGCAATGGTTATATAGCAGGTGGAATGGATATAGAGCAGGTGGAATGGATATAGAGCAGGTAGAATGGATATAGAGCAGGTGGAATGGATATAGAGCAGGTGGAATGGATATAGAGCAGGTGCAATGGATATATAGCAGGTGGAATGGATATAGAGCAGGTGGAATGGATATAGAGCAGGTGCAATGGATATAGAGCAGGTGGAATGGATATAGAGCAGGTGCAATGGATATAGAGCAGGTGGAATGGATATAGAGCAGGTGGAATGGATATAGAGCAGGTGCAATGGATATATGGCAGGTGGAATGGATATAGAGCAGGTGGAATGGATATATAGTAGGTAGAATCGATATAGATCAGGTGGAATGGATATAGAGCAGGTGGAATGGATATAGAGCAGGTGGAATGGATATAGAGCAGGTGGAATGGATATAGAGCAGGTGCAATGGATATATAGCAGGTGGAATGGATATAGAGCAGGTGGAATGGATATAGAGCAGGTGCAATGGATATATAGCATGTGGAATGGATATAGAGCAGGTGGAATGGATATAGAGCAGGTGCAATGGATATAGAGCAGGTGGAATGGATATAGAGCAGGTGCAATGGATATAGAGCAGGTAGAATGGATATAGAGCAGGTGGAATGGATATAGAGCAGGTGCAATGGATATAGAGCAGGTGGAATGGATATAGAGCAGGTGGAATGGATATATAGCAGGTAGAATCGATATAGATCAGGTGGAATGGATATAGAGCAGGTTGAATGGATATAGAGCAGGTGGAATGGATATAGAGCAGGTGGAATGGATATATAGCAGGTAGAATCGATATAGATCAGGTGGAATGGATATAGAGCAGGTTGAATGGATATAGAGCAGGTGGAATGGATATAGAGCAGGTGGAATGGATATAGAGCAGGTGCAATGGATATATAGCAGGTGGAATGGATATAGAGCAGGTGGAATGGATATAGAGCAGGTGCAATGGATATAGAGCAGGTGGAATGGATATAGAGCAGGTAGAATGGATATATAGCAGGTAGAATCGATATAGAGCAGGTGGAATGGATATAGAGCAGGTGGAATGGATATATAGCAGGTGCAATGGATATAGAGCAGGTGGAATGGATATAGAGCAGGTGGAATGGATATAGAGCAGGTGGAATGGATATAGAGCAGGTGGAATGGATATAGATCAGGTGGAATGGATATAGAGCAGGTGGAATGGATGTAGAGCAGGTGGAACGGATATATAGCAGGTAGAATCGATATAGAGCAGGTGGAATGGATATAGAGCAGGTGGAATGGATATATAGCAGGTAGAATCCATATAGAGCAGGTGCAATGGTTATATAGCAGGTGGAATGGATATAGAGCAGGTGCAATGGATATATAGCAGGTGGAATGGATATAGAGCAGGTAGAATGGATATAGAGCAGGTGGAATGGATATAGAGCAGGTGGAATGGATATAGAGCAGGTGCAATGGATATATAGCAGGTGGAATGGATATAGAGCAGGTGGAATGGATATAGAGCAGGTGCAATGGATATAGAGCAGGTGGAATGGATATAGAGCAGGTGCAATGGATATAGAGCAGGTGGAATGGATATAGAGCAGGTGGAATGGATATAGAGCAGGTGCAATGGATATATAGCAGGTGGAATGGATATAGAGCAGGTGGAATGGATATATAGTAGGTAGAATCGATATAGATCAGGTGGAATGGATATAGAGCAGGTGGAATGGATATAGAGCAGGTGGAATGGATATAGAGCAGGTGGAATGGATATAGAGCAGGTGCAATGGATATATAGCAGGTGGAATGGATATAGAGCAGGTGGAATGGATATATAGCAGGTGCAATGGATATATAGCAGGTGGAATGGATATAGAGCAGGTGGAATGGATATATAGCAGGTAGAATCCATATAGAGCAGGTGCAATGGATATATAGCAGGTGGAATGGATATAGAGCAGGTGGAATGGATATAGAGCAGGTAGAATGGATATAGAGCAGGTGGAATGGATATAGAGCAGGTGGAATGGATATAGAGCAGGTGCAATGGATATATAGCAGGTGGAATGGATATAGAGCAGGTGGAATGGATATAGAGCAGGTGCAATGGATATAGAGCAGGTGGAATGGATATAGAGCAGGTGCAATGGATATAGAGCAGGTGGAATGGATATAGAGCAGGTGGAATCCATATAGAGCAGGTGCAATGGATATATAGCAGGTAGAATCGATATAGAGCAGGTAGAATGGATATATAGCAGGTGGAATCGATATAGAGCAGGTGGAATGGATATAGAGCAGGTGGAATGGATATAGAGCAGGTGCAATGGATATAGAGCAGGTGGAATGGATATAGAGCAGGTGGAATGGATATATAGCAGGTAGAATCGATATAGATCAGGTGGAATGGATATAGAGCAGGTTGAATGGATATAGAGCAGGTGGAATGGATATAGAGCAGGTGCAATGGATATAGAGCAGGTGGAATGGATATATAGCGGGTAGAATCGATATAGAGCAGGTGGAATGGATATAGAGCAGGTGGAATGGATATAGAGCAGGTGCAATGGATATAGAGCAGGTGGAATGGATATAGAGCAGGTGGAATGGATATAGAGCAGGTGCAATGGATATAGAGCAGGTGGAATGGATATAGAGCAGGTGGAATGGATATAGAGCAGGTGCAATGGATATATAGCAGGTGGAATGGATATAGAGCAGGTGGAATGGATATATAGCAGGTGGAATGGATATAGAGCAGGTGGAATGGATATAGAGCAGGTAGAATCGATATAGAGCAGGTGCAATGGATATATAGCAGGTGGAATGGATATAGAGCAGGTAGAATGGATATAGAGCAGGTGGAATGGATATAGAGCAGGTGCAATGGATATATAGCAGATGGAATGGATATAGAGCAGGTGCAATGGATATATAGCAGGTGGAATGGATATAGAGCAGGTGGAATGGATATATAGCAGGTAGAATCGATATAGATCAGGTGGAATGGATATAGAGCAGGTGCAATGGATATAGAGCAGGTGGAATGGATATAGAGCAGGTGGAATGGATATAGAGCAGGTGCAATGGATATATAGCAGGTGCAATGGATATAGAGCAGGTGCAATGGATATATAGCAGGTGGAATGGATATAGAGCAGGTGGAATGGATATATAGCAGGTAGAATCCATATAGAGCAGGTGCAATGGATATATAGCAGGTGGAATGGATATAGAGCAGGTGCAATGGATATAGAGCAGGTGGAATGGATATAGAGCAGGTGCAATGGATATAGAGCAGGTGGAATGGATATAGAGCAGGTGGAATGGATATAGAGCAGGTGGAATGGATATAGAGCAGGTGCAATGGATATAGAGCAGGTGGAATGGATATAGAGCAGGTGGAATGGATATAGAGCAGGTGCAATGGATATAGAGCAGGTGGAATGGATATAGAGCAGGTGGAATGGATATAGAGCAGGTGCAATGGATATATAGCAGGTGGAATGGATATAGAGCAGGTGGAATGGATATATAGCAGGTAGAATCGATATAGATCAGGTGCAATGGATATATAGCAGGTGGAATGGATATAGAGCAGGTGGAATGGATATAGAGCAGGTAGAATCGATATAGAGCAGGTGCAATGGATATTGAGCAGTTGGAATGGATATATAGCAGGTAGAATCGATATAGAGCAGGTGGAATGGATATAGAGCAAGTGCAATGGATATATAGCAGGTGGAATGGATATAGAGCAGGTGGAATGGATATATAGCAGGTAGAATCCATATAGAGCAGGTGCAATGGATATATAGCAGGTGGAATGGATATAGAGCAGGTAGAATGGATATAGAGCAGGTGGAATGGATATAGAGCAGGTGCAATGGATATATAGCAGATGGAATGGATATAGAGCAGGTGCAATGGATATATAGCAGGTGGAATGGATATAGAGCAGGTGGAATGGATATATAGCAGGTAGAATCGATATAGATCAGGTGGAATGGATATAGAGCAGGTGCAATGGATATAGAGCAGGTGGAATGGATATAGAGCAGGTGGAATGGATATAGAGCAGGTGCAATGGATATATAGCAGGTGCAATGGATATAGAGCAGGTGCAATGGATATATAGCAGGTGGAATGGATATAGAGCAGGTGGAATGGATATATAGCAGGTAGAATCCATATAGAGCAGGTGCAATGGATATATAGCAGGTGGAATGGATATAGAGCAGGTGCAATGGATATAGAGCAGGTGGAATGGATATAGAGCAGGTGCAATGGATATAGAGCAGGTGGAATGGATATAGAGCAGGTGGAATGGATATAGAGCAGGTGGAATGGATATAGAGCAGGTGGAATGGATATAGAGCAGGTGCAATGGATATATAGCAGGTGGAATGGATATAGAGCAGGTGGAATGGATATAGAGCAGGTGCAATGGATATAGAGCAGGTGGAATGGATATAGAGCAGGTAGAATGGATATATAGCAGGTAGAATCGATATAGAGCAGGTGGAATGGATATAGAGCAGGTGGAATGGATATATAGCAGGTGCAATGGATATAGAGCAGGTGGAATGGATATAGAGCAGGTGGAATCCGTATAGAGCAGGTGCAATGGATATATAGCAGGTAGAATCGATATAGAGCAGGTGGAATGGATATAGAGCAGGTGGAATGGATATAGAGCAGGTGCAATGGATATAGAGCAGGTGGAATGGATATAGAGCAGGTGGAATGGATATATAGCAGGTAGAATCGATATAGATCAGGTGGAATGGATATAGAGCAGGTTGAATGGATATAGAGCAGGTGGAATGGATATAGAGCAGGTGCAATGGATATAGAGCAGGTGGAATGGATATATAGCAGGTAGAATCGATATAGATCAGGTGCAATGGATATATAGCAGGTGGAATGGATATAGAGCAGGTGGAATGGATATAGAGCAGGTAGAATCGATATAGAGCAGGTGCAATGGATATTGAGCAGTTGGAATGGATATATAGCAGGTAGAATCGATATATAGCAGGTGGAATGGATATAGAGCAGGTGGAATGGAT
Organism: Pemphredon lugubris; assembly: GCA_933228935.1. Lineage (NCBI taxonomy): Eukaryota > Metazoa > Arthropoda > Insecta > Hymenoptera > Crabronidae > Pemphredon > Pemphredon lugubris. The sequence goes on along the minus strand of OW121817.1, from coordinate 29,072,139 downwards.
ATATAGCAGGTAGAATCGATATAGATCAGGTGGAATGGATATAGAGCAGGTGCAATAGATATAGAGCAGGTGGAATGGATATAGAGCAGGTGGAATGGATATAGAGCAGGTGCAATGGATATATAGCAGGTGCAATGGATATAGAGCAGGTGCAATGGATATATAGCAGGTGGAATGGATATAGAGCAGGTGGAATGGATATAGAGCAGGTGCAATGGATATATAGCAGGTGGAATGGATATAGAGCAGGTAGAATGGATATAGAGCAGGTGCAATGGATATAGAGCAGGTGGAATGGATATAGAGCAGGTGGAATGGATATAGAGCAGGTGCAATGGATATATAGCAGGTGGAATGGATATATAGCAGGTAGAATCGATATAGAGCAGGTGCAATGGATATAGAGCAGGTGGAATGGATATATAGCAGGTAGAATCGATATAGAGCAGGTGCAATGGATATAGAGCAGGTGGAATGGATATATAGCAGGTGGAATGGATATATAGCAGGTAGAATCGATATAGATCAGGTGGAATGGATATAGAGCAGGTGCAATGGATATAGAGCAGGTGGAATGGATATAGAGCAGATGCAATGGATATATAGCAGGTGGAATGGATATAGAGCAGGTAGAATGGATATAGAGCAGGTGCAATGGATATAGAGCAGGTGGAATGGATATAGAGCGGGTAGAATGGATATAGAGCAGGTGCAATGGATATAGAGCAGGTGCAATGGATATATAGCAGGTGGAATGGATATAGAGCAGGTAGAATGGATATAGAGCAGGTGAAATGGATTTGGAGCAGGTGGAATGGATATAGAGCAGGTGGAATGGATATAGAGCAGGTGCAATGGATATATAAAGGTGGAATGGATATAGAGCAGGTGGAATGGATATATAGCAGGTGGAATGGATATAGAGCATGTGGAATGGATATATAGCAGGTAGAATCGATATAGAGCAGGTAGAATGGATATAGAGCAGGTGGAATGGATATAGAGCAGGTGCAATGGATATAGAGCAGGTGAAACGGATATACAGCAGGTAGAATCGATATAGAGCAGGTGGAATGGATATAAAGCAGGTGGAATGGATATAGAGCAGGTGGAATGGATATATAGCAGGTAGAATCGATATAGAGCAGGTGCAATGGATATAGAGCAGGTGGAATGGATATATAGCAGGTAGAATCGATATAGAGCAGGTGCAATGGATATAGAGCAGGTGGAATGGATATAGAGCAGGTGCAATGGATATATAGCAGGTGGAATGGATATAGAGCAGGTAGAATGGATATAGAGCAGGTGCAATGGATATAGAGCAGGTGGAATGGATATAGAGCAGGTGGAATGGATATAGAGCAGGTGCAATGGATATAGAGAATGTGGAATGGATATATAGCAGGTAGAATCGATATAGAGCAGGTGGAATGGATATAGAGCAGGTGGAATGGATATAGTGCAGGTGCAATGGATATAGAGCAGGTGAAACGGATATACAGCAGGTAGAATCGATATAGAGCAGGTGGAATGGATATAGAGCAGGTGGAATGGATATAGAGCAGGTGGAATGGATATATAGCAGGTAGAATCGATATAGAGCAGGTGCAATGGATATAGAGCAGGTGGAATGGATATATAGCAGGTAGAATCGATATAGAGCAGGTGCAATGGATATAGAGCAGGTGGAATGGATATAGAGCAGGTGCAATGGATATATAGCAGGTGGAATGGATATAGAGCAGGTAGAATGGATATAGAGCAGGTGCAATGGATATAGAGCAGGTGGAATGGATATAGAGCAGGTGGAATGGATATAGAGCAGGTGCAATGGATATATAGCAGGTGGAATGGATATAGAGCAGGTGGAATGGATATAGAGCAGGTAGAATCGATATAGAGCAGGTGCAATGGATATTGAGCAGTTGGAATGGATATATAGCAGGTAGAATCGATATATAGCAGGTGGAATGGATATAGAGCAGGTGGAATGGATATATAGCAGGTAGAATCGATATAGATCAGGTGGAATGGATATAGAGCAGGTGCAATGGATATAGAGCAGGTGGAATGGATATAGAGCAGGTGGAATGGATATAGAGCAGGTGCAATGGATATATAGCAGGTGCAATGGATATAGAGCAGGTGCAATGGATATATAGCAGGTGGAATGGATATAGAGCAGGTGGAATGGATATATAGCAGGTAGAATCCATATAGAGCAGGTGCAATGGATATATAGCAGGTGGAATGGATATAGAGCAGGTGGAATGGATATATAGCAGGTAGAATCGATATAGATCAGGTGGAATGGATATAGAGCAGGTTGAATGGATATAGAGCAGGTGGAATGGATATAGAGCAGGTGCAATGGATATAGAGCAGGTGGAATGGATATATAGCAGGTAGAATCGATATAGATCAGGTGCAATGGATATATAGCAGGTGGAATGGATATAGAGCAGGTGGAATGGATATAGAGCAGGTAGAATCGATATAGAGCAGGTGCAATGGATATTGAGCAGTTGGAATGGATATATAGCAGGTAGAATCGATATATAGCAGGTGGAATGGATATAGAGCAGGTGGAATGGATATATAGCAGGTAGAATCGATATAGATCAGGTGGAATGGATATAGAGCAGGTGCAATGGATATAGAGCAGGTGGAATGGATATAGAGCAGGTGGAATGGATATAGAGCAGGTGCAATGGATATATAGCAGGTGCAATGGATATAGAGCAGGTGCAATGGATATATAGCAGGTGGAATGGATATAGAGCAGGTGGAATGGATATATAGCAGGTAGAATCCATATAGAGCAGGTGCAATGGATATATAGCAGGTGGAATGGATATAGAGCTGGTGGAATGGATATAGAGCAGGTAGAATGGATATAGAGCAGGTGGAATGGATATAGAGCAGGTGGAATGGATATAGAGCAGGTGCAATGGATATGTAGCAGGTGGAATGGATATAGAGCAGGTGGAATGGATATAGAGCAGGTGCAATGGATATAGAGCAGGTGGAACGGATATAGAGCAGGTGCAATGGATATAGAGCAGGTGGAATGGATATAGAGCAGGTGGAATGGATATAGAGCAGGTGCAATGGATATATAGCAGGTGGAATGGATATAGAGCAGGTAGAATGGATATAGAGCAGGTGCAATGGATATAGAGCAGGTGGAATGGATATAGAGCGGGTAGAATGGATATAGAGCAGGTGCAATGGATATAGAGCAGGTGCAATGGATATATAGCAGGTGGAATGGATATAGAGCAGGTAGAATGGATATAGAGCAGGTGAAATGGATTTGGAGCAGGTGGAATGGATATAGAGCAGGTGGAATGGATATAGAGCAGGTGCAATGGATATATAGCAGGTGGAATGGATATAGAGCAGGTGGAATGGATATATAGCAGGTGGAATGGATATAGAGCAGGTGGAATGGATATAGAGCAGGTGCAATGGATATAGAGAATGTGGAATGGATATATAGCAGGTAGAATCGATATAGAGCAGGTGGAATGGATATAGAGCAGGTGGAATGGATATAGTGCAGGTGTAATGGATATAGAGCAGGTGAAACGGATATACAGCAGGTAGAATCGATATAGAGCAGGTGGAATGGATATAGAGCAGGTGGAATGGATATAGAGCAGGTGGAATGGATATATAGCAGGTAGAATCGATATAGAGCAGGTGCAATGGATATAGAGCAGGTGGAATGGATATATAGCAGGTAGAATCGATATAGAGCAGGTGCAATGGATATAGAGCAGGTGGAATGGATATAGAGCAGGTGCAATGGATATATAGCAGGTGGAATGGATATAGAGCAGGTAGAATGGATATAGAGCAGGTGCAATGAATATAGAGCAGGTGGAATGGATATAGAGCAGGTGGAATGGATATAGAGCAGGTGCAATGGATATATAGCAGGTGGAATGGATATATAGCAGGTAGAATCGATATAGAGCAGGTGCAATGGATATAGAGCAGGTGGAATGGATATATAGCAGGTAGAATCGATATAGAGCAGGTGCAATGGATATAGAGCAGGTGGAATGGATATATAGCAGGTGGAATGGATATATAGCAGGTAGAATCGATATAGATCAGGTGGAATGGATATAGAGCAGGTGCAATGGATATAGAGCAGGTGGAATGGATATAGAGCAGATGCAATGGATATATAGCAGGTGGAATGGATATAGAGCAGGTAGAATGGATATAGAGCAGGTGCAATGGATATAGAGCAGGTGGAATGGATATAGAGCGGGTAGAATGGATATAGAGCAGGTGCAATGGATATAGAGCAGGTGCAATGGATATATAGCAGGTGGAATGGATATAGAGCAGGTAGAATGGATATAGAGCAGGTGAAATGGATTTGGAGCAGGTGGAATGGATATAGAGCAGGTGGAATGGATATAGAGCAGGTGCAATGGATATATAGCAGGTGGAATGGATATAGAGCAGGTGGAATGGATATATAGCAGGTGGAATGGATATAGAGCAGGTGGAATGGATATAGAGCAGGTGCAATGGATATAGAGCATGTGGAATGGATATATAGCAGGTAGAATCGATATAGAGCAGGTAGAATGGATATAGAGCAGGTGGAATGGATATAGAGCAGGTGCAATGGATATAGAGCAGGTGAAACGGATATACAGCAGGTAGAATCGATATAGAGCAGGTGGAATGGATATAAAGCAGGTGGAATGGATATAGAGCAGGTGGAATGGATATATAGCAGGTAGAATCGATATAGAGCAGGTGCAATGGATATAGAGCAGGTGGAATGGATATATAGCAGGTAGAATCGATATAGAGCAGGTGCAATGGATATAGAGCAGGTGGAATGGATATAGAGCAGGTGCAATGGATATATAGCAGGTGGAATGGATATAGAGCAGGTAGAATGGATATAGAGCAGGTGCAATGGATATAGAGCAGGTGGAATGGATATAGAGCAGGTGGAATGGATATAGAGCAGGTGCAATGGATATAGAGAATGTGGAATGGATATATAGCAGGTAGAATCGATATAGAGCAGGTGGAATGGATATAGAGCAGGTGGAATGGATATAGTGCAGGTGCAATGGATATAGAGCAGGTGAAACGGATATACAGCAGGTAGAATCGATATAGAGCAGGTGGAATGGATATAGAGCAGGTGGAATGGATATAGAGCAGGTGGAATGGATATATAGCAGGTAGAATCGATATAGAGCAGGTGCAATGGATATAGAGCAGGTGGAATGGATATATAGCAGGTAGAATCGATATAGAGCAGGTGCAATGGATATAGAGCAGGTGGAATGGATATAGAGCAGGTGCAATGGATATATAGCAGGTGGAATGGATATAGAGCAGGTAGAATGGATATAGAGCAGGTGCAATGGATATGGAGCAGGTGGAATGGATATAGAGCAGGTGGAATGGATATAGAGCAGGTGCAATGGATATAGAGCAGGTGGAATGGATATAGAGCAGGTGCAATGGATATAGAGCAGGTGGAATGGATATAGAGCAGGTGGAATGTATATAGAGTGGATAAAATGGATATAGGGTGGATAAAATGTATATTGAGTGGATAAAATGGATATAGAGAGGTTAAAATGGATATAGGGTGGATAAAATGGAGATAGAGTGGATGAAATCGATGTAGAGTGGATAAAATGAATATAGAGTGGATAAAATGGGTATAGTGTGGATAAAATGGATATTGAGTGGATAAAATGTATATTGAGTGGATAAAATGGATATAGAGTGGATAAAATGGATATTGAGTGGATAAAATGGATATAGAGTGGATAAAATGGATATAGAGTGGATAAAATGGATATAGAGTGGATAAAATCGATATAAAGTGGATAAAATGGAGATAGAGTGGATGAAATCGATGTAGAGTGGATAAAATGGATATTGAGTGGATAAAATGGGTATAGTGTGGATAAAATGGATATTGAGTGGATAAAATGGATATAGAGTGGATAAAATGGATATTGAGTGGATAAAATGGATATAGAGTGGATAAAATGGATATAGAGTGGATAAAATGGATATAGAGTGGATAAAATCGATATAAAGTGGATAAAATGGAGATAGAGTGGATGAAATCGATGTAGAGTGGATAAAATGGATATTGAGTGGATAAAATGGATATAGAGTGGATAAAATGGGTATAGGGTGGATAAAATGTATATTGAGTGGATAAAATGGATATAGAGTGGATAAAATGGATATAGAGTGGATAAAATCGATATAAAGTGGATAAAATGGATATAGAGTGGATAAAATGGATATAGAGTGGATAAAATGGATATAGGATGGATAAAATCGATATAGAGTTGATAAAATGGATATAGGGTGGATAAAATCGATATAGAGTTGATAAAATGGATATAGGGTGGATAAAATCGATATAGAGTGGATAAAATGGGTATAGTGTGGATAAAATGGATATTGAGTGGATAAAATGGATATAGAGTGGATAAAATGGATATAGAGTGGATAAAATGGATATAGAGTGGATAAAATGGATATAGAGAGGTTAAAATGGATATAGGATGGATAAAATCGATATAGAGTTGATAAAATGGATATAGGGTGGATAAAATATATGTAGAGTGGATAAATTGGATATAGAGTGGATAAAATGGATATAGAGTGGATAAAATGGGTATAGTGTGGATAAAATGGATATTGAGTGGATAAAATGGATATAGAGTGGATAAAATGGATATTGAGTGGATAAAATGGATATAGAGTGGATAAAATGGATATAGGGTGGATAAAATCGATATAGAGTTGATAAAATGGATATAGGGTGGATAAAATCGATATAGAGTGGATAAAATGGGTATAGTGTGGATAAAATGGATATTAAGTGGATAAAATGGATATAGAGTGGATAAAATGGATATAGAGTGGATAAAATGGATATAGAGTGGATAAAATGGATATAGAGAGGTTAAAATGGATATAGGATGGATAAAATCGATATAGAGTTGATAAAATGGATATAGGGTGGATAAAATATATGTAGAGTGGATAAATTGGATATAGAGTGGATAAAATGGATATAGAGTGGATAAAATGGATATAGGGTGGATAAAATGGAGATAGAGTGGATGAAATCGATGTAGAGTGGATAAAATGGATATAGAGTGGATAAAATGGATATAGAGTGGATAAAATGGATATAGGATGGATAAAATCGATATAGAGTTGATAAAATGGATATAGGGTGGATAAAATCGATATAGAGTGGAGAAAATGGATATAGAGTGGATAAAATCGATATAAAGTGGATAAAATGGAGATAGAGTGGATGAAATCGATGTAGAGTGGATAAAATGGATATAGAGTGGATAAAATGGGTATAGTGTGGATAAAATGGATATAGAGTGGATAAAATGGGAATAGGGAGGATAAAATGTATATTGAGTGGATAAAATGGATATAGAGTGGATAAAATGGATATAGAGTGGATAAAATGGGTATAGGGTGGATAAAATGTATATTGAGTGGATAAAATGGATATAGAGTGGATAAAATGGATATAGAGTGGATAAAATGGATATAGAGTGGATAAAATGGATATAGGATGGATAAAATCGATATAGAGTTGATAAAATGGATATAGGGTGGATAAAATCGATATAGAGTGGAGAAAATGGGTATAGTGTGGATAAAATGGATATTGAGTGGATAAAATGGATATAGAGTGGATAAAATGGATATAGAGTGGATAAAATGGATATAGAGTGGATAAAATCGATATAAAGTGGATAAAATGGAGATAGAGTGGATGAAATCGATGTAGAGTGGATAAAATGGGTATAGGGTGGATAAAATGTATATTGAGTGGATAAAATGGATATAGAGTGGATAAAATGGATATAGAGTGGATAAAATCGATATAAAGTGGATAAAATGGAGATAGAGTGGATGAAATCGATGTAGAGTGGATAAAATGGATATAGAGTGGATAAAATGGGTATAGTGTGGATAAAATGGATATTGAGTGGATAAAATGGATATAGAGTGGATAAAATGGATATAGAGTGGATAAAATGGATATAGAGTGGATAAAATGGGAATAGGGAGGATAAAATGTATATTGAGTGGATAAAATGGATATAGAGTGGATAAAATGGATGTAGAGTGGATAAAATCGATATAAAGTGGATAAAATGGAGATAGAGTGGATGAAATCGATGTAGAGTGGATAAAATGGATATAGAGTGGATAAAATCGATATAAAGTGGATAAAATGGAGATAGAGTGGATGAAATCGATGTAGAGTGGATAAAATGGATATAGAGTGGATAAAATTGATATAGAGTGGATAAAATGGGTATAGGGTGGATAAAATGTATATTGAGTGGATAAAATGGATATAGAGTGGATAAAATGGATATAGAGTGGATAAAATGGATATAGGATGGATAAAATCGATATAGAGTTGATAAAATGGATATAGGGTGGATAAAATCGATATAGAGTGGATAAAATGGGTATAGTGTGGATAAAATGGATATTGAGTGGATAAAATGGATATAGAGTGGATAAAATGGATATAGAGTGGATAAAATGGATATAGAGTGGATAAAATGGGTATAGGGTGGATAAAATGTATATTGAGTGGATAAAATGGATATAGAGTGGATAAAATGGATATAGAGTGGATAAAATGGATATAGAGTGGATAAAATGGATATAGAGTGGATAAAATGGATATAGGATGGATAAAATCGATATAGAGTTGATAAAATGGATATAGGGTGGATAAAATCGATATAGAGTGGATAAAATGGGTATAGTGTGGATAAAATGGATATTGAGTGGATAAAATGGATATAGAGTGGATAAAATGGATATAGAGTGGATAAAATGGGTATAGGGTGGATAAAATGTATATTGAGTGGATAAAATGGATATAGAGTGGATAAAATGGATATAGAGTGGATAAAATGGATATAGAGAGGTTAAAATGGATATAGGGTGGATAAAATATATGCAGAGTGGATAAAATGGAGATACAGTGGATGAAATTGATGTAGAGTGGATAAAATGGATATAGAGTGGATAAAATGGGTATAGTGTGGTTAAAATAGATATTGAGTGGATAAAATGGATATTGAGTGGATAAAATGGATATAGAGTGGATAAAATGGATATTGAGTGGATAAAATGGATATAGAGTGGATAAAATGGATATAGAGTGGATAAAATGGATATAGAGTGGATAAAATCGATATAAAGTGGATGAAATCGATATAGAGTGGATAAAATGGACATAGAGTGGATAAAATGGAGATAGAGTGGATAAAATGGATATAGTGTGGATGAAATCGATATAGAGTGGATAAAATGGATATAGAGTGGATAAAATGGATATAGGGTGGATAAAATGTATATTGAGTGGATAAAATGGATATAGAGTGGATAAAATGGATATAGAGTGGATAAAATGGATATAGAGTGGATAAAATGGATATAGGGTGGATAAAATATATGTAGAGTGGATAAAATGGAGATAGAGTTTATGAAATCGATGTAGAGTGGATAAAATGGATATAGAGTGGATAAAATGGGTATAGTGTGGATAAAATGGATATAGAGTGGATAAAATCGATATAAAGTGGATGAAATCGATATAGAGTGGATAAAATGGATATAGAGTGGATAAAATGGAGATAGAGTGGATAAAATGGATATAGTGTGGATGAAATCGATATAGAGTGGATAAAATGGATATAGAGTGGATAAAATGGATATAGGGTGGATAAAATGTATATTGAGTGGATAAAATGGATATAGAGTGGATAAAATGGATATAGAGTGGATAAAATCGATATAGAGTGGATAAAATGGGTATAGTGTGGATAAAATGGATATTGAGTGGATAAAATGGATATAGAGTGGATAAAATGGATATAGAGTGGATAAAATGGATATAGAGTGGATAAAATGGGTATAGGGTGGATAAAATGTATATTGAGTGGATAAAATGGATATAGAGTGGATAAAATGGATATAGAGTGGATAAAATGGATATAGAGTGGATAAAATGGATATAGGGTGGATAAAATCGATATAGAGTGGATAAAATGGGTATAGTGTGGATAAAATGGATATTGAGTGGATAAAATGGATATAGAGTGGATAAAATGGATATAGAGTGGATAAAATGGATATAGAGTGGATAAAATGGGTATAGGGTGGATAAAATGTATATTGAGTGGATAAAATGGATATAGAGTGGATAAAATGGATATAGAGTGGATAAAATGGATATAGAGTGGATAAAATGGATATAGGATGGATAAAATCGATATAGAGTTGATAAAATGGATATAGGGTGGATAAAATCGATATAGAGTGGATAAAATGGGTATAGTGTGGATAAAATGGATATTGAGTGGATAAAATGGATATAGAGTGGATAAAATGGATATAGAGTGGATAAAATGGATATAGAGTGGATAAAATGGATATAGGATGGATAAAATCGATATAGAGTTGATAAAATGGATATAGAGTGGATAAAATGGATATAGAGAGGTTAAAATGGATATTGAGTGGATAAAATGGATATAGAGTGGATAAAATGGATATAGAGTGGATAAAATGGATATTGAGTGGATAAAATGGATATAGAGTGGATAAAATGGATATAGAGTGGATAAAATCGATATAAAGTGGATGAAATCGATATAGAGTGGATAAAATGGATATAGAGTGGATAAAATGGAGATAGAGTGGATAAAATGGATATAGTGTGGATGAAATCGATATAGAGTGGATAAAATGGATATAGAGTGGATAAAATGGATATAGGGTGGATAAAATGTATATTGAGTGGATAAAATGGATATAGAGTGGATAAAATGGATATAGAGTGGATAAAATGGATATAGAGAGGTTAAAATGGATATAGGGTGGATAAAATATATGTAGAGTGGATAAAATGGAGATAGAGTTTATGAAATCGATATAGAGTGGATAAAATGGATATAGAGTGGATAAAATGGGTATAGGGTGGATAAAATGTATATTGAGTGGATAAAATGGATATAGAGTGGATAAAATGGATATAGAGTGGATAAAATGGATATAGGATGGATAAAATCGATATAGAGTTGATAAAATGGATATAGGGTGGATAAAATCGATATAGAGTGGATAAAATGGGTATAGTGTGGATAAAATGGATATTGAGTGGATAAAATGGATATAGAGTGGATAAAATGGATATAGAGTGGATAAAATGGATATAGAGTGGATAAAATGGGTATAGGGTGGATAAAATGTATATTGAGTGGATAAAATGGATATAGAGTGGATAAAATGGATATAGAGTGGATAAAATGGATATAGAGTGGATAAAATGGATATAGGATGGATAAAATCGATATAGAGTTGATAAAATGGATATAGGGTGGATAAAATCGATATAGAGTGGATAAAATGGGTATAGTGTGGATAAAATGGATATTGAGTGGATAAAATGGATATAGAGTGGATAAAATGGATATAGAGTGGATAAAATGGATATAGAGTGGAAAAAATGGATATAGGATGGATAAAATCGATATAGAGTTGATAAAATGGATATAGGGTGGATAAAATCGATATAGAGTGGATAAAATGGGTATAGTGTGGATAAAATGGATATTGAGTGGATAAAATCGATATAGAGTGGATAAAATGGGTATAGTGTGGATAAAATGGATATTGAGTGGATAAAATGGATATAGAGTGGATAAAATGGATATAGGGTGGATAAAATGTATATTGAGTGGATAAAATGGATATAGAGTGGATAAAATGGATATAGAGTGGATAAAATGGATATAGAGAGGTTAAAATGGATATAGGGTGGATAAAATATATGTAGAGTGGATAAAATGGATATAGAGTGGATAAAATGGGTATAGTGTGGATAAAATGGATATAGAGTGGATAAAATGGATATAGAGTGGATAAAATGGGTATAGGGTGGATAAAATGTATATTGAGTGGATAAAATGGATATAGAGTGGATAAAATGGATATAGAGTGGATAAAATGGATATAGAGAGGTTAAAATGGATATAGGGTGGATAAAATATATGTAGAGTGGATAAAATGGAGATAGAGTTGATGAAATCGATGTAGAGTGGATAAAATGGATATTGAGTGGATAAAATGGATATAGAGTGGATAAAATGGATACAGAGTGGATAAAATGGATATAGAGTGGATAAAATGGGTATAGGGTGGATAAAATGTATATTGAGTGGATAAAATGGATATAGAGTGGATAAAATGGGTATAGTGTGGATAAAATGGATATAGAGTGGATAAAATGGATATAGAGTGGATAAAATGGAGATAGAGTGGATAAAATGGATATAGAGTGGATAAAATGGATATAGAGTGGATAAAATGAATATAGAGAGGTTAAAATGGATATAGGGTGGATAAAATCGATATAGAGTGGATAAAATGGGTATAGTGTGGATAAAATGGATATTGAGTGGATAAAATGGATATAGAGTGGATAAAATGGATATAGAGTGGATAAAATGGATATAGAGTGGATAAAATGGGTATAGGGTGGATAAAATGTATATTGAGTGGATAAAACGGATATAGAGTGGATAAAATGGATATAGAGTGGATAAAATGGATATAGAGTGGATAAAATGGATATAGGATGGATAAAATCGATATAGAGTTGATAAAATGGATATAGAGTGGATAAAATCGATATAGAGTGGATAAAATGGGTATAGTGTGGATAAAATGGATATTGAGTGGATAAAATGGATATAGAGTGGATAAAATGGATATAGAGTGGATAAAATGGATATAGAGTGGATAAAATGGATATAGAGAGGTTAAAATGGATATAGGGTGGATAAAATATATGTAGAGTGGATAAAATGGAGATAGAGTGGATGAAATTGATGTAGAGTGGATAAAATGGATATAGAGTGGATAAAATGGGTATAGTGTGGTTAAAATAGATATTGAGTGGATAAAATGGATATTGAGTGGATAAAATGGATATAGAGTGGATAAAATGGATATAGAGTGGATAAAATGGATATAGAGAGGTTAAAATGGATATAGGGTGGATAAAATATATGTAGAGTGGATAAAATGGAGATAGAGTGGATGAAATTGATGTAGAGTGGATAAAATGGATATAGAGTGGATAAAATGGGTATAGTGTGGTTAAAATAGATATTGAGTGGATAAAATGGATATTGAGTGGATAAAATGGATATAGAGTGGATAAAATGGATATTGAGTGGATAAAATGGATATAGAGTGGATAAAATGGATATAGAGAGGTTAAAATGGATATAGGGTGGATAAAATATATGTAGAGTGGATAAAATGGAGATAGAGTGGATGAAATTGATGTAGAGTGGATAAAATGGATATAGAGTGGATAAAATGGGTATAGTGTGGTTAAAATAGATATTGAGTGGATAAAATGGATATTGAGTGGATAAAATGGATATAGAGTGGATAAAATGGATATAGAGTGGATAAAATGGATATAGAGAGGTTAAAATGGATATAGGGTGGATAAAATATATGTAGAGTGGATAAAATGGAGATAGAGTGGATGAAATTGATGTAGAGTGGATAAAATGGATATAGAGTGGATAAAATGGGTATAGTGTGGTTAAAATCGATATAGAGTGGATAAAATGGATATAGAGTGGATAAAATGGATATAGGGTGGATAAAATGTATATTGAGTGGATAAAATGGATATAGAGTGGATAAAATGGATATAGAGTGGATAAAATGGATATAGAGAGGTTAAAATGGATATAGGGTGGATAAAATATATGTAGAGTGGATAAAATGGAGATAGAGTTTATGAAATCGATATAGAGTGGATAAAATGGATATAGAGTGGATAAAATGGGTATAGGGTGGATAAAATGTATATTGAGTGGATAAAATGGATATAGAGTGGATAAAATGGATATAGAGTGGATAAAATGGATATAGGATGGATAAAATCGATATAGAGTTGATAAAATGGATATAGGGTGGATAAAATCGATATAGAGTGGATAAAATGGGTATAGTGTGGATAAAATGGATATTGAGTGGATAAAATGGATATAGAGTGGATAAAATGGATATAGAGTGGATAAAATGGATATAGAGTGGATAAAATGGGTATAGGGTGGATAAAATGGGTATAGGGTGGATAAAATGTATATTGAGTGGATAAAACGGATATAGAGTGGATAAAATGGATATAGAGTGGATAAAATGGATATAGAGTGGATAAAATGGATATAGGATGGATAAAATCGATATAGAGTTGATAAAATGGATATAGGGTGGATAAAATCGATATAGAGTGGATAAAATGGGTATAGGGTGGATAAAATGTATATTGAGTGGATAAAATGGATATAGAGTGGATAAAATGGATATAGAGTGGATAAAATGGATATAGAGTGGATAAAATGGATATAGGATGGATAAAATCGATATAGAGTTGATAAAATGGATATAGGGTGGATAAAATCGATATAGAGTGGATAAAATGGGTATAGTGTGGATAAAATGGATATTGAGTGGATAAAATGGATATAGAGTGGATAAAATGGATATAGAGTGGATAAAATGGATATAGAGTGGAAAAAATGGATATAGGATGGATAAAATCGATATAGAGTTGATAAAATGGATATAGGGTGGATAAAATCGATATAGAGTGGATAAAATGGGTATAGTGTGGATAAAATGGATATTGAGTGGATAAAATCGATATAGAGTGGATAAAATGGGTATAGTGTGGATAAAATGGATATTGAGTGGATAAAATGGATATAGAGTGGATAAAATGGATATAGGGTGGATAAAATGTATATTGAGTGGATAAAATGGATATAGAGTGGATAAAATGGATATAGAGTGGATAAAATGGATATAGAGAGGTTAAAATGGATATAGGGTGGATAAAATATATGTAG
Source organism: Pemphredon lugubris (assembly GCA_933228935.1). Taxonomy (NCBI): domain Eukaryota; kingdom Metazoa; phylum Arthropoda; class Insecta; order Hymenoptera; family Crabronidae; genus Pemphredon; species Pemphredon lugubris. The sequence goes on along the minus strand of OW121817.1, from coordinate 29,057,116 downwards.
AGTGGATAAAATGGATATAGAGTGGATAAAATGGGTATAGTGTGGATAAAATGGATATAGAGTGGATAAAATGGATATAGAGTGGATAAAATGGGTATAGGGTGGATAAAATGTATATTGAGTGGATAAAATGGATATAGAGTGGATAAAATGGATATAGAGTGGATAAAATGGATATAGAGAGGTTAAAATGGATATAGGGTGGATAAAATATATGTAGAGTGGATAAAATGGAGATAGAGTTGATGAAATCGATGTAGAGTGGATAAAATGGATATTGAGTGGATAAAATGGATATAGAGTGGATAAAATGGATACAGAGTGGATAAAATGGATATAGAGTGGATAAAATGGGTATAGGGTGGATAAAATGTATATTGAGTGGATAAAATGGATATAGAGTGGATAAAATGGGTATAGTGTGGATAAAATGGATATAGAGTGGATAAAATGGATATAGATTGGATAAAATGGAGATAGAGTGGATAAAATGGATATAGAGTGGATAAAATGGATATAGAGTGGATAAAATGAATATAGAGAGGTTAAAATGGATATAGGGTGGATAAAATCGATATAGAGTGGATAAAATGGGTATAGTGTGGATAAAATGGATATTGAGTGGATAAAATGGATATAGAGTGGATAAAATGGATATAGAGTGGATAAAATGGATATAGAGTGGATAAAATCGGTATAGGGTGGATAAAATGTATATTGAGTGGATAAAACGGATATAGAGTGGATAAAATGGATATAGAGTGGATAAAATGGATATAGAGTGGATAAAATGGATATAGGATGGATAAAATCGATATAGAGTTGATAAAATGGATATAGGGTGGATAAAATCGATATAGAGTGGATAAAATGGGTATAGTGTGGATAAAATGGATATTGAGTGGATAAAATGGATATAGAGTGGATAAAATGGATATAGAGTGGATAAAATGGATATAGAGTGGATAAAATGGATATAGAGAGGTTAAAATGGATATAGGGTGGATAAAATATATGTAGAGTGGATAAAATGGAGATAGAGTGGATGAAATTGATGTAGAGTGGATAAAATGGATATAGAGTGGATAAAATGGGTATAGTGTGGTTAAAATAGATATTGAGTGGATAAAATGGATATTGAGTGGATAAAATGGATATAGAGTGGATAAAATGGATATAGAGTGGATAAAATGGATATAGAGAGGTTAAAATGGATATAGGGTGGATAAAATATATGTAGAGTGGATAAAATGGAGATAGAGTGGATGAAATTGATGTAGAGTGGATAAAATGGATATAGAGTGGATAAAATGGGTATAGTGTGGTTAAAATAGATATTGAGTGGATAAAATGGATATTGAGTGGATAAAATGGATATAGAGTGGATAAAATGGATATTGAGTGGATAAAATGGATATAGAGTGGATAAAATGGATATAGAGAGGTTAAAATGGATATAGGGTGGATAAAATATATGTAGAGTGGATAAAATGGAGATAGAGTGGATGAAATTGATGTAGAGTGGATAAAATGGATATAGAGTGGATAAAATGGGTATAGTGTGGTTAAAATAGATATTGAGTGGATAAAATGGATATTGAGTGGATAAAATGGATATAGAGTGGATAAAATGGATATAGAGTGGATAAAATGGATATAGAGAGGTTAAAATGGATATAGGGTGGATAAAATATATGTAGAGTGGATAAAATGGAGATAGAGTGGATGAAATTGATGTAGAGTGGATAAAATGGATATAGAGTGGATAAAATGGGTATAGTGTGGTTAAAATCGATATAGAGTGGATAAAATGGATATAGAGTGGATAAAATGGATATAGGGTGGATAAAATGTATATTGAGTGGATAAAATGGATATAGAGTGGATAAAATGGATATAGAGTGGATAAAATGGATATAGAGAGGTTAAAATGGATATAGGGTGGATAAAATATATGTAGAGTGGATAAAATGGAGATAGAGTTTATGAAATCGATATAGAGTGGATAAAATGGATATAGAGTGGATAAAATGGGTATAGGGTGGATAAAATGTATATTGAGTGGATAAAATGGATATAGAGTGGATAAAATGGATATAGAGTGGATAAAATGGATATAGGATGGATAAAATCGATATAGAGTTGATAAAATGGATATAGGGTGGATAAAATCGATATAGAGTGGATAAAATGGGTATAGTGTGGATAAAATGGATATTGAGTGGATAAAATGGATATAGAGTGGATAAAATGGATATAGAGTGGATAAAATGGATATAGAGTGGATAAAATGGGTATAGGGTGGATAAAATGTATATTGAGTGGATAAAATGGATATAGAGTGGATAAAATGGATATAGAGTGGATAAAATGGATATAGAGTGGATAAAATGGATATAGGATGGATAAAATCGATATAGAGTTGATAAAATGGATATAGGGTGGATAAAATCGATATAGAGTGGATAAAATGGGTATAGTGTGGATAAAATGGATATTGAGTGGATAAAATGGATATAGAGTGGATAAAATGGATATAGAGTGGATAAAATGGATATAGAGTGGAAAAAATGGATATAGGATGGATAAAATCGATATAGAGTTGATAAAATGGATATAGGGTGGATAAAATCGATATAGAGTGGATAAAATGGGTATAGTGTGGACAAAATGGATATTGAGTGGATAAAATCGATATAGAGTGGATAAAATGGGTATAGTGTGGATAAAATGGATATTGAGTGGATAAAATGGATATAGAGTGGATAAAATGGATATAGGGTGGATAAAATGTATATTGAGTGGATAAAATGGATATAGAGTGGATAAAATGGATATAGAGTGGATAAAATGGATATAGAGAGGTTAAAATGGATATAGGGTGGATAAAATATATGTAGAGTGGATAAAATGGATATAGAGTGGATAAAATGGGTATAGTGTGGATAAAATGGATATAGAGTGGATAAAATGGATATAGAGTGGATAAAATGGGTATAGGGTGGATAAAATGTATATTGAGTGGATAAAATGGATATAGAGTGGATAAAATGGATATAGAGTGGATAAAATGGATATAGAGAGGTTAAAATGGATATAGGGTGGATAAAATATATGTAGAGTGGATAAAATGGAGATAGAGTTGATGAAATCGATGTAGAGTGGATAAAATGGATATTGAGTGGATAAAATGGATATAGAGTGGATAAAATGGATACAGAGTGGATAAAATGGATATAGAGTGGATAAAATGGGTATAGGGTGGATAAAATGTATATTGAGTGGATAAAATGGATATAGAGTGGATAAAATGGGTATAGTGTGGATAAAATGGATATAGAGTGGATAAAATGGATATAGAGTGGATAAAATGGAGATAGAGTGGATAAAATGGATATAGAGTGGATAAAATGGATATAGAGTGGATAAAATGAATATAGAGAGGTTAAAATGGATATAGGGTGGATAAAATCGATATAGAGTGGATAAAATGGGTATAGTGTGGATAAAATGGATATTGAGTGGATAAAATGGATATAGAGTGGATAAAATGGATATAGAGTGGATAAAATGGATATAGAGTGGATAAAATGGGTATAGGGTGGATAAAATGTATATTGAGTGGATAAAACGGATATAGAGTGGATAAAATGGATATAGAGTGGATAAAATGGATATAGAGTGGATAAAATGGATATAGGATGGATAAAATGGATATAGAGTTGATAAAATGGATATAGGGTGGATAAAATCGATATAGAGTGGATAAAATGGGTATAGTGTGGATAAAATGGATATTGAGTGGATAAAATGGATATAGAGTGGATAAAATGGATATAGAGTGGATAAAATGGATATAGAGTGGATAAAATGGATATAGAGAGGTTAAAATGGATATAGGGTGGATAAAATATATGTAGAGTGGATAAAATGGAGATAGAGTGGATGAAATTGATGTAGAGTGGATAAAATGGATATAGAGTGGATAAAATGGGTATAGTGTGGTTAAAATAGATATTGAGTGGATAAAATGGATATTGAGTGGATAAAATGGATATAGAGTGGATAAAATGGATATAGAGTGGATAAAATGGATATAGAGAGGTTAAAATGGATATAGGGTGGATAAAATATATGTAGAGTGGATAAAATGGAGATAGAGTGGATGAAATTGATGTAGAGTGGATAAAATGGATATAGAGTGGATAAAATGGGTATAGTGTGGTTAAAATAGATATTGAGTGGATAAAATGGATATTGAGTGGATAAAATGGATATAGAGTGGATAAAATGGATATTGAGTGGATAAAATGGATATAGAGTGGATAAAATGGATATAGAGAGGTTAAAATGGATATAGGGTGGATAAAATATATGTAGAGTGGATAAAATGGAGATAGAGTGGATGAAATTGATGTAGAGTGGATAAAATGGATATAGAGTGGATAAAATGGGTATAGTGTGGTTAAAATAGATATTGAGTGGATAAAATGGATATTGAGTGGATAAAATGGATATAGAGTGGATAAAATGGATATAGAGTGGATAAAATGGATATAGAGAGGTTAAAATGGATATAGGGTGGATAAAATATATGTAGAGTGGATAAAATGGAGATAGAGTGGATGAAATTGATGTAGAGTGGATAAAATGGATATAGAGTGGATAAAATGGGTATAGTGTGGTTAAAATAGATATAGAGTGGATAAAATGGATATTGAGTGGATGAAATCGATATAGAGTGGATAAAATGGATATAGAGTGGATAAAATGGATATAGGGTGGATAAAATGTATATTGAGTGGATAAAATGGATATAGAGTGGATAAAATGGATATAGAGTGGATAAAATGGATATAGAGAGGTTAAAATGGATATAGGGTGGATAAAATATATGTAGAGTGGATAAAATGGAGATAGAGTTTATGAAATCGATGTAGAGTGGATAAAATGGATATAGAGTGGATAAAATGGGTATAGTGTGGATAAAATGGATATAGAGTGGATAAAATCGATATAAAGTGGATGAAATCGATATAGAGTGGATAAAATGGACATAGAGTGGATAAAATGGAGATAGAGTGGATAAAATGGATATAGTGTGGATGAAATCGATATAGAGTGGATAAAATGGATATAGAGTGGATAAAATGGATATAGGGTGGATAAAATGTATATTGAGTGGATAAAATGGATATAGAGTGGATAAAATGGATATAGAGTGGATAAAATCGATATAGAGTGGATAAAATGGGTATAGTGTGGATAAAATGGATATTGAGTGGATAAAATGGATATAGAGTGGATAAAATGGATATAGAGTGGATAAAATGGATATAGAGTGGATAAAATGGGTATAGGGTGGATAAAATGTATATTGAGTGGATAAAATGGATATAGAGTGGATAAAATGGATATAGAGTGGATAAAATGGATATAGAGTGGATAAAATGGATATAGGGTGGATAAAATCGATATAGAGTGGATAAAATGGGTATAGTGTGGATAAAATGGATATTGAGTGGATAAAATGGATATAGAGTGGATAAAATGGATATAGAGTGGATAAAATGGATATAGAGTGGATAAAATGGGTATAGGGTGGATAAAATGTATATTGAGTGGATAAAATGGATATAGAGTGGATAAAATGGATATAGAGTGGATAAAATGGATATAGAGTGGATAAAATGGATATAGGATGGATAAAATCGATATAGAGTTGATAAAATGGATATAGGGTGGATAAAATCGATATAGAGTGGATAAAATGGGTATAGTGTGGATAAAATGGATATTGAGTGGATAAAATGGATATAGAGTGGATAAAATGGATATAGAGTGGATAAAATGGATATAGAGTGGATAAAATGGATATAGGATGGATAAAATCGATATAGAGTTGATAAAATGGATATAGAGTGGATAAAATGGATATAGAGAGGTTAAAATGGATATTGAGTGGATAAAATGGATATTGAGTGGATAAAATGGATATAGAGTGGATAAAATGGATATTGAGTGGATAAAATGGATATAGAGTGGATAAAATGGATATAGAGTGGATAAAATCGATATAAAGTGGATGAAATCGATATAGAGTGGATAAAATGGATATAGAGTGGATAAAATGGAGATAGAGTGGATAAAATGGATATAGTGTGGATGAAATCGATATAGAGTGGATAAAATGGATATAGAGTGGATAAAATGGATATAGGGTGGATAAAATGTATATTGAGTGGATAAAATGGATATAGAGTGGATAAAATGGATATAGAGTGGATAAAATGGATATAGAGAGGTTAAAATGGATATAGGGTGGATAAAATATATGTAGAGTGGATAAAATGGAGATAGAGTTTATGAAATCGATATAGAGTGGATAAAATGGATATAGAGTGGATAAAATGGGTATAGGGTGGATAAAATGTATATTGAGTGGATAAAATGGATATAGAGTGGATAAAATGGATATAGAGTGGATAAAATGGATATAGGATGGATAAAATCGATATAGAGTTGATAAAATGGATATAGGGTGGATAAAATCGATATAGAGTGGATAAAATGGGTATAGTGTGGATAAAATGGATATTGAGTGGATAAAATGGATATAGAGTGGATAAAATGGATATAGAGTGGATAAAATGGATATAGAGTGGATAAAATGGGTATAGGGTGGATAAAATGTATATTGAGTGGATAAAATGGATATAGAGTGGATAAAATGGATATAGAGTGGATAAAATGGATATAGAGTGGATAAAATGGATATAGGATGGATAAAATCGATATAGAGTTGATAAAATGGATATAGGGTGGATAAAATCGATATAGAGTGGATAAAATGGGTATAGTGTGGATAAAATGGATATTGAGTGGATAAAATGGATATAGAGTGGATAAAATGGATATAGAGTGGATAAAATGGATATAGAGTGGAAAAAATGGATATAGGATGGATAAAATCGATATAGAGTTGATAAAATGGATATAGGGTGGATAAAATCGATATAGAGTGGATAAAATGGGTATAGTGTGGATAAAATGGATATTGAGTGGATAAAATCGATATAGAGTGGATAAAATGGGTATAGTGTGGATAAAATGGATATTGAGTGGATAAAATGGATATAGAGTGGATAAAATGGATATAGGGTGGATAAAATGTATATTGAGTGGATAAAATGGATATAGAGTGGATAAAATGGATATAGAGTGGATAAAATGGATATAGAGAGGTTAAAATGGATATAGGGTGGATAAAATATATGTAGAGTGGATAAAATGGATATAGAGTGGATAAAATGGGTATAGTGTGGATAAAATGGATATAGAGTGGATAAAATGGATATAGAGTGGATAAAATGGGTATAGGGTGGATAAAATGTATATTGAGTGGATAAAATGGATATAGAGTGGATAAAATGGATATAGAGTGGATAAAATGGATATAGAGAGGTTAAAATGGATATAGGGTGGATAAAATATATGTAGAGTGGATAAAATGGAGATAGAGTTGATGAAATCGATGTAGAGTGGATAAAATGGATATTGAGTGGATAAAATGGATATAGAGTGGATAAAATGGATACAGAGTGGATAAAATGGATATAGAGTGGATAAAATGGGTATAGGGTGGATAAAATGTATATTGAGTGGATAAAATGGATATAGAGTGGATAAAATGGGTATAGTGTGGATAAAATGGATATAGAGTGGATAAAATGGATATAGATTGGATAAAATGGAGATAGAGTGGATAAAATGGATATAGAGTGGATAAAATGGATATAGAGTGGATAAAATGGATATAGAGAGGTTAAAATGGATATAGGGTGGATAAAATCGATATAGAGTGGATAAAATGGGTATAGTGTGGATAAAATGGATATTGAGTGGATAAAATGGATATAGAGTGGATAAAATGGATATAGAGTGGATAAAATGGATATAGAGTGGATAAAATGGGTATAGGGTGGATAAAATGTATATTGAGTGGATAAAACGGATATAGAGTGGATAAAATGGATATAGAGTGGATAAAATGGATATAGAGTGGATAAAATGGATATAGGATGGATAAAATCGATATAGAGTTGATAAAATGGATATAGGGTGGATAAAATCGATATAGAGTGGATAAAATGGGTATAGTGTGGATAAAATGGATATTGAGTGGATAAAATGGATATAGAGTGGATAAAATGGATATAGAGTGGATAAAATGGATATAGAGTGGATAAAATGGATATAGAGAGGTTAAAATGGATATAGGGTGGATAAAATATATGTAGAGTGGATAAAATGGAGATAGAGTGGATGAAATTGATGTAGAGTGGATAAAATGGATATAGAGTGGATAAAATGGGTATAGTGTGGTTAAAATAGATATTGAGTGGATAAAATGGATATTGAGTGGATAAAATGGATATAGAGTGGATAAAATGGATATAGAGTGGATAAAATGGATATAGAGAGGTTAAAATGGATATAGGGTGGATAAAATATATGTAGAGTGGATAAAATGGAGATAGAGTGGATGAAATTGATGTAGAGTGGATAAAATGGATATAGAGTGGATAAAATGGGTATAGTGTGGTTAAAATAGATATTGAGTGGATAAAATGGATATTGAGTGGATAAAATGGATATAGAGTGGATAAAATGGATATTGAGTGGATAAAATGGATATAGAGTGGATAAAATGGATATAGAGTGGATAAAATGGATATAAAGTGGATAAAATGGATATAGAGTGGATGAAATCGATGTAGAGTGGATAAAATGGATATAGAGTGGATAAAATGGATATAGAGTGGATAAAATGGGTATAGGGTGGATAAAATGTATATTGAGTGGATAAAACGGATATAGAGTGGATAAAATGGATATAGAGTGGATAAAATGGATATAGAGTGGATAAAATGGATATAGGATGGATAAAATCGATATAGAGTTGATAAAATGGATATAGGGTGGATAAAATCGATATAGAGTGGATAAAATGGGTATAGTGTGGATAAAATGGATATTGAGTGGATAAAATGGATATAGAGTGGATAAAATGGATATAGAGTGGATAAAATGGATATAGAGTGGATAAAATGGATATAGAGAGGTTAAAATGGATATAGGGTGGATAAAATATATGTAGAGTGGATAAAATGGAGATAGAGTGGATGAAATTGATGTAGAGTGGATAAAATGGATATAGAGTGGATAAAATGGATATAGAGTGGATAAAATGGATATAGAGTGGATAAAATGGATATAGAGTGGATAAAATTGATATAGAGTGGATAAAATGGGTATAGGGTGGATAAAATGTATATTGAGTGGATAAAATGGATATAGAGTGGATAAAATGGATATAGAGTGGATAAAATGGATATAGGATGGATAAAATCGATATAGAGTTGATAAAATGGATATAGGGTGGATAAAATCGATATAGAGTGGATAAAATGGGTATAGTGTGGATAAAATGGATATTGAGTGGATAAAATGGATATAGAGTGGATAAAATGGATATAGAGTGGATAAAATGGATATAGAGTGGATAAAATGGGTATAGGGTGGATAAAATGTATATTGAGTGGATAAAATGGATATAGAGTGGATAAAATGGATATAGAGTGGATAAAATGGATATAGAGTGGATAAAATGGATATAGAGTGGATAAAATGGATATAGGATGGATAAAATCGATATAGAGTTGATAAAATGGATATAGGGTGGATAAAATCGATATAGAGTGGATAAAATGGGTATAGTGTGGATAAAATGGATATTGAGTGGATAAAATGGATATAGAGTGGATAAAATGGATATAGAGTGGATAAAATGGGTATAGGGTGGATAAAATGTATATTGAGTGGATAAAATGGATATAGAGTGGATAAAATGGATATAGAGTGGATAAAATGGATATAGAGAGGTTAAAATGGATATAGGGTGGATAAAATATATGCAGAGTGGATAAAATGGAGATACAGTGGATGAAATTGATGTAGAGTGGATAAAATGGATATAGAGTGGATAAAATGGGTATAGTGTGGTTAAAATAGATATTGAGTGGATAAAATGGATATTGAGTGGATAAAATGGATATAGAGTGGATAAAATGGATATTGAGTGGATAAAATGGATATAGAGTGGATAAAATGGATATAGAGTGGATAAAATGGATATAGAGTGGATAAAATCGATATAAAGTGGATGAAATCGATATAGAGTGGATAAAATGGACATAGAGTGGATAAAATGGAGATAGAGTGGATAAAATGGATATAGTGTGGATGAAATCGATATAGAGTGGATAAAATGGATATAGAGTGGATAAAATGGATATAGGGTGGATAAAATGTATATTGAGTGGATAAAATGGATATAGAGTGGATAAAATGGATATAGAGTGGATAAAATGGATATAGAGAGGTTAAAATGGATATAGGGTGGATAAAATATATGTAGAGTGGATAAAATGGAGATAGAGTTTATGAAATCGATGTAGAGTGGATAAAATGGATATAGAGTGGATAAAATGGGTATAGTGTGGATAAAATGGATATAGAGTGGATAAAATCGATATAAAGTGGATGAAATCGATATAGAGTGGATAAAATGGACATAGAGTGGATAAAATGGAGATAGAGTGGATAAAATGGATATAGTGTGGATGAAATCGATATAGAGTGGATAAAATGGATATAGAGTGGATAAAATGGATATAGGGTGGATAAAATGTATATTGAGTGGATAAAATGGATATAGAGTGGATAAAATGGATATAGAGTGGATAAAATCGATATAGAGTGGATAAAATGGGTATAGTGTGGATAAAATGGATATTGAGTGGATAAAATGGATATAGAGTGGATAAAATGGATATAGAGTGGATAAAATGGATATAGAGTGGATAAAATGGGTATAGGGTGGATAAAATGTATATTGAGTGGATAAAATGGATATAGAGTGGATAAAATGGATATAGAGTGGATAAAATGGATATAGAGTGGATAAAATGGATATAGGGTGGATAAAATCGATATAGAGTGGATAAAATGGGTATAGTGTGGATAAAATGGATATTGAGTGGATAAAATGGATATAGAGTGGATAAAATGGATATAGAGTGGATAAAATGGATATAGAGTGGATAAAATGGGTATAGGGTGGATAAAATGTATATTGAGTGGATAAAATGGATATAGAGTGGATAAAATGGATATAGAGTGGATAAAATGGATATAGAGTGGATAAAATGGATATAGGATGGATAAAATCGATATAGAGTTGATAAAATGGATATAGGGTGGATAAAATCGATATAGAGTGGATAAAATGGGTATAGTGTGGATAAAATGGATATTGAGTGGATAAAATGGATATAGAGTGGATAAAATGGATATAGAGTGGATAAAATGGATATAGAGTGGAAAAAATGGATATAGGATGGATAAAATCGATATAGAGTTGATAAAATGGATATAGAGTGGATAAAATGGATATAGAGAGGTTAAAATGGATATTGAGTGGATAAAATGGATATTGAGTGGATAAAATGGATATAGAGTGGATAAAATGGATATTGAGTGGATAAAATGGATATAGAGTGGATAAAATGGATATAGAGTGGATAAAATCGATATAAAGTGGATGAAATCGATATAGAGTGGATAAAATGGATATAGAGTGGATAAAATGGAGATAGAGTGGATAAAATGGATATAGTGTGGATGAAATCGATATAGAGTGGATAAAATGGATATAGAGTGGATAAAATGGATATAGGGTGGATAAAATGTATATTGAGTGGATAAAATGGATATAGAGTGGATAAAATGGATATAGAGTGGATAAAATGGATATAGAGAGGTTAAAATGGATATAGGGTGGATAAAATATATGTAGAGTGGATAAAATGGAGATAGAGTTTATGAAATCGATATAGAGTGGATAAAATGGATATAGAGTGGATAAAATGGGTATAGGGTGGATAAAATGTATATTGAGTGGATAAAATGGATATAGAGTGGATAAAATGGATATAGAGTGGATAAAATGGATATAGGATGGATAAAATCGATATAGAGTTGATAAAATGGATATAGGGTGGATAAAATCGATATAGAGTGGATAAAATGGGTATAGTGTGGATAAAATGGATATTGAGTGGATAAAATGGATATAGAGTGGATAAAATGGATATAGAGTGGATAAAATGGATATAGAGTGGATAAAATGGGTATAGGGTGGATAAAATGTATATTGAGTGGATAAAATGGATATAGAGTGGATAAAATGGATATAGAGTGGATAAAATGGATATAGAGTGGATAAAATGGATATAGGATGGATAAAATCGATATAGAGTTGATAAAATGGATATAGGGTGGATAAAATCGATATAGAGTGGATAAAATGGGTATAGTGTGGATAAAATGGATATTGAGTGGATAAAATGGATATAGAGTGGATAAAATGGATATAGAGTGGATAAAATGGATATAGAGTGGAAAAAATGGATATAGGATGGATAAAATCGATATAGAGTTGATAAAATGGATATAGGGTGGATAAAATCGATATAGAGTGGATAAAATGGGTATAGTGTGGATAAAATGGATATTGAGTGGATAAAATCGATATAGAGTGGATAAAATGGGTATAGTGTGGATAAAATGGATATTGAGTGGATAAAATGGATATAGAGTGGATAAAATGGATATAGGGTGGATAAAATGTATATTGAGTGGATAAAATGGATATAGAGTGGATAAAATGGATATAGAGTGGATAAAATGGATATAGAGAGGTTAAAATGGATATAGGGTGGATAAAATATATGTAGAGTGGATAAAATGGATATAGAGTGGATAAAATGGGTATAGTGTGGATAAAATGGATATAGAGTGGATAAAATGGATATAGAGTGGATAAAATGGGTATAGGGTGGATAAAATGTATATTGAGTGGATAAAATGGATATAGAGTGGATAAAATGGATATAGAGTGGATAAAATGGATATAGAGAGGTTAAAATGGATATAGGGTGGATAAAATATATGTAGAGTGGATAAAATGGAGATAGAGTTGATGAAATCGATGTAGAGTGGATAAAATGGATATTGAGTGGATAAAATGGATATAGAGTGGATAAAATGGATACAGAGTGGATAAAATGGATATAGAGTGGATAAAATGGGTATAGGGTGGATAAAATGTATATTGAGTGGATAAAATGGATATAGAGTGGATAAAATGGGTATAGTGTGGATAAAATGGATATAGAGTGGATAAAATGGATATAGATTGGATAAAATGGAGATAGAGTGGATAAAATGGATATAGAGTGGATAAAATGGATATAGAGTGGATAAAATGGATATAGAGAGGTTAAAATGGATATAGGGTGGATAAAATCGATATAGAGTGGATAAAATGGGTATAGTGTGGATAAAATGGATATTGAGTGGATAAAATGGATATAGAGTGGATAAAATGGATATAGAGTGGATAAAATGGATATAGAGTGGATAAAATGGGTATAGGGTGGATAAAATGTATATTGAGTGGATAAAACGGATATAGAGTGGATAAAATGGATATAGAGTGGATAAAATGGATATAGAGTGGATAAAATGGATATAGGATGGATAAAATCGATATAGAGTTGATAAAATGGATATAGGGTGGATAAAATCGATATAGAGTGGATAAAATGGGTATAGTGTGGATAAAATGGATATTGAGTGGATAAAATGGATATAGAGTGGATAAAATGGATATAGAGTGGATAAAATGGATATAGAGTGGATAAAATGGATATAGAGAGGTTAAAATGGATATAGGGTGGATAAAATATATGTAGAGTGGATAAAATGGAGATAGAGTGGATGAAATTGATGTAGAGTGGATAAAATGGATATAGAGTGGATAAAATGGGTATAGTGTGGTTAAAATAGATATTGAGTGGATAAAATGGATATTGAGTGGATAAAATGGATATAGAGTGGATAAAATGGATATAGAGTGGATAAAATGGATATAGAGAGGTTAAAATGGATATAGGGTGGATAAAATATATGTAGAGTGGATAAAATGGAGATAGAGTGGATGAAATTGATGTAGAGTGGATAAAATGGATATAGAGTGGATAAAATGGGTATAGTGTGGTTAAAATAGATATTGAGTGGATAAAATGGATATTGAGTGGATAAAATGGATATAGAGTGGATAAAATGGATATTGAGTGGATAAAATGGATATAGAGTGGATAAAATGGATATAGAGTGGATAAAATGGATATAAAGTGGATAAAATGGATATAGAGTGGATGAAATCGATGTAGAGTGGATAAAATGGATATAGAGTGGATAAAATGGATATAGAGTGGATAAAATGGGTATAGGGTGGATAAAATGTATATTGAGTGGATAAAACGGATATAGAGTGGATAAAATGGATATAGAGTGGATAAAATGGATATAGAGTGGATAAAATGGATATAGGATGGATAAAATCGATATAGAGTTGATAAAATGGATATAGGGTGGATAAAATCGATATAGAGTGGATAAAATGGGTATAGTGTGGATAAAATGGATATTGAGTGGATAAAATGGATATAGAGTGGATAAAATGGATATAGAGTGGATAAAATGGATATAGAGTGGATAAAATGGATATAGAGAGGTTAAAATGGATATAGGGTGGATAAAATATATGTAGAGTGGATAAAATGGAGATAGAGTGGATGAAATTGATGTAGAGTGGATAAAATGGATATAGAGTGGATAAAATGGGTATAGTGTGGTTAAAATAGATATTGAGTGGATAAAATGGATATTGAGTGGATAAAATGGATATAGAGTGGATAAAATGGATATAGAGTGGATAAAATGGATATAGAGTGGATAAAATGGATATAGAGTGGATAAAATGGATATAGAGTGGATAAAATGGACATAGAGTGGATAAAATGGAGATAGAGAGGATAAAATGGATATAGTGTGGATGAAATCGATATAGAGTGGATAAAATGGATATAGAGTGGATAAAATGGATATAGGGTGGATAAAATGTATATTGAGTGGATAAAATGGATATAGAGTGGATAAAATGGATATAGAGTGGATAAAATGGGTATAGGGTGAATAAAATGGATATAGAGTGGATAAAATGGGTATAGGGTGAATAAAATGTATATTGAGTGGATAAAATGGATATAGAGTGGATAAAATGGATATAGAGTGGATAAAATGGATATAGAGTGGATAAAATGGATATAGAGTGGATAAAATGGATATAGAGTGGATAAAATGGATATAGAGAGGTTAAAATGGATATAGGGTAGATAAAATCGATATAGAGTGGATAAAATGGGTATAGTGTGGATAAAATGGATATTGAGTGGATAAAATGGATATAGAGTGGATAAAATGGATATAGAGTGGATAAAATGGATATAGAGTGGATAAAATGGGTATAGGGTGGATAAAATGTATATTGAGTGGATAAAACGGATATAGAGTGGATAAAATGGATATAGAGTGGATAAAATGGATATAGAGTGGATAAAATGGATATAGAGAGGTTAAAATGGATATAGGGTGGATAAAATATATGTAGAGTGGATAAAATGGAGATAGAGTGGATAAAATGGATATTGAGTGGATAAAATGGATATAGGGTGGATAAAATGGATATAGAGTGGATAAAATGGATATAGATTGGATAAAATGGAGATAGAGTGGATAAAATGGATATAGAGTGGATAAAATGGATATAGAGTGGATAAAATGGATATAGAGAGGTTAAAATGGATATAGGGTGGATAAAATCGATATAGAGTGGATAAAATGGGTATAGTGTGGATAAAATGGATATTGAGTGGATAAAATGGATATAGAGTGGATAAAATGGATATAGAGTGGATAAAATGGATATAGAGTGGATAAAATGGGTATAGGGTGGATAAAATGTATATTGAGTGGATAAAACGGATATAGAGTGGATAAAATGGATATAGAGTGGATAAAATGGATATAGAGTGGATAAAATGGATATAGGATGGATAAAATCGATATAGAGTTGATAAAATGGATATAGGGTGGATAAAATCGATATAGAGTGGATAAAATGGGTATAGTGTGGATAAAATGGATATTGAGTGGATAAAATGGATATAGAGTGGATAAAATGGATATAGAGTGGATAAAATGGATATAGAGTGGATAAAATGGATATAGAGAGGTTAAAATGGATATAGGGTGGATAAAATATATGTAGAGTGGATAAAATGGAGATAGAGTGGATGAAATTGATGTAGAGTGGATAAAATGGATATAGAGTGGATAAAATGGGTATAGTGTGGTTAAAATAGATATTGAGTGGATAAAATGGATATTGAGTGGATAAAATGGATATAGAGTGGATAAAATGGATATAGAGTGGATAAAATGGATATAGAGTGGATAAAATGGATATAGAGAGGTTAAAATGGATATAGGGTGGATAAAATATATGTAGAGTGGATAAAATGGAGATAGAGTGGATGCAATTGATGTAGAGTGGATAAAATTGATATAGAGTGGATAAAATGGGTATAGGGTGGATAAAATGTATATTGAGTGGATAAAATGGATATAGAGTGGATAAAATGGATATAGAGTGGATAAAATGGATATAGGATGGATAAAATCGATATAGAGTTGATAAAATGGATATAGGGTGGATAAAATCGATATAGAGTGGATAAAATGGGTATAGTGTGGATAAAATGGATATTGAGTGGATAAAATGGATATAGAGTGGATAAAATGGATATAGAGTGGATAAAATGGGTATAGGGTGGATAAAATGTATATTGAGTGGATAAAATGGATATAGAGTGGATAAAATGGATATAGAGTGGATAAAATGGATATAGAGTGGATAAAATGGATATAGAGTGGATAAAATGGATATAGAGTGGATAAAATGGATATAGGATGGATAAAATCGATATAGAGTTGATAAAATGGATATAGGGTGGATAAAATCGATATAGAGTGGATAAAATGGGTATAGTGTGGATAAAATGGATATTGAGTGGATAAAATGGATATACAGTGGATAAAATGGATATAGAGTGGATAAAATGGATATAGAGTGGATAAAATGGGTATAGGGTGGATAAAATGTATATTGAGTGGATAAAATGGATATAGAGTGGATAAAATGGATATAGAGTGGATAAAATGGATATAGAGAGGTTAAAATGGATATAGGGTGGATAAAATATATGCAGAGTGGATAAAATGGAGATACAGTGGATGAAATTGATGTAGAGTGGATAAAATGGATATAGAGTGGATAAAATGGGTATAGTGTGGTTAAAATAGATATTGAGTGGATAAAATGGATATTGAGTGGATAAAATGGATATAGAGTGGATAAAATGGATATTGAGTGGATAAAATGGATATAGAGTGGATAAAATGGATATAGAGTGGATAAAATGGATATAGAGTGGATAAAATCGATATAAAGTGGATGAAATCGATATAGAGTGGATAAAATGGACATAGAGTGGATAAAATGGAGATAGAGTGGATAAAATGGATATAGTGTGGATGAAATCGATATAGAGTGGATAAAATGGATATAGAGTGGATAAAATGGATATAGGGTGGATAAAATGTATATTGAGTGGATAAAATGGATATAGAGTGGATAAAATGGATATAGAGTGGATAAAATGGATATAGAGAGGTTAAAATGGATATAGGGTGGATAAAATATATGTAGAGTGGATAAAATGGAGATAGAGTTTATGAAATCGATGTAGAGTGGATAAAATGGATATAGAGTGGATAAAATGGGTATAGTGTGGATAAAATGGATATAGAGTGGATAAAATGGATATAGAGTGGATAAAATGGATATAGAGTGGATAAAATGGGTATAGGGTGGATAAAATGTATATTGAGTGGATAAAATGGATATAGAGTGGATAAAATGGATATAGAGTGGATAAAATGGATATAGAGAGGTTAAAATGGATATAGGGTGGATAAAATATATGCAGAGTGGATAAAATGGAGATACAGTGGATGAAATTGATGTAGAGTGGATAAAATGGATATAGAGTGGATAAAATGGGTATAGTGTGGTTAAAATAGATATTGAGTGGATAAAATGGATATTGAGTGGATAAAATGGATATAGAGTGGATAAAATGGATATAGTGTGGATGAAATCGATATAGAGTGGATAAAATGGATATAGAGTGGATAAAATGGATATAGGGTGGATAAAATGTATATTGAGTGGATAAAATGGATATAGAGTGGATAAAATGGATATAGAGTGGATAAAATGGATATAGAGAGGTTAAAATGGATATAGGGTGGATAAAATATATGTAGAGTGGATAAAATGGAGATAGAGTTTATGAAATCGATGTAGAGTGGATAAAATGGATATAGAGTGGATAAAATGGGTATAGTGTGGATCAAATGGATATTGAGTGGATAAAATGGACATAGAGTGGATAAAATGGATATAGAGTGGATAAAATGGATATAGAGTGGATAAAATGGGTATAGGGTGGATAAAATGTATATTGAGTGGATAAAATGGATATAGAGTGGATAAAATGGATATAGAGTGGATAAAATGGATATAGAGTGGATAAAATGGATATAGGATGGATAAAATCGATATAGAGTTGATAAAATGGATATAGGGTGGATAAAATCGATATAGAGTGGATAAAATGGGTATAGTGTGGATAAAATGGATATTGAGTGGATAAAATGGATATAGAGTGGATAAAATGGATATAGAGTGGATAAAATGGATATAGAGTGGAAAAAATGGATATAGGATGGATAAAATCGATATAGAGTTGATAAAATGGATATAGAGTGGATAAAATGGATATAGAGAGGTTAAAATGGATATTGAGTGGATAAAATGGATATTGAGTGGATAAAATGGATATAGAGTGGATAAAATGGATATTGAGTGGATAAAATGGATATAGAGTGGATAAAATGGATATAGAGTGGATAAAATCGATATAGAGTGGATAAAATCGATATAAAGTGGATGAAATCGATATAGAGTGGATAAAATGGACATAGAGTGGATAAAATGGAGATAGAGTGGATAAAATGGATATAGTGTGGATGAAATCGATATAGAGTGGATAAAATGGATATAGAGTGGATAAAATGGATATAGGGTGGATAAAATGTATATTGAGTGGATAAAATGGATATAGAGTGGATAAAATGGATATAGAGTGGATAAAATGGATATAGAGAGGTTAAAATGGATATAGGGTGGATAAAATATATGTAGAGTGGATAAAATGGAGATAGAGTTTATGAAATCGATGTAGAGTGGATAAAATGGATATAGAGTGGATAAAATGGGTATAGTGTGGATAAAATGGATATAGAGTGGATAAAATCGATATAGAGTGGATAAAATGGATATAGAGTGGATAAAATGGGTATAGGGTGGATAAAATGTATATTGAGTGGATAAAATGGATATAGAGTGGATAAAATGGATATAGAGTGGATAAAATGGATATAGGATGGATAAAATCGATATAGAGTTGATAAAATGGATATAGGGTGGATAAAATCGATATAGAGTGGATAAAATGGGTATAGTGTGGATAAAATGGATATTGAGTGGATAAAATGGATATAGAGTGGATAAAATGGATATAGAGTGGATAAAATGGATATAGAGTGGATAAAATGGGTATAGGGTGGATAAAATGTATATTGAGTGGATAAAATGGATATAGAGTGGATAAAATGGATATAGAGTGGATAAAATGGATATAGAGTGGATAAAATGGATATAGGATGGATAAAATCGATATAGAGTTGATAAAATGGATATAGGGTGGATAAAATCGATATAGAGTGGATAAAATGGGTATAGTGTGGATAAAATGGATATTGAGTGGATAAAATGGATATAGAGTGGATAAAATGGATATAGAGTGGATAAAATGGATATAGAGTGGAAAAAATGGATATAGGATGGATAAAATCGATATAGAGTTGATAAAATGGATATAGGGTGGATAAAATCGATATAGAGTGGATAAAATGGGTATAGTGTGGATAAAATGGATATTGAGTGGATAAAATCGATATAGAGTGGATAAAATGGGTATAGTGTGGATAAAATGGATATTGAGTGGATAAAATGGATATTGAGTGGATAAAATGGATATAGAGTGGATAAAATGGATATAGAGTGGATAAAATGGATATAGAGAGGTTAAAATGGATATAGGGTGGATAAAATATATGTAGAGTGGATAAAATGGAGATAGAGTGGATGAAATTGATGTAGAGTGGATAAAATGGATATAGAGTGGATAAAATGGGTATAGTGTGGTTAAAATAGATATTGAGTGGATAAAATGGATATTGAGTGGATAAAATGGATATAGAGTGGATAAAATGGATATTGAGTGGATAAAATGGATATAGAGTGGATAAAATGGATATAGAGTGGATAAAATGGATATAAAGTGGATAAAATGGATATAGAGTGGATGAAATCGATGTAGAGTGGATAAAATGGATATAGAGTGGATAAAATGGGTATAGTGTGGATAAAATGGATATAGAGTGGATAAAATGGATATAGAGTGGATAAAATGGGTATAGGGTGGATAAAATGTATATTGAGTGGATAAAATGGATATAGAGTGGATAAAATGGATATAGAGTGGATAAAATGGATATAGAGAGGTTAAAATGGATATAGGGTGGATAAAATATATGTAGAGTGGATAAAATGGAGATAGAGTGGATGAAATCGATGTAGAGTGGATAAAATGGATATTGAGTGGATAAAATGGATATAGAGTGGATAAAATGGATACAGAGTGGATAAAATGGATATAGAGTGGATAAAATGGGTATAGGGTGGATAAAATGTATATTGAGTGGATAAAATGGATATAGAGTGGATAAAATGGGTATAGTGTGGATAAAATGGATATAGAGTGGATAAAATGGATATAGATTGGATAAAATGGAGATAGAGTGGATAAAATGGATATAGAGTGGATAAAATGGATATAGAGTGGATAAAATGGATATAGAGAGGTTAAAATGGATATAGGGTGGATAAAATCGATATAGAGTGGATAAAATGGGTATAGTGTGGATAAAATGGATATTGAGTGGATAAAATGGATATAGAGTGGATAAAATGGATATAGAGTGGATAAAATGGATATAGAGTGGATAAAATGGGTATAGGGTGGATAAAATGTATATTGAGTGGATAAAACGGATATAGAGTGGATAAAATGGATATAGAGTGGATAAAATGGATATAGAGTGGATAAAATGGATATAGGATGGATAAAATCGATATAGAGTTGATAAAATGGATATAGGGTGGATAAAATCGATATAGAGTGGATAAAATGGGTATAGTGTGGATAAAATGGATATTGAGTGGATAAAATGGATATAGAGTGGATAAAATGGATATAGAGTGGATAAAATGGATATAGAGTGGATAAAATGGATATAGAGAGGTTAAAATGGATATAGGGTGGATAAAATATATGTAGAGTGGATAAAATGGAGATAGAGTGGATGAAATTGATGTAGAGTGGATAAAATGGATATAGAGTGGATAAAATGGGTATAGTGTGGTTAAAATAGATATTGAGTGGATAAAATGGATATTGAGTGGATAAAATGGATATAGAGTGGATAAAATGGATATAGAGTGGATAAAATGGATATAGAGAGGTTAAAATGGATATAGGGTGGATAAAATATATGTAGAGTGGATAAAATGGAGATAGAGTGGATGAAATTGATGTAGAGTGGATAAAATGGATATAGAGTGGATAAAATGGGTATAGTGTGGTTAAAATAGATATTGAGTGGATAAAATGGATATTGAGTGGATAAAATGGATATAGAGTGGATAAAATGGATATTGAGTGGATAAAATGGATATAGAGTGGATAAAATGGATATAGAGTGGATAAAATGGATATAAAGTGGATAAAATGGATATAGAGTGGATGAAATCGATGTAGAGTGGATAAAATGGATATAGAGTGGATAAAATGGATATAGAGTGGATAAAATGGGTATAGGGTGGATAAAATGTATATTGAGTGGATAAAACGGATATAGAGTGGATAAAATGGATATAGAGTGGATAAAATGGATATAGAGTGGATAAAATGGATATAGGATGGATAAAATCGATATAGAGTTGATAAAATGGATATAGGGTGGATAAAATCGATATAGAGTGGATAAAATGGGTATAGTGTGGATAAAATGGATATTGAGTGGATAAAATGGATATAGAGTGGATAAAATGGATATAGAGTGGATAAAATGGATATAGAGTGGAAAAAATGGATATAGGATGGATAAAATCGATATAGAGTTGATAAAATGGATATAGGGTGGATAAAATCGATATAGAGTGGATAAAATGGGTATAGTGTGGATAAAATGGATATTGAGTGGATAAAATCGATATAGAGTGGATAAAATGGGTATAGTGTGGATAAAATGGATATTGAGTGGATAAAATGGATATTGAGTGGATAAAATGGATATAGAGTGGATAAAATGGATATAGAGTGGATAAAATGGATATAGAGAGGTTAAAATGGATATAGGGTGGATAAAATATATGTAGAGTGGATAAAATGGAGATAGAGTGGATGAAATTGATGTAGAGTGGATAAAATGGATATAGAGTGGATAAAATGGGTATAGTGTGGTTAAAATAGATATTGAGTGGATAAAATGGATATTGAGTGGATAAAATGGATATAGAGTGGATAAAATGGATATTGAGTGGATAAAATGGATATAGAGTGGATAAAATGGATATAGAGTGGATAAAATGGATATAAAGTGGATAAAATGGATATAGAGTGGATGAAATCGATGTAGAGTGGATAAAATGGATATAGAGTGGATAAAATGGGTATAGTGTGGATAAAATGGATATAGAGTGGATAAAATGGATATAGAGTGGATAAAATGGGTATAGGGTGGATAAAATGTATATTGAGTGGATAAAATGGATATAGAGTGGATAAAATGGATATAGAGTGGATAAAATGGATATAGAGAGGTTAAAATGGATATAGGGTGGATAAAATATATGTAGAGTGGATAAAATGGAGATAGAGTGGATGAAATCGATGTAGAGTGGATAAAATGGATATTGAGTGGATAAAATGGATATAGAGTGGATAAAATGGATACAGAGTGGATAAAATGGATATAGAGTGGATAAAATGGGTATAGGGTGGATAAAATGTATATTGAGTGGATAAAATGGATATAGAGTGGATAAAATGGGTATAGTGTGGATAAAATGGATATAGAGTGGATAAAATGGATATAGATTGGATAAAATGGAGATAGAGTGGATAAAATGGATATAGAGTGGATAAAATGGATATAGAGTGGATAAAATGGATATAGAGAGGTTAAAATGGATATAGGGTGGATAAAATCGATATAGAGTGGATAAAATGGGTATAGTGTGGATAAAATGGATATTGAGTGGATAAAATGGATATAGAGTGGATAAAATGGATATAGAGTGGATAAAATGGATATAGAGTGGATAAAATGGGTATAGGGTGGATAAAATGTATATTGAGTGGATAAAACGGATATAGAGTGGATAAAATGGATATAGAGTGGATAAAATGGATATAGAGTGGATAAAATGGATATAGGATGGATAAAATCGATATAGAGTTGATAAAATGGATATAGGGTGGATAAAATCGATATAGAGTGGATAAAATGGGTATAGTGTGGATAAAATGGATATTGAGTGGATAAAATGGATATAGAGTGGATAAAATGGATATAGAGTGGATAAAATGGATATAGAGTGGATAAAATGGATATAGAGAGGTTAAAATGGATATAGGGTGGATAAAATATATGTAGAGTGGATAAAATGGAGATAGAGTGGATGAAATTGATGTAGAGTGGATAAAATGGATATAGAGTGGATAAAATGGGTATAGTGTGGTTAAAATAGATATTGAGTGGATAAAATGGATATTGAGTGGATAAAATGGATATAGAGTGGATAAAATGGATATAGAGTGGATAAAATGGATATAGAGAGGTTAAAATGGATATAGGGTGGATAAAATATATGTAGAGTGGATAAAATGGAGATAGAGTGGATGAAATTGATGTAGAGTGGATAAAATGGATATAGAGTGGATAAAATGGGTATAGTGTGGTTAAAATAGATATTGAGTGGATAAAATGGATATTGAGTGGATAAAATGGGTATAGGGTGGATAAAATGTATATTGAGTGGATAAAATGGATATAGAGTGGATAAAATGGGTATAGTGTGGATAAAATGGATATAGAGTGGATAAAATGGATATAGATTGGATAAAATGGAGATAGAGTGGATAAAATGGATATAGAGTGGATAAAATGGATATAGAGTGGATAAAATGGATATAGAGAGGTTAAAATGGATATAGGGTGGATAAAATCGATATAGAGTGGATAAAATGGGTATAGTGTGGATAAAATGGATATTGAGTGGATAAAATGGATATAGAGTGGATAAAATGGATATAGAGTGGATAAAATGGATATAGAGTGGATAAAATGGGTATAGGGTGGATAAAATGTATATTGAGTGGATAAAACGGATATAGAGTGGATAAAATGGATATAGAGTGGATAAAATGGATATAGAGTGGATAAAATGGATATAGGATGGATAAAA
Source organism: Pemphredon lugubris (assembly GCA_933228935.1). NCBI lineage: Eukaryota > Metazoa > Arthropoda > Insecta > Hymenoptera > Crabronidae > Pemphredon > Pemphredon lugubris. Next base: position 29,032,305 of record OW121817.1, on the reverse strand, counting down.
TCGATATAGAGTTGATAAAATGGATATAGGGTGGATAAAATCGATATAGAGTGGATAAAATGGGTATAGTGTGGATAAAATGGATATTGAGTGGATAAAATGGATATAGAGTGGATAAAATGGATATAGAGTGGATAAAATGGATATAGAGTGGATAAAATGGATATAGAGAGGTTAAAATGGATATAGGGTGGATAAAATATATGTAGAGTGGATAAAATGGAGATAGAGTGGATGAAATTGATGTAGAGTGGATAAAATGGATATAGAGTGGATAAAATGGGTATAGTGTGGTTAAAATAGATATTGAGTGGATAAAATGGATATTGAGTGGATAAAATGGATATAGAGTGGATAAAATGGATATAGAGTGGATAAAATGGATATAGAGAGGTTAAAATGGATATAGGGTGGATAAAATATATGTAGAGTGGATAAAATGGAGATAGAGTGGATGAAATTGATGTAGAGTGGATAAAATGGATATAGAGTGGATAAAATGGGTATAGTGTGGTTAAAATAGATATTGAGTGGATAAAATGGATATTGAGTGGATAAAATGGATATAGAGTGGATAAAATGGATATTGAGTGGATAAAATGGATATAGAGTGGATAAAATGGATATAGAGTGGATAAAATGGATATAAAGTGGATAAAATGGATATAGAGTGGATGAAATCGATGTAGAGTGGATAAAATGGATATAGAGTGGATAAAATGGATATAGAGTGGATAAAATGGGTATAGGGTGGATAAAATGTATATTGAGTGGATAAAACGGATATAGAGTGGATAAAATGGATATAGAGTGGATAAAATGGATATAGAGTGGATAAAATGGATATAGGATGGATAAAATCGATATAGAGTTGATAAAATGGATATAGGGTGGATAAAATCGATATAGAGTGGATAAAATGGGTATAGTGTGGATAAAATGGATATTGAGTGGATAAAATGGATATAGAGTGGATAAAATGGATATAGAGTGGATAAAATGGATATAGAGTGGATAAAATGGATATAGAGAGGTTAAAATGGATATAGGGTGGATAAAATATATGTAGAGTGGATAAAATGGAGATAGAGTGGATGAAATTGATGTAGAGTGGATAAAATGGATATAGAGTGGATAAAATGGGTATAGTGTGGTTAAAATAGATATTGAGTGGATAAAATGGATATTGAGTGGATAAAATGGATATAGAGTGGATAAAATGGATATAGAGTGGATAAAATGGATATAGAGTGGATAAAATGGATATAGAGTGGATAAAATGGATATAGAGTGGATAAAATGGATATAGAGTGGATAAAATGGACATAGAGTGGATAAAATGGAGATAGAGAGGATAAAATGGATATAGTGTGGATGAAATCGATATAGAGTGGATAAAATGGATATAGAGTGGATAAAATGGATATAGGGTGGATAAAATGTATATTGAGTGGATAAAATGGATATAGAGTGGATAAAATGGATATAGAGTGGATAAAATGGGTATAGTGTGGATAAAATGGATATAGAGTGGATAAAATGGGTATAGGGTGAATAAAATGTATATTGAGTGGATAAAATGGATATAGAGTGGATAAAATGGATATAGAGTGGATAAAATGGATATAGAGTGGATAAAATGGATATAGAGTGGATAAAATGGATATAGAGTGGATAAAATGGATATAGAGAGGTTAAAATGGATATAGGGTGGATAAAATCGATATAGAGTGGATAAAATGGGTATAGTGTGGATAAAATGGATATTGAGTGGATAAAATGGATATAGAGTGGATAAAATGGAGATAGAGTGGATAAAATGGATATAGTGTGGATGAAATCGATATAGAGTGGATAAAATGGATATAGAGTGGATAAAATGGATATAGGGTGGATAAAATGTATATTGAGTGGATAAAATGGATATAGAGTGGATAAAATGGATATAGAGTGGATAAAATGGATATAGAGAGGTTAAAATGGATATAGGGTGGATAAAATATATGTAGAGTGGATAAAATGGAGATAGAGTTTATGAAATCGATGTAGAGTGGATAAAATGGATATAGAGTGGATAAAATGGATATAGTGTGGATAAAATGGATATAGAGTGGATAAAATCGATATAGAGTGGATAAAATGGATATAGAGTGGATAAAATGGGTATAGGGTGGATAAAATGTATATTGAGAGGATAAAATGGATATAGAGTGGATAAAATGGATATAGAGTGGATAAAATGGATATAGGATGGATAAAATCGATATAGAGTTGATAAAATGGATATAGGGTGGATAAAATCGATATAGAGTGGATAAAATGGGTATAGTGTGGATAAAATGGATATTGAGTGGATAAAATGGATATAGAGTGGATAAAATGGATATAGAGTGGATAAAATGGATATAGAGTGGATAAAATGGGTATAGGGTGGATAAAATGTATATTGAGTGGATAAAATGGATATAGAGTGGATAAAATGGATATAGAGTGGATAAAATGGATATAGAGTGGATAAAATGGATATAGGATGGATAAAATCGATATAGAGTTGATAAAATGGATATAGGGTGGATAAAATCGATATAGAGTGGATAAAATGGGTATAGTGTGGATAAAATGGATATTGAGTGGATAAAATGGATATAGAGTGGATAAAATGGATATAGAGTGGATAAAATGGATATAGAGTGGAAAAAATGGATATAGGATGGATAAAATCGATATAGAGTTGATAAAATGGATATAGGGTGGATAAAATCGATATAGAGTGGATAAAATGGGTATAGTGTGGATAAAATGGATATTGAGTGGATAAAATCGATATAGAGTGAAAAAATGGGTATAGTGTGGATAAAATGGATATTGAGTGGATAAAATGGATATAGAGTGGATAAAATGGATATAGGGTGGATAAAATGTATATTGAGTGGATAAAATGGATATAGAGTGGATAAAATGGATATAGAGTGGATAAAATGGATATAGAGAGGTTAAAATGGATATAGGGTGGATAAAATATATGTAGAGTGGATAAAATGGAGATAGAGTGGATGAAATCGATGTAGAGTGGATAAAATGGATATAGAGTGGATAAAATGGGTATAGTGTGGATAAAATGGATATAGAGTGGATAAAATGGATATAGAGTGGATAAAATGGGTATAGGGTGGATAAAATGTATATTGAGTGGATAAAATGGATATAGAGTGGATAAAATGGATATAGAGTGGATAAAATGGATATAGAGAGGTTAAAATGGATATAGGGTGGATAAAATATATGTAGAGTGGATAAAATGGAGATAGAGTGGATGAAATCGATGTAGAGTGGATAAAATGGATATTGAGTGGATAAAATGGATATAGAGTGGATAAAATGGATCCAGAGTGGATAAAATGGATATAGAGTGGATAAAATGGGTATAGGGTGGATAAAATGTATATTGAGTGGATAAAATGGATATAGAGTGGATAAAATGGGTATAGTGTGGATAAAATGGATATAGAGTGGATAAAATGGATATAGATTGGATAAAATGGAGATAGAGTGGATAAAATGGATATAGAGTGGATAAAATGGATATAGAGTGGATAAAATGGATATAGAGAGGTTAAAATGGATATAGGGTGGATAAAATCGATATAGAGTGGATAAAATGGGTATAGTGTGGATAAAATGGATATTGAGTGGATAAAATGGATATAGAGTGGATAAAATGGATATAGAGTGGATAAAATGGATATAGAGTGGATAAAATGGGTATAGGGTGGATAAAATGTATATTGAGTGGATAAAACGGATATAGAGTGGATAAAATGGATATAGAGTGGATAAAATGGATATAGAGTGGATAAAATGGATATAGGATGGATAAAATCGATATAGAGTTGATAAAATGGATATAGGGTGGATAAAATCGATATAGAGTGGATAAAATGGGTATAGTGTGGATAAAATGGATATTGAGTGGATAAAATGGATATAGAGTGGATAAAATGGATATAGAGTGGATAAAATGGATATAGAGTGGATAAAATGGATATAGAGAGGTTAAAATGGATATAGGGTGGATAAAATATATGTAGAGTGGATAAAATGGAGATAGAGTGGATGAAATTGATGTAGAGTGGATAAAATGGATATAGAGTGGATAAAATGGGTATAGTGTGGTTAAAATAGATATTGAGTGGATAAAATGGATATTGAGTGGATAAAATGGATATAGAGTGGATAAAATGGATATAGAGTGGATAAAATGGATATAGAGAGGTTAAAATGGATATAGGGTGGATAAAATATATGTAGAGTGGATAAAATGGAGATAGAGTGGATGAAATTGATGTAGAGTGGATAAAATGGATATAGAGTGGATAAAATGGGTATAGTGTGGTTAAAATAGATATTGAGTGGATAAAATGGATATTGAGTGGATAAAATGGATATAGAGTGGATAAAATGGATATTGAGTGGATAAAATGGATATAGAGTGGATAAAATGGATATAGAGTGGATAAAATGGATATAAAGTGGATAAAATGGATATAGAGTGGATGAAATCGATGTAGAGTGGATAAAATGGATATAGAGTGGATAAAATGGATATAGAGTGGATAAAATGGGTATAGGGTGGATAAAATGTATATTGAGTGGATAAAACGGATATAGAGTGGATAAAATGGATATAGAGTGGATAAAATGGATATAGAGTGGATAAAATGGATATAGATTGGATAAAATGGAGATAGAGTGGATAAAATGGATATAGAGTGGATAAAATGGATATAGAGTGGATAAAATGGATATAGAGAGGTTAAAATGGATATAGGGTGGATAAAATCGATATAGAGTGGATAAAATGGGTATAGTGTGGATAAAATGGATATTGAGTGGATAAAATGGATATAGAGTGGATAAAATGGATATAGAGTGGATAAAATGGATATAGAGTGGATAAAATGGGTATAGGGTGGATAAAATGTATATTGAGTGGATAAAACGGATATAGAGTGGATAAAATGGATATAGAGTGGATAAAATGGATATAGAGTGGATAAAATGGATATAGGATGGATAAAATCGATATAGAGTTGATAAAATGGATATAGGGTGGATAAAATCGATATAGAGTGGATAAAATGGGTATAGTGTGGATAAAATGGATATTGAGTGGATAAAATGGATATAGAGTGGATAAAATGGATATAGAGTGGATAAAATGGATATAGAGTGGATAAAATGGATATAGAGAGGTTAAAATGGATATAGGGTGGATAAAATATATGTAGAGTGGATAAAATGGAGATAGAGTGGATGAAATTGATGTAGAGTGGATAAAATGGATATAGAGTGGATAAAATGGGTATAGTGTGGTTAAAATAGATATTGAGTGGATAAAATGGATATTGAGTGGATAAAATGGATATAGAGTGGATAAAATGGATATAGAGTGGATAAAATGGATATAGAGAGGTTAAAATGGATATAGGGTGGATAAAATATATGTAGAGTGGATAAAATGGAGATAGAGTGGATGAAATTGATGTAGAGTGGATAAAATGGATATAGAGTGGATAAAATGGGTATAGTGTGGTTAAAATAGATATTGAGTGGATAAAATGGATATTGAGTGGATAAAATGGATATAGAGTGGATAAAATGGATATTGAGTGGATAAAATGGATATAGAGTGGATAAAATGGATATAGAGTGGATAAAATGGATATAAAGTGGATAAAATGGATATAGAGTGGATGAAATCGATGTAGAGTGGATAAAATGGATATAGAGTGGATAAAATGGATATAGAGTGGATAAAATGGGTATAGGGTGGATAAAATGTATATTGAGTGGATAAAACGGATATAGAGTGGATAAAATGGATATAGAGTGGATAAAATGGATATAGAGTGGATAAAATGGATATAGGATGGATAAAATCGATATAGAGTTGATAAAATGGATATAGGGTGGATAAAATCGATATAGAGTGGATAAAATGGGTATAGTGTGGATAAAATGGATATTGAGTGGATAAAATGGATATAGAGTGGATAAAATGGATATAGAGTGGATAAAATGGATATAGAGTGGATAAAATGGATATAGAGAGGTTAAAATGGATATAGGGTGGATAAAATATATGTAGAGTGGATTAAATGGAGATAGAGTGGATGAAATTGATGTAGAGTGGATAAAATGGATATAGAGTGGATAAAATGGGTATAGTGTGGTTAAAATAGATATTGAGTGGATAAAATGGATATTGAGTGGATAAAATGGATATAGAGTGGATAAAATGGATATAGAGTGGATAAAATGGATATAGAGTGGATAAAATGGATATAGAGTGGATAAAATGGATATAGAGTGGATAAAATGGATATAGAGTGGATAAAATGGACATAGAGTGGATAAAATGGAGATAGAGAGGATAAAATGGATATAGTGTGGATGAAATCGATATAGAGTGGATAAAATGGATATAGAGTGGATAAAATGGATATAGGGTGGATAAAATGTATATTGAGTGGATAAAATGGATATAGAGTGGATAAAATAGATATAGAGTGGATAAAATGGGTATAGGGTGAATAAAATGGATATAGAGTGGATAAAATGGGTATAGGGTGAATAAAATGTATATTGAGTGGATAAAATGGATATAGAGTGGATAAAATGGATATAGAGTGGATAAAATGGATATAGAGAGGTTAAAATGGATATAGGGTGGATAAAATCGATATAGAGTGGATAAAATGGGTATAGTGTGGATAAAATGGATATTGAGTGGATAAAATGGATATAGAGTGGATAAAATGGATATAGAGTGGATAAAATGGATATAGAGTGGATAAAATGGGTATAGGGTGGATAAAATGTATATTGAGTGGATAAAACGGATATAGAGTGGATAAAATGGATATAGAGTGGATAAAATGGATATAGAGTGGATAAAATGGATATAGGATGGATAAAATCGATATAGAGTTGATAAAATGGATATAGGGTGGATAAAATGGATATAGAGAGGTTAAAATGGATATAGGGTGGATAAAATCGATATAGAGTGGATAAAATGGGTATAGTGTGGATAAAATGGATATTGAGTGGATAAAATGGATATAGAGTGGATAAAATGGATATAGAGTGGATAAAATGGATATAGAGAGGTTAAAATGGATATAGGGTGGATAAAATCGATATAGAGTGGATAAAATGGGTATAGTGTGGATAAAATGGATATTGAGTGGATAAAATGGATATAGAGTGGATAAAATGGATATAGAGTGGATAAAATGGATATAGAGTGGATAAAATGGGTATAGGGTGGATAAAATGTATATTGAGTGGATAAAACGGATATAGAGTGGATAAAATGGATATAGAGTGGATAAAATGGATATAGAGTGGATAAAATGGATATAGGATGGATAAAATCGATATAGAGTTGATAAAATGGATATAGGGTGGATAAAATCGATATAGAGTGGATAAAATGGGTATAGTGTGGATAAAATGGATATTGAGTGGATAAAATGGATATAGAGTGGATAAAATGGATATAGAGTGGATAAAATGGATATAGAGTGGATAAAATGGATATAGAGAGGTTAAAATGGATATAGGGTGGATAAAATATATGTAGAGTGGATAAAATGGAGATAGAGTGGATGAAATTGATGTAGAGTGGATAAAATGGATATAGAGTGGATAAAATGGGTATAGTGTGGTTAAAATAGATATTGAGTGGATAAAATGGATATTGAGTGGATAAAATGGATATAGAGTGGATAAAATGGATATAGAGTGGATAAAATGGATATAGAGAGGTTAAAATGGATATAGGGTGGATAAAATATATGTAGAGTGGATAAAATGGAGATAGAGTGGATGAAATTGATGTAGAGTGGATAAAATGGATATAGAGTGGATAAAATGGGTATAGTGTGGTTAAAATAGATATTGAGTGGATAAAATGGATATTGAGTGGATAAAATGGATATAGAGTGGATAAAATGGATATTGAGTGGATAAAATGGATATAGAGTGGATAAAATGGATATAGAGTGGATAAAATGGATATAAAGTGGATAAAATGGATATAGAGTGGATGAAATCGATGTAGAGTGGATAAAATGGATATAGAGTGGATAAAATGGATATAGAGTGGATAAAATGGGTATAGGGTGGATAAAATGTATATTGAGTGGATAAAACGGATATAGAGTGGATAAAATGGATATAGAGTGGATAAAATGGATATAGAGTGGATAAAATGGATATAGATTGGATAAAATGGAGATAGAGTGGATAAAATGGATATAGAGTGGATAAAATGGATATAGAGTGGATAAAATGGATATAGAGAGGTTAAAATGGATATAGGGTGGATAAAATCGATATAGAGTGGATAAAATGGGTATAGTGTGGATAAAATGGATATTGAGTGGATAAAATGGATATAGAGTGGATAAAATGGATATAGAGTGGATAAAATGGATATAGAGTGGATAAAATGGGTATAGGGTGGATAAAATGTATATTGAGTGGATAAAACGGATATAGAGTGGATAAAATGGATATAGAGTGGATAAAATGGATATAGAGTGGATAAAATGGATATAGGATGGATAAAATCGATATAGAGTTGATAAAATGGATATAGGGTGGATAAAATCGATATAGAGTGGATAAAATGGGTATAGTGTGGATAAAATGGATATTGAGTGGATAAAATGGATATAGAGTGGATAAAATGGATATAGAGTGGATAAAATGGATATAGAGTGGATAAAATGGATATAGAGAGGTTAAAATGGATATAGGGTGGATAAAATATATGTAGAGTGGATAAAATGGAGATAGAGTGGATGAAATTGATGTAGAGTGGATAAAATGGATATAGAGTGGATAAAATGGGTATAGTGTGGTTAAAATAGATATTGAGTGGATAAAATGGATATTGAGTGGATAAAATGGATATAGAGTGGATAAAATGGATATAGAGTGGATAAAATGGATATAGAGAGGTTAAAATGGATATAGGGTGGATAAAATATATGTAGAGTGGATAAAATGGAGATAGAGTGGATGAAATTGATGTAGAGTGGATAAAATGGATATAGAGTGGATAAAATGGGTATAGTGTGGTTAAAATAGATATTGAGTGGATAAAATGGATATTGAGTGGATAAAATGGATATAGAGTGGATAAAATGGATATTGAGTGGATAAAATGGATATAGAGTGGATAAAATGGATATAGAGTGGATAAAATGGATATAAAGTGGATAAAATGGATATAGAGTGGATGAAATCGATGTAGAGTGGATAAAATGGATATAGAGTGGATAAAATGGATATAGAGTGGATAAAATGGGTATAGGGTGGATAAAATGTATATTGAGTGGATAAAACGGATATAGAGTGGATAAAATGGATATAGAGTGGATAAAATGGATATAGAGTGGATAAAATGGATATAGGATGGATAAAATCGATATAGAGTTGATAAAATGGATATAGGGTGGATAAAATCGATATAGAGTGGATAAAATGGGTATAGTGTGGATAAAATGGATATTGAGTGGATAAAATGGATATAGAGTGGATAAAATGGATATAGAGTGGATAAAATGGATATAGAGTGGATAAAATGGATATAGAGAGGTTAAAATGGATATAGGGTGGATAAAATATATGTAGAGTGGATTAAATGGAGATAGAGTGGATGAAATTGATGTAGAGTGGATAAAATGGATATAGAGTGGATAAAATGGGTATAGTGTGGTTAAAATAGATATTGAGTGGATAAAATGGATATTGAGTGGATAAAATGGATATAGAGTGGATAAAATGGATATAGAGTGGATAAAATGGATATAGAGTGGATAAAATGGATATAGAGTGGATAAAATGGATATAGAGTGGATAAAATGGATATAGAGTGGATAAAATGGACATAGAGTGGATAAAATGGAGATAGAGAGGATAAAATGGATATAGTGTGGATGAAATCGATATAGAGTGGATAAAATGGATATAGAGTGGATAAAATGGATATAGGGTGGATAAAATGTATATTGAGTGGATAAAATGGATATAGAGTGGATAAAATAGATATAGAGTGGATAAAATGGGTATAGGGTGAATAAAATGGATATAGAGTGGATAAAATGGGTATAGGGTGGATAAAATGTATATTGAGTGGATAAAATGGATATAGAGTGGATAAAATGGATATAGAGTGGATAAAATGGATATAGAGAGGTTAAAATGGATATAGGGTGGATAAAATCGATATAGAGTGGATAAAATGGGTATAGTGTGGATAAAATGGATATTGAGTGGATAAAATGGATATAGAGTGGATAAAATGGATATAGAGTGGATAAAATGGATATAGAGTGGATAAAATGGGTATAGGGTGGATAAAATGTATATTGAGTGGATAAAACGGATATAGAGTGGATAAAATGGATATAGAGTGGATAAAATGGATATAGAGTGGATAAAATGGATATAGGATGGATAAAATCGATATAGAGTTGATAAAATGGATATAGGGTGGATAAAATGGATATAGAGAGGTTAAAATGGATATAGGGTGGATAAAATCGATATAGAGTGGATAAAATGGGTATAGTGTGGATAAAATGGATATTGAGTGGATAAAATGGATATAGAGTGGATAAAATGGATATAGAGTGGATAAAATGGATATAGAGTGGATAAAATGGGTATAGGGTGGATAAAATGTATATTGAGTGGATAAAACGGATATAGAGTGGATAAAATGGATATAGAGTGGATAAAATGGATATAGAGTGGATAAAATGGATATAGGATGGATAAAATCGATATAGAGTTGATAAAATGGATATAGGGTGGATAAAATCGATATAGAGTGGATAAAATGGGTATAGTGTGGATAAAATGGATATTGAGTGGATAAAATGGATATAGAGTGGATAAAATGGATATAGAGTGGATAAAATGGATATAGAGTGGATAAAATGGATATAGAGAGGTTAAAATGGATATAGGGTGGATAAAATATATGTAGAGTGGATAAAATGGAGATAGAGTGGATGAAATTGATGTAGAGTGGATAAAATGGATATAGAGTGGATAAAATGGGTATAGTGTGGTTAAAATAGATATTGAGTGGATAAAATGGATATTGAGTGGATAAAATGGATATAGAGTGGATAAAATGGATATAGAGTGGATAAAATGGATATAGAGAGGTTAAAATGGATATAGGGTGGATAAAATATATGTAGAGTGGATAAAATGGAGATAGAGTGGATGAAATTGATGTAGAGTGGATAAAATGGATATAGAGTGGATAAAATGGGTATAGTGTGGTTAAAATAGATATTGAGTGGATAAAATGGATATTGAGTGGATAAAATGGATATAGAGTGGATAAAATGGATATTGAGTGGATAAAATGGATATAGAGTGGATAAAATGGATATAGAGTGGATAAAATGGATATAAAGTGGATAAAATGGATATAGAGTGGATGAAATCGATGTAGAGTGGATAAAATGGATATAGAGTGGATAAAATGGATATAGAGTGGATAAAATGGGTATAGGGTGGATAAAATGTATATTGAGTGGATAAAACGGATATAGAGTGGATAAAATGGATATAGAGTGGATAAAATGGATATAGAGTGGATAAAATGGATATAGGATGGATAAAATCGATATAGAGTTGATAAAATGGATATAGGGTGGATAAAATCGATATAGAGTGGATAAAATGGGTATAGTGTGGATAAAATGGATATTGAGTGGATAAAATGGATATAGAGTGGATAAAATGGATATAGAGTGGATAAAATGGATATAGAGTGGATAAAATGGATATAGAGAGGTTAAAATGGATATAGGGTGGATAAAATATATGTAGAGTGGATAAAATGGAGATAGAGTGGATGAAATTGATGTAGAGTGGATAAAATGGATATAGAGTGGATAAAATGGGTATAGTGTGGTTAAAATAGATATTGAGTGGATAAAATGGATATTGAGTGGATAAAATGGATATAGAGTGGATAAAATGGATATAGAGTGGATAAAATGGATATAGAGTGGATAAAATGGATATAGAGTGGATAAAATGGATATAGAGTGGATAAAATGGATATAGAGTGGATAAAATGGACATAGAGTGGATAAAATGGAGATAGAGAGGATAAAATGGATATAGTGTGGATGAAATCGATATAGAGTGGATAAAATGGATATAGAGTGGATAAAATGGATATAGGGTGGATAAAATGTATATTGAGTGGATAAAATGGATATAGAGTGGATAAAATGGATATAGAGTGGATAAAATGGGTATAGGGTGAATAAAATGGATATAGAGTGGATAAAATGGGTATAGGGTGAATAAAATGTATATTGAGTGGATAAAATGGATATAGAGTGGATAAAATGGATATAGAGTGGATAAAATGGATATAGAGTGGATAAAATGGATATAGAGTGGATAAAATGGATATAGAGTGGATAAAATGGATATAGAGTGGATAAAATGGATATAGAGTGGATAAAATGGATATAGAGTGGATAAAATGGACATAGAGTGGATAAAATGGAGATAGAGAGGATAAAATGGATATAGTGTGGATGAAATCGATATAGAGTGGATAAAATGGATATAGAGTGGATAAAATGGATATAGGGTGGATAAAATGTATATTGAGTGGATAAAATGGATATAGAGTGGATAAAATGGATATAGAGTGGATAAAATGGGTATAGGGTGAATAAAATGGATATAGAGTGGATAAAATGGGTATAGGGTGAATAAAATGTATATTGAGTGGATAAAATGGATATAGAGTGGATAAAATGGATATAGAGTGGATAAAATGGATATAGAGTGGATAAAATGGATATAGAGTGGATAAAATGGATATAGAGTGGATAAAATGGATATAGAGAGGTTAAAATGGATATAGGGTGGATAAAATCGATATAGAGTGGATAAAATGGGTATAGTGTGGATAAAATGGATATTGAGTGGATAAAATGGATATAGAGTGGATAAAATGGAGATAGAGTGGATAAAATGGATATAGTGTGGATGAAATCGATATAGAGTGGATAAAATGGATATAGAGTGGATAAAATGGATATAGGGTGGATAAAATGTATATTGAGTGGATAAAATGGATATAGAGTGGATAAAATGGATATAGAGTGGATAAAATGGATATAGAGAGGTTAAAATGGATATAGGGTGGATAAAATATATGTAGAGTGGATAAAATGGAGATAGAGTTTATGAAATCGATGTAGAGTGGATAAAATGGATATAGAGTGGATAAAATGGGTATAGTGTGGATAAAATGGATATAGAGTGGATAAAATCGATATAGAGTGGATAAAATGGATATAGAGTGGATAAAATGGGTATAGGGTGGATAAAATGTATATTGAGAGGATAAAATGGATATAGAGTGGATAAAATGGATATAGAGTGGATAAAATGGATATAGGATGGATAAAATCGATATAGAGTTGATAAAATGGATATAGGGTGGATAAAATCGATATAGAGTGGATAAAATGGGTATAGTGTGGATAAAATGGATATTGAGTGGATAAAATGGATATAGAGTGGATAAAATGGATATAGAGTGGATAAAATGGATATAGAGTGGATAAAATGGGTATAGGGTGGATAAAATGTATATTGAGTGGATAAAATGGATATAGAGTGGATAAAATGGATATAGAGTGGATAAAATGGATATAGAGTGGATAAAATGGATATAGGATGGATAAAATCGATATAGAGTTGATAAAATGGATATAGGGTGGATAAAATCGATATAGAGTGGATAAAATGGGTATAGTGTGGATAAAATGGATATTGAGTGGATAAAATGGATATAGAGTGGATAAAATGGATATAGAGTGGATAAAATGGATATAGAGTGGAAAAAATGGATATAGGATGGATAAAATCGATATAGAGTTGATAAAATGGATATAGGGTGGATAAAATCGATATAGAGTGGATAAAATGGGTATAGTGTGGATAAAATGGATATTGAGTGGATAAAATCGATATAGAGTGAAAAAATGGGTATAGTGTGGATAAAATGGATATTGAGTGGATAAAATGGATATAGAGTGGATAAAATGGATATAGGGTGGATAAAATGTATATTGAGTGGATAAAATGGATATAGAGTGGATAAAATGGATATAGAGTGGATAAAATGGATATAGAGAGGTTAAAATGGATATAGGGTGGATAAAATATATGTAGAGTGGATAAAATGGAGATAGAGTGGATGAAATCGATGTAGAGTGGATAAAATGGATATAGAGTGGATAAAATGGGTATAGTGTGGATAAAATGGATATAGAGTGGATAAAATGGATATAGAGTGGATAAAATGGGTATAGGGTGGATAAAATGTATATTGAGTGGATAAAATGGATATAGAGTGGATAAAATGGATATAGAGTGGATAAAATGGATATAGAGAGGTTAAAATGGATATAGGGTGGATAAAATATATGTAGAGTGGATAAAATGGAGATAGAGTGGATGAAATCGATGTAGAGTGGATAAAATGGATATTGAGTGGATAAAATGGATATAGAGTGGATAAAATGGATCCAGAGTGGATAAAATGGATATAGAGTGGATAAAATGGGTATAGGGTGGATAAAATGTATATTGAGTGGATAAAATGGATATAGAGTGGATAAAATGGGTATAGTGTGGATAAAATGGATATAGAGTGGATAAAATGGATATAGATTGGATAAAATGGAGATAGAGTGGATAAAATGGATATAGAGTGGATAAAATGGATATAGAGTGGATAAAATGGATATAGAGAGGTTAAAATGGATATAGGGTGGATAAAATCGATATAGAGTGGATAAAATGGGTATAGTGTGGATAAAATGGATATTGAGTGGATAAAATGGATATAGAGTGGATAAAATGGATATAGAGTGGATAAAATGGATATAGAGTGGATAAAATGGGTATAGGGTGGATAAAATGTATATTGAGTGGATAAAACGGATATAGAGTGGATAAAATGGATATAGAGTGGATAAAATGGATATAGAGTGGATAAAATGGATATAGGATGGATAAAATCGATATAGAGTTGATAAAATGGATATAGGGTGGATAAAATCGATATAGAGTGGATAAAATGGGTATAGTGTGGATAAAATGGATATTGAGTGGATAAAATGGATATAGAGTGGATAAAATGGATATAGAGTGGATAAAATGGATATAGAGTGGATAAAATGGATATAGAGAGGTTAAAATGGATATAGGGTGGATAAAATATATGTAGAGTGGATAAAATGGAGATAGAGTGGATGAAATTGATGTAGAGTGGATAAAATGGATATAGAGTGGATAAAATGGGTATAGTGTGGTTAAAATAGATATTGAGTGGATAAAATGGATATTGAGTGGATAAAATGGATATAGAGTGGATAAAATGGATATAGAGTGGATAAAATGGATATAGAGAGGTTAAAATGGATATAGGGTGGATAAAATATATGTAGAGTGGATAAAATGGAGATAGAGTGGATGAAATTGATGTAGAGTGGATAAAATGGATATAGAGTGGATAAAATGGGTATAGTGTGGTTA
Organism: Pemphredon lugubris; assembly: GCA_933228935.1. Lineage (NCBI taxonomy): Eukaryota > Metazoa > Arthropoda > Insecta > Hymenoptera > Crabronidae > Pemphredon > Pemphredon lugubris. Next base: position 29,016,630 of record OW121817.1, on the reverse strand, counting down.
AAATAGATATTGAGTGGATAAAATGGATATTGAGTGGATAAAATGGATATAGAGTGGATAAAATGGATATTGAGTGGATAAAATGGATATAGAGTGGATAAAATGGATATAGAGTGGATAAAATGGATATAAAGTGGATAAAATGGATATAGAGTGGATGAAATCGATGTAGAGTGGATAAAATGGATATAGAGTGGATAAAATGGATATAGAGTGGATAAAATGGGTATAGGGTGGATAAAATGTATATTGAGTGGATAAAACGGATATAGAGTGGATAAAATGGATATAGAGTGGATAAAATGGATATAGAGTGGATAAAATGGATATAGATTGGATAAAATGGAGATAGAGTGGATAAAATGGATATAGAGTGGATAAAATGGATATAGAGTGGATAAAATGGATATAGAGAGGTTAAAATGGATATAGGGTGGATAAAATCGATATAGAGTGGATAAAATGGGTATAGTGTGGATAAAATGGATATTGAGTGGATAAAATGGATATAGAGTGGATAAAATGGATATAGAGTGGATAAAATGGATATAGAGTGGATAAAATGGGTATAGGGTGGATAAAATGTATATTGAGTGGATAAAACGGATATAGAGTGGATAAAATGGATATAGAGTGGATAAAATGGATATAGAGTGGATAAAATGGATATAGGATGGATAAAATCGATATAGAGTTGATAAAATGGATATAGGGTGGATAAAATCGATATAGAGTGGATAAAATGGGTATAGTGTGGATAAAATGGATATTGAGTGGATAAAATGGATATAGAGTGGATAAAATGGATATAGAGTGGATAAAATGGATATAGAGTGGATAAAATGGATATAGAGAGGTTAAAATGGATATAGGGTGGATAAAATATATGTAGAGTGGATAAAATGGAGATAGAGTGGATGAAATTGATGTAGAGTGGATAAAATGGATATAGAGTGGATAAAATGGGTATAGTGTGGTTAAAATAGATATTGAGTGGATAAAATGGATATTGAGTGGATAAAATGGATATAGAGTGGATAAAATGGATATAGAGTGGATAAAATGGATATAGAGAGGTTAAAATGGATATAGGGTGGATAAAATATATGTAGAGTGGATAAAATGGAGATAGAGTGGATGAAATTGATGTAGAGTGGATAAAATGGATATAGAGTGGATAAAATGGGTATAGTGTGGTTAAAATAGATATTGAGTGGATAAAATGGATATTGAGTGGATAAAATGGATATAGAGTGGATAAAATGGATATTGAGTGGATAAAATGGATATAGAGTGGATAAAATGGATATAGAGTGGATAAAATGGATATAAAGTGGATAAAATGGATATAGAGTGGATGAAATCGATGTAGAGTGGATAAAATGGATATAGAGTGGATAAAATGGATATAGAGTGGATAAAATGGGTATAGGGTGGATAAAATGTATATTGAGTGGATAAAACGGATATAGAGTGGATAAAATGGATATAGAGTGGATAAAATGGATATAGAGTGGATAAAATGGATATAGGATGGATAAAATCGATATAGAGTTGATAAAATGGATATAGGGTGGATAAAATCGATATAGAGTGGATAAAATGGGTATAGTGTGGATAAAATGGATATTGAGTGGATAAAATGGATATAGAGTGGATAAAATGGATATAGAGTGGATAAAATGGATATAGAGTGGATAAAATGGATATAGAGAGGTTAAAATGGATATAGGGTGGATAAAATATATGTAGAGTGGATTAAATGGAGATAGAGTGGATGAAATTGATGTAGAGTGGATAAAATGGATATAGAGTGGATAAAATGGGTATAGTGTGGTTAAAATAGATATTGAGTGGATAAAATGGATATTGAGTGGATAAAATGGATATAGAGTGGATAAAATGGATATAGAGTGGATAAAATGGATATAGAGTGGATAAAATGGATATAGAGTGGATAAAATGGATATAGAGTGGATAAAATGGATATAGAGTGGATAAAATGGACATAGAGTGGATAAAATGGAGATAGAGAGGATAAAATGGATATAGTGTGGATGAAATCGATATAGAGTGGATAAAATGGATATAGAGTGGATAAAATGGATATAGGGTGGATAAAATGTATATTGAGTGGATAAAATGGATATAGAGTGGATAAAATAGATATAGAGTGGATAAAATGGGTATAGGGTGAATAAAATGGATATAGAGTGGATAAAATGGGTATAGGGTGGATAAAATGTATATTGAGTGGATAAAATGGATATAGAGTGGATAAAATGGATATAGAGTGGATAAAATGGATATAGAGAGGTTAAAATGGATATAGGGTGGATAAAATCGATATAGAGTGGATAAAATGGGTATAGTGTGGATAAAATGGATATTGAGTGGATAAAATGGATATAGAGTGGATAAAATGGATATAGAGTGGATAAAATGGATATAGAGTGGATAAAATGGGTATAGGGTGGATAAAATGTATATTGAGTGGATAAAACGGATATAGAGTGGATAAAATGGATATAGAGTGGATAAAATGGATATAGAGTGGATAAAATGGATATAGGATGGATAAAATCGATATAGAGTTGATAAAATGGATATAGGGTGGATAAAATGGATATAGAGAGGTTAAAATGGATATAGGGTGGATAAAATCGATATAGAGTGGATAAAATGGGTATAGTGTGGATAAAATGGATATTGAGTGGATAAAATGGATATAGAGTGGATAAAATGGATATAGAGTGGATAAAATGGATATAGAGAGGTTAAAATGGATATAGGGTGGATAAAATCGATATAGAGTGGATAAAATGGGTATAGTGTGGATAAAATGGATATTGAGTGGATAAAATGGATATAGAGTGGATAAAATGGATATAGAGTGGATAAAATGGATATAGAGTGGATAAAATGGGTATAGGGTGGATAAAATGTATATTGAGTGGATAAAACGGATATAGAGTGGATAAAATGGATATAGAGTGGATAAAATGGATATAGAGTGGATAAAATGGATATAGGGTGGATAAAATCGATATAGAGTTGATAAAATGGATATAGGGTGGATAAAATCGATATAGAGTGGATAAAATGGGTATAGTGTGGATAAAATGGATATAGAGTGGATAAAATGGATATAGAGTGGATAAAATGGATATAGAGTGGATAAAATGGATATAGAGTGGATAAAATGGATATAGAGAGGTTAAAATGGATATAGGGTGGATAAAATATATGTAGAGTGGATAAAATGGAGATAGAGTGGATGAAATTGATGTAGAGTGGATAAAATGGATATAGAGTGGATAAAATGGGTATAGTGTGGTTAAAATAGATATTGAGTGGATAAAATGGATATTGAGTGGATAAAATGGATATAGAGTGGATAAAATGGATATAGAGTGGATAAAATGGATATAGAGAGGTTAAAATGGATATAGGGTGGATAAAATATATGTAGAGTGGATAAAATGGAGATAGAGTGGATGAAATTGATGTAGAGTGGATAAAATGGATATAGAGTGGATAAAATGGGTATAGTGTGGTTAAAATAGATATTGAGTGGATAAAATGGATATTGAGTGGATAAAATGGATATAGAGTGGATAAAATGGATATTGAGTGGATAAAATGGATATAGAGTGGATAAAATGGATATAGAGTGGATAAAATGGATATAAAGTGGATAAAATGGATATAGAGTGGATGAAATCGATGTAGAGTGGATAAAATGGATATAGAGTGGATAAAATGGATATAGAGTGGATAAAATGGGTATAGGGTGGATAAAATGTATATTGAGTGGATAAAACGGATATAGAGTGGATAAAATGGATATAGAGTGGATAAAATGGATATAGAGTGGATAAAATGGATATAGATTGGATAAAATGGAGATAGAGTGGATAAAATGGATATAGAGTGGATAAAATGGATATAGAGTGGATAAAATGGATATAGAGAGGTTAAAATGGATATAGGGTGGATAAAATCGATATAGAGTGGATAAAATGGGTATAGTGTGGATAAAATGGATATTGAGTGGATAAAATGGATATAGAGTGGATAAAATGGATATAGAGTGGATAAAATGGATATAGAGTGGATAAAATGGGTATAGGGTGGATAAAATGTATATTGAGTGGATAAAACGGATATAGAGTGGATAAAATGGATATAGAGTGGATAAAATGGATATAGAGTGGATAAAATGGATATAGGATGGATAAAATCGATATAGAGTTGATAAAATGGATATAGGGTGGATAAAATCGATATAGAGTGGATAAAATGGGTATAGTGTGGATAAAATGGATATTGAGTGGATAAAATGGATATAGAGTGGATAAAATGGATATAGAGTGGATAAAATGGATATAGAGTGGATAAAATGGATATAGAGAGGTTAAAATGGATATAGGGTGGATAAAATATATGTAGAGTGGATAAAATGGAGATAGAGTGGATGAAATTGATGTAGAGTGGATAAAATGGATATAGAGTGGATAAAATGGGTATAGTGTGGTTAAAATAGATATTGAGTGGATAAAATGGATATTGAGTGGATAAAATGGATATAGAGTGGATAAAATGGATATAGAGTGGATAAAATGGATATAGAGAGGTTAAAATGGATATAGGGTGGATAAAATATATGTAGAGTGGATAAAATGGAGATAGAGTGGATGAAATTGATGTAGAGTGGATAAAATGGATATAGAGTGGATAAAATGGGTATAGTGTGGTTAAAATAGATATTGAGTGGATAAAATGGATATTGAGTGGATAAAATGGATATAGAGTGGATAAAATGGATATTGAGTGGATAAAATGGATATAGAGTGGATAAAATGGATATAGAGTGGATAAAATGGATATAAAGTGGATAAAATGGATATAGAGTGGATGAAATCGATGTAGAGTGGATAAAATGGATATAGAGTGGATAAAATGGATATAGAGTGGATAAAATGGGTATAGGGTGGATAAAATGTATATTGAGTGGATAAAACGGATATAGAGTGGATAAAATGGATATAGAGTGGATAAAATGGATATAGAGTGGATAAAATGGATATAGGATGGATAAAATCGATATAGAGTTGATAAAATGGATATAGGGTGGATAAAATCGATATAGAGTGGATAAAATGGGTATAGTGTGGATAAAATGGATATTGAGTGGATAAAATGGATATAGAGTGGATAAAATGGATATAGAGTGGATAAAATGGATATAGAGTGGATAAAATGGATATAGAGAGGTTAAAATGGATATAGGGTGGATAAAATATATGTAGAGTGGATTAAATGGAGATAGAGTGGATGAAATTGATGTAGAGTGGATAAAATGGATATAGAGTGGATAAAATGGGTATAGTGTGGTTAAAATAGATATTGAGTGGATAAAATGGATATTGAGTGGATAAAATGGATATAGAGTGGATAAAATGGATATAGAGTGGATAAAATGGATATAGAGTGGATAAAATGGATATAGAGTGGATAAAATGGATATAGAGTGGATAAAATGGATATAGAGTGGATAAAATGGACATAGAGTGGATAAAATGGAGATAGAGAGGATAAAATGGATATAGTGTGGATGAAATCGATATAGAGTGGATAAAATGGATATAGAGTGGATAAAATGGATATAGGGTGGATAAAATGTATATTGAGTGGATAAAATGGATATAGAGTGGATAAAATAGATATAGAGTGGATAAAATGGGTATAGGGTGAATAAAATGGATATAGAGTGGATAAAATGGGTATAGGGTGAATAAAATGTATATTGAGTGGATAAAATGGATATAGAGTGGATAAAATGGATATAGAGTGGATAAAATGGATATAGAGAGGTTAAAATGGATATAGGGTGGATAAAATCGATATAGAGTGGATAAAATGGGTATAGTGTGGATAAAATGGATATTGAGTGGATAAAATGGATATAGAGTGGATAAAATGGATATAGAGTGGATAAAATGGATATAGAGTGGATAAAATGGGTATAGGGTGGATAAAATGTATATTGAGTGGATAAAACGGATATAGAGTGGATAAAATGGATATAGAGTGGATAAAATGGATATAGAGTGGATAAAATGGATATAGGATGGATAAAATCGATATAGAGTTGATAAAATGGATATAGGGTGGATAAAATGGATATAGAGAGGTTAAAATGGATATAGGGTGGATAAAATCGATATAGAGTGGATAAAATGGGTATAGTGTGGATAAAATGGATATTGAGTGGATAAAATGGATATAGAGTGGATAAAATGGATATAGAGTGGATAAAATGGATATAGAGTGGATAAAATGGGTATAGGGTGGATAAAATGTATATTGAGTGGATAAAACGGATATAGAGTGGATAAAATGGATATAGAGTGGATAAAATGGATATAGAGTGGATAAAATGGATATAGGATGGATAAAATCGATATAGAGTTGATAAAATGGATATAGGGTGGATAAAATCGATATAGAGTGGATAAAATGGGTATAGTGTGGATAAAATGGATATTGAGTGGATAAAATGGATATAGAGTGGATAAAATGGATATAGAGTGGATAAAATGGATATAGAGTGGATAAAATGGATATAGAGAGGTTAAAATGGATATAGGGTGGATAAAATATATGTAGAGTGGATAAAATGGAGATAGAGTGGATGAAATTGATGTAGAGTGGATAAAATGGATATAGAGTGGATAAAATGGGTATAGTGTGGTTAAAATAGATATTGAGTGGATAAAATGGATATTGAGTGGATAAAATGGATATAGAGTGGATAAAATGGATATAGAGTGGATAAAATGGATATAGAGAGGTTAAAATGGATATAGGGTGGATAAAATATATGTAGAGTGGATAAAATGGAGATAGAGTGGATGAAATTGATGTAGAGTGGATAAAATGGATATAGAGTGGATAAAATGGGTATAGTGTGGTTAAAATAGATATTGAGTGGATAAAATGGATATTGAGTGGATAAAATGGATATAGAGTGGATAAAATGGATATTGAGTGGATAAAATGGATATAGAGTGGATAAAATGGATATAGAGTGGATAAAATGGATATAAAGTGGATAAAATGGATATAGAGTGGATGAAATCGATGTAGAGTGGATAAAATGGATATAGAGTGGATAAAATGGATATAGAGTGGATAAAATGGGTATAGGGTGGATAAAATGTATATTGAGTGGATAAAACGGATATAGAGTGGATAAAATGGATATAGAGTGGATAAAATGGATATAGAGTGGATAAAATGGATATAGGATGGATAAAATCGATATAGAGTTGATAAAATGGATATAGGGTGGATAAAATCGATATAGAGTGGATAAAATGGGTATAGTGTGGATAAAATGGATATTGAGTGGATAAAATGGATATAGAGTGGATAAAATGGATATAGAGTGGATAAAATGGATATAGAGTGGATAAAATGGATATAGAGAGGTTAAAATGGATATAGGGTGGATAAAATATATGTAGAGTGGATAAAATGGAGATAGAGTGGATGAAATTGATGTAGAGTGGATAAAATGGATATAGAGTGGATAAAATGGGTATAGTGTGGTTAAAATAGATATTGAGTGGATAAAATGGATATTGAGTGGATAAAATGGATATAGAGTGGATAAAATGGATATAGAGTGGATAAAATGGATATAGAGTGGATAAAATGGATATAGAGTGGATAAAATGGATATAGAGTGGATAAAATGGATATAGAGTGGATAAAATGGACATAGAGTGGATAAAATGGAGATAGAGAGGATAAAATGGATATAGTGTGGATGAAATCGATATAGAGTGGATAAAATGGATATAGAGTGGATAAAATGGATATAGGGTGGATAAAATGTATATTGAGTGGATAAAATGGATATAGAGTGGATAAAATGGATATAGAGTGGATAAAATGGGTATAGGGTGAATAAAATGGATATAGAGTGGATAAAATGGGTATAGGGTGAATAAAATGTATATTGAGTGGATAAAATGGATATAGAGTGGATAAAATGGATATAGAGTGGATAAAATGGATATAGAGTGGATAAAATGGATATAGAGTGGATAAAATGGATATAGAGTGGATAAAATGGATATAGAGAGGTTAAAATGGATATAGGGTGGATAAAATCGATATAGAGTGGATAAAATGGGTATAGTGTGGATAAAATGGATATTGAGTGGATAAAATGGATATAGAGTGGATAAAATGGATATAGAGTGGATAAAATGGATATAGAGTGGATAAAATGGGTATAGGGTGGATAAAATGTATATTGAGTGGATAAAACGGATATAGAGTGGATAAAATGGATATAGAGTGGATAAAATGGATATAGAGTGGATAAAATGGATATAGGATGGATAAAATCGATATAGAGTTGATAAAATGGATATAGGGTGGATAAAATCGATATAGAGTGGATAAAATGGGTATAGTGTGGATAAAATGGGTATAGTGTGGATAAAATGGAGATAGAGTGGATGAAATTGATGTAGAGCGGATAAAATGGATATAGAGTGGATAAAATGGGTATAGTGTGGTTAAAATAGATATTGAGTGGATAAAATGGATATTGAGTGGATAAAATGGATATAGAGTGGATAAAATGGATATAGAGTGGATAAAATGGATATAGAGTGGATAAAATGGATATAGAGAGGTTAAAATGGATATAGGGTGGATAAAATATATGTAGAGTGGATAAAATGGAGATAGAGTGGATGAAATTGATGTAGAGTGGATAAAATGGATATAGAGTGGATAAAATGGGTATAGTGTGGTTAAAATAGATATTGAGTGGATAAAATGGATATTGAGTGGATAAAATGGATATAGAGTGGATAAAATGGATATTGAGTGGATAAAATGGATATAGAGTGGATAAAATGGATATAGAGTGGATAAAATGGATATAAAGTGGATAAAATGGATATAGAGTGGATGAAATCGATGTAGAGTGGATAAAATGGATATAGAGTGGATAAAATGGATATAGAGTGGATAAAATGGGTATAGGGTGGATAAAATGTATATTGAGTGGATAAAACGGATATAGAGTGGATAAAATGGATATAGAGTGGATAAAATGGATATAGAGTGGATAAAATGGATATAGGATGGATAAAATCGATATAGAGTTGATAAAATGGATATAGGGTGGATAAAATCGATATAGAGTGGATAAAATGGGTATAGTGTGGATAAAATGGATATTGAGTGGATAAAATGGATATAGAGTGGATAAAATGGATATAGAGTGGATAAAATGGATATAGAGTGGATAAAATGGATATAGAGAGGTTAAAATGGATATAGGGTGGATAAAATATATGTAGAGTGGATAAAATGGAGATAGAGTGGATGAAATTGATGTAGAGTGGATAAAATGGATATAGAGTGGATAAAATGGGTATAGTGTGGTTAAAATAGATATTGAGTGGATAAAATGGATATTGAGTGGATAAAATGGATATAGAGTGGATAAAATGGATATAGAGTGGATAAAATGGATATAGAGTGGATAAAATGGATATAGAGTGGATAAAATGGATATAGAGTGGATAAAATGGATATAGAGTGGATAAAATGGACATAGAGTGGATAAAATGGAGATAGAGAGGATAAAATGGATATAGTGTGGATGAAATCGATATAGAGTGGATAAAATGGATATAGAGTGGATAAAATGGATATAGGGTGGATAAAATGTATATTGAGTGGATAAAATGGATATAGAGTGGATAAAATGGATATAGAGTGGATAAAATGGGTATAGGGTGAATAAAATGGATATAGAGTGGATAAAATGGGTATAGGGTGAATAAAATGTATATTGAGTGGATAAAATGGATATAGAGTGGATAAAATGGATATAGAGTGGATAAAATGGATATAGAGTGGATAAAATGGATATAGAGTGGATAAAATGGATATAGAGTGGATAAAATGGATATAGAGAGGTTAAAATGGATATAGGGTGGATAAAATCGATATAGAGTGGATAAAATGGGTATAGTGTGGATAAAATGGATATTGAGTGGATAAAATGGATATAGAGTGGATAAAATGGATATAGAGTGGATAAAATGGATATAGAGTGGATAAAATGGGTATAGGGTGGATAAAATGTATATTGAGTGGATAAAACGGATATAGAGTGGATAAAATGGATATAGAGTGGATAAAATGGATATAGAGTGGATAAAATGGATATAGGATGGATAAAATCGATATAGAGTTGATAAAATGGATATAGGGTGGATAAAATCGATATAGAGTGGATAAAATGGGTATAGTGTGGATAAAATGGGTATAGTGTGGATAAAATGGATATTGAGTGGATAAAATGGATATAGAGTGGATAAAATGGATATAGAGTGGATAAAATGGATATAGAGTGGATAAAATGGATATAGAGAGGTTAAAATGGATATAGGGTGGATAAAATATATGTAGAGTGGATAAAATGGAGATAGAGTGGATGAAATTGATGTAGAGTGGATAAAATGGATATAGAGTGGATAAAATGGGTATAGTGTGGTTAAAATAGATATTGAGTGGATAAAATGGATATTGAGTGGATAAAATGGATATAGAGTGGATAAAATGGATATTGAGTGGATAAAATGGATATAGAGTGGATAAAATGGATATAGAGTGGATAAAATGGATATAGAGTGGATAAAATCGATATAGAGAGGTTAAAATGGATATAGGGTGGATAAAATATATGTAGAGTGGATAAAATGGAGATACAGTGGATGAAATTGATGTAGAGTGGATAAAATGGATATAGAGTGGATAAAATGGGTATAGTGTGGTTAAAATAGATATTGAGTGGATAAAATGGATATTGAGTGGATAAAATGGATATAGAGTGGATAAAATGGATATAGAGTGGATAAAATGGATATAGAGTGGATAAAATGGATATAGAGTGGATAAAATGGATATAGAGTGGATAAAATCGATATAAAGTGGATGAAATCGATATAGAGTGGATAAAATGGACATAGAGTGGATAAAATGGAGATAGAGTGGATAAAATGGATATAGTGTGGATGAAATCGATATAGAGTGGATAAAATGGATATAGAGTGGATAAAATGGATATAGGGTGGATAAAATGTATATTGAGTGGATAAAATGGATATAGAGTGGATAAAATGGATATAGAGTGGATAAAATGGATATAGAGAGGTTAAAATGGATATAGGGTGGATAAAATATATGTAGAGTGGATAAAATGGAGATAGAGTTTATGAAATCGATGTAGAGTGGATAAAATGGATATAGAGTGGATAAAATGGGTATAGTGTGGATAAAATGGATATAGAGTGGATAAAATGGATATAGAGTGGATAAAATGGATATAGGATGGATAAAATCGATATAGAGTTGATAAAATGGATATAGGGTGGATAAAATCGATATAGAGTGGATAAAATGGGTATAGTGTGGATAAAATGGATATTGAGTGGATAAAATGGATATAGAGTGGATAAAATGGATATAGAGTGGATAAAATGGATATAGAGTGGATAAAATGGGTATAGGGTGGATAAAATGTATATTAAGTGGATAAAATGGATATAGAGTGGATAAAATGGATATAGAGTGGATAAAATGGATATAGAGTGGATAAAATGGATATAGAGTGGATAAAATGGATATAGGATGGATAAAATCGATATAGAGTTGATAAAATGGATATAGGGTGGATAAAATCGATATAGAGTGGATAAAATGGGTATAGTGTGGATAAAATGGATATTGAGTGGATAAAATGGATATAGAGTGGATAAAATGGATATAGAGTGGAAAAAATGGATATAGGATGGATAAAATCGATATAGAGTTGATAAAATGGATATAGAGTGGATAAAATGGATATAGAGTGGATAAAATGGATATAGAGAGGTTAAAATGGATATAGGGTGGATAAAATATATGTAGAGTGGATAAAATGGAGATAGAGTGGATGAAATTGATGTAGAGTGGATAAAATGGATATAGAGTGGATAAAATGGGTATAGTGAGGTTAAAATAGATATTGAGTGGATAAAATGGATATTGAGTGGATAAAATGGATATAGAGTGGATAAAATGTATATTGAGTGGATAAAATGGATATAGAGTGGATAAAATGGATATAGAGTGGATAAAATGGATATAGAGTGGATAAAATGGATATAGGATGGATGAAATCGATATAGAGTTGATAAAATTGATATAGGGTGGATAAAATCGATATAGAGTGGATAAAATGGGTATAGTGTGGATAAAATGGATATTGAGTGGATAAAATGGATATAGAGTGGATAAAATGGATATAGAGTGGATAAAATGGATATAGAGTGGAAAAAATGGATATAGGATGGATAAAATCGATATAGAGTTGATAAAATGGGTATAGTGTGGATAAAATGGATATTGAGTGGATAAAATCGATATAGAGTGGATAAAATGGGTATAGTGTGGATAAAATGGATATTGAGTGGATAAAATGGATATAGAGTGGATAAAATGGATATAGGGTGGATAAAATGTATATTGAGTGGATAAAATGGATATAGAGTGGATAAAATGGATATAGAGTGGATAAAATGGATATAGAGAGGTTAAAATGGATATAGGGTGGATAAAATATATGTAGAGTGGATAAAATGGAGATAGAGTGGATGAAATCGATGTAGAGTGGATAAAATGGATATAGAGTGGATAAAATGGGTATAGTGTGGATAAAATGGATATAGAGTGGATAAAATGGATATAGAGTGGATAAAATGGGTATAGGGTGGATAAAATGTATATTGAGTGGATAAAATGGATATAGAGTGGATAAAATGGGTATAGTGTGGATAAAATGGATATTGAGTGGATAAAATGGATATAGAGTGGATAAAATGGATACAGAGTGGATAAAATGGATATAGAGTGGATAAAATGGGTATAGGGTGGATAAAATGTATATTGAGTGGATAAAATGGATATAGAGTGGATAAAATTTGTATAGTGTGGATAAAATGGATATTGAGTGGATAAAATGGATATAGAGTGGATAAAATGGATATAGAGTGGATAAAATGGATATAGAGTGGATAAAATGGAGATAGAGTGGATAAAATGGATATAGGGTGGATAAAATCGATATAGAGTGGTTAAAATGGGTATAGTGTGGATAAAATGGATATTGAGTGGATAAAATGTATATAGAGTGGATAAAATGGATATAGAGTGGATAAAATGGGTATAGGGTGGATAAAATGTATATTGAGTGGATAAAATGGATATAGAGTGGATAAAATGGATATAGAGTGGATAAAATGGATATAGAGTGGAAAAAATGGATATAGGATGGATAAAATCGATATAGAGTTGATAAAATGGATATAGGGTGGATAAAATCGATATAGAGTGGATAAAATGGGTATAGTGTGGATAAAATGGATATTGAGTGGATAAAATCGATATAGAGTGGATAAAATGGGTATAGTGTGGATAAAATGGATATTGAGTGGATAAAATGGATATAGAGTGGATAAAATGGATATAGGGTGGATAAAATGTATATTGAGTGGATAAAATGGATATAGAGTGGATAAAATGGATATAGAGTGGATAAAATGGATATAGAGAGGTTAAAATGGATATAGGGTGGATAAAATATATGTAGAGTGGATAAAATGGAGATAGAGTGGATGAAATCGATGTAGAGTGGATAAAATGGATATAGAGTGGATAAAATGGGTATAGTGTGGATAAAATGGATATAGAGTGGATAAAATGGATATAGAGTGGATAAAATGGGTATAGGGTGGATAAAATGTATATTGAGTGGATAAAATGGATATAGAGTGGATAAAATGGGTATAGTGTGGATAAAATGGATATTGAGTGGATAAAATGGATATAGAGTGGATAAAATGGATACAGAGTGGATAAAATGGATATAGAGTGGATAAAATGGGTATAGGGTGGATAAAATGTATATTGAGTGGATAAAATGGATATAGAGTGGATAAAATGGGTATAGTGTGGATAAAATGGATATTGAGTGGATAAAATGGATATAGAGTGGATAAAATGGATATAGAGTGGATAAAATGGATATAGAGTGGATAAAATGGAGATAGAGTGGATAAAATGGATATAGAGTGGATAAAATGGATATAGAGTGGATAAAATGGATATAGAGAGGTTAAAATGGATATAGGGTGGATAAAATCGATATAGAGTGGATAAAATGGGTATAGTGTGGATAAAATGGATATTGAGTGGATAAAATGGATATAGAGTGGATAAAATGGATATAGAGTGGATAAAATGGATATAGAGTGGATAAAATGGGTATAGGGTGGATAAAATGTATATTGAGTGGATAAAACGGATATAGAGTGGATAAAATGGATATAGAGTGGATAAAATGGATATAGAGTGGATAAAATGGATATAGGATGGATAAAATCGATATAGAGTTGATAAAATGGATATAGGGTGGATAAAATCGATATAGAGTGGATAAAATGGGTATAGTGTGGATAAAATGGATATTGAGTGGATAAAATGGATATAGAGTGGATAAAATGGATATAGAGTGGATAAAATGGATATAGAGTGGATAAAATGGATATAGAGAGGTTAAAATGGATATAGGGTGGATAAAATATATGTAGAGTGGATAAAATGGAGATAGAGTGGATGAAATTGATGTAGAGTGGATAAAATGGATATAGAGTGGATAAAATGGGTATAGTGTGGTTAAAATAGATATTGAGTGGATAAAATGGATATTGAGTGGATAAAATGGATATAGAGTGGATAAAATGGATATTGAGTGGATAAAATGGATATAGAGTGGATAAAATGGATATAGAGTGGATAAAATGGATATAAAGTGGATAAAATGGATATAGAGTGGATGAAATCGATGTAGAGTGGATAAAATGGATATAGAGTGGATAAAATGGGTATAGTGTGGATAAAATGGATACTGAGTGGATAAAATGGATATAGAGTGGATAAAATGGATATAGAGTGGATAAAATGGATATAGAGTGGATAAAATGGATATAGAGTGGATAAAATGGATATAGAGTGGATAAAATGGATATAGAGAGGTTAAAATGGATATAGGGTGGATAAAATCGATATAGAGTGGATAAAATGGGTATAGTGTGGATAAAATGGATATTGAGTGGATAAAATGGATATAGAGTGGATAAAATGGATATAGAGTGGATAAAATGGGTATAGGGTGGATAAAATGTATATTGAGTGGATAAAACGGATATAGAGTGGATAAAATGGATATAGAGTGGATAAAATGGATATAGAGTGGATAAAATGGATATAGGATGGATAAAATCGATATAGAGTTGATAAAATGGATATAGGGTGGATAAAATCGATATAGAGTGGATAAAATGGATATTGAGTGGATAAAATGGATATAGAGTGGATAAAATGGATATAGAGTGGATAAAATGGATATAGAGAGGTTAAAATGGATATAGGGTGGATAAAATATATGTAGAGTGGATAAAATGGAGATAGAGTGGATGAAATTGATGTAGAGTGGATAAAATGGATATAGAGTGGATAAAATGGGTATAGTGTGGTTAAAATAGATATTGAGTGGATAAAATGGATATTGAGTGGATAAAATGGATATAGAGTGGATAAAATGGATATAGAGTGGATAAAATGGATATAGAGTGGATAAAATGGATATAGAGTGGATAAAATCGATATAAAGTGGATGAAATCGATATAGAGTGGATAAAATGGACATAGAGTGGATAAAATGGAGATAGAGTGGATAAAATGGATATAGTGTGGATGAAATCGATATAGAGTGGATAAAATGGATATAGAGTGGATAAAATGGATATAGGGTGGATAAAATGTATATTGAGTGGATAAAATGGATATAGAGTGGATAAAATGGATATAGAGTGGATAAAATGGGTATAGGGTGAATAAAATGGATATAGAGTGGATAAAATGGGTATAGGGTGAATAAAATGTATATTGAGTGGATAAAATGGATATAGAGTGGATAAAATGGATATAGAGTGGATAAAATGGATATAGAGTGGATAAAATGGATATAGAGTGGATAAAATGGGTATAGGGTGGATAAAATGGGTATAGTGTGGATAAAATGGATATTGAGTGGATAAAATGGATATAGAGTGGATAAAATCGATATAAAGTGGATGAAATCGATATAGAGTGGATAAAATGGACATAGAGTGGATAAAATGGAGATAGAGTGGATAAAATGGATATAGTGTGGATGAAATCGATATAGAGTGGATAAAATGGATATAGAGTGGATAAAATGGATATAGGGTGGATAAAATGTATATTGAGTGGATAAAATGGATATAGAGTGGATAAAATGGATATAGAGTGGATAAAATGGGTATAGGGTGAATAAAATGGATATAGAGTGGATAAAATGGGTATAGTGTGGTTAAAATAGATATTGAGTGGATAAAATGGATATTGAGTGGATAAAATGGATATAGAGTGGATAAAATGGATATAGAGTGGATAAAATGGATATAGAGTGGATAAAATGGATATAGAGTGGATAAAATCGATATAAAGTGGATGAAATCGATATAGAGTGGATAAAATGGACATAGAGTGGATAAAATGGAGATAGAGTGGATAAAATGGATATAGTGTGGATGAAATCGATATAGAGTGGATAAAATGGATATAGAGTGGATAAAATGGATATAGGGTGGATAAAATGTATATTGAGTGGATAAAATGGATATAGAGTGGATAAAATGGATATAGAGTGGATAAAATGGGTATAGGGTGAATAAAATGGATATAGAGTGGATAAAATGGGTATAGTGTGGTTAAAATAGATATTGAGTGGATAAAATGGATATTGAGTGGATAAAATGGATATAGAGTGGATAAAATGGATATAGAGTGGATAAAATGGATATAGAGTGGATAAAATGGATATAGAGTGGATAAAATCGATATAAAGTGGATAAAATCGATATAGAGTGGATAAAATGGGTATAGTGTGGATAAAATGGATATTGAGTGGATAAAATGGATATAGAGTGGATAAAATGGATATAGAGTGGATAAAATGGATATAGAGTGGATAAAATGGGTATAGGGTGGATAAAATGTATATTGAGTGGATAAAACGGATATAGAGTGGATAAAATGGATATAGAGTTGATAAAATGGATATAGGGTGGATAAAATCGATATAGAGTGGATAAAATGGGTATAGTGTGGATAAAATGGATATTGAGTGGATAAAATGGATATAGAGTGGATAAAATGGATATAGAGTGGATAAAATGGATATAGAGTGGATAAAATGGATATAGAGAGGTTAAAATGGATATAGGGTGGATAAAATATATGTAGAGTGGATAAAATGGAGATAGAGTGGATGAAATTGATGTAGAGTGGATAAAATGGATATTGAGTGGATAAAATGGATATAGAGTGGATAAAATGGATATAGAGTGGATAAAATGGATATAGAGTGGATAAAATCGATATAAAGTGGATGAAATCGATATAGAGTGGATAAAATGGACATAGAGTGGATAAAATGGATATAGAGTGGATAAAATGGATATGGAGTGGATAAAATGGATATAAAGTGGATAAAATGGATATAGAGTGGATAAAATGGATATAGAGAGGTTAAAATGGATATAGGGTGGATAAAATATATGTAGAGTGGATAAAATGGAGATAGAGTTTATGAAATCGATGTAGAGTGGATAAAATGGATATAGAGTGGATAAAATGGGTATAGTGTGGATAAAATGGATATAGAGTGGATAAAATGGATATAGAGTGGATAAAATGGATATAGAGTGGATAAAATGGGTATAGGGTGAATAAAATGTATATTGAGTGGATAAAATGGATATAGAGTGGATAAAATGGATATAGAGTGGATAAAATGGATATAGAGTGGATAAAATGGATATAGAGTGGATAAAATGGATATAGAGTGGATAAAATGGATATAGAGAGGTTAAAATGGATATAGGGTGGATAAAATCGATATAGAGTGGATAAAATGGGTATAGTGTGGATAAAATGGATATTGAGTGGATAAAATGGATATAGAGTGGATAAAATGGATATAGAGTGGATAAAATGGATATAGAGTGGATAAAATGGGTATAGGGTGGATAAAATGTATATTGAGTGGATAAAATGGATATAGAGTGGATAAAACGGATATAGAGTGGATAAAATGGATATAGAGTGGATAAAATGGATATAGAGTGGATAAAATGGATATAGGATGGATAAAATCGATATAGAGTTGATAAAATGGATATAGGGTGGATAAAATCGATATAGAGTGGATAAAATGGGTATAGTGTGGATAAAATGGATATTGAGTGGATAAAATGGATATAGAGTGGATAAAATGGATATAGAGTGGATAAAATGGATATAGAGAGGTTAAAATGGATATAGGGTGGATAAAATATATGTAGAGTGGATAAAATGGAGATAGAGTGGATGAAATTGATGTAGAGTGGATAAAATGGATATAGAGTGGATAAAATGGGTATAGTGTGGTTAAAATAGATATTGAGTGGATAAAATGGATATTGAGTGGATAAAATGGATATAGAGTGGATAAAATGGATATAGAGTGGATAAAATGGATATAGAGTGGATAAAATGGATATAGAGAGGTTAAAATGGATATAGGGTGGATAAAATATATGTAGAGTGGATAAAATGGAGATAGAGTGGATGAAATTGATGTAGAGTGGATAAAATGGATATAGAGTGGATAAAATGGGTATAGTGTGGTTAAAATAGATATTGAGTGGATAAAATGGATATTGAGTGGATAAAATGGATATAGAGTGGATAAAATGGATATTGAGTGGATAAAATGGATATAGAGTGGATAAAATGGATATAGAGTGGATAAAATGGATATAAAGTGGATAAAATGGATATAGAGTGGATGAAATCGATGTAGAGTGGATAAAATGGATATAGAGTGGATAAAATGGGTATAGTGTGGATAAAATGGATACTGAGTGGATAAAATGGATATAGAGTGGATAAAATGGATATAGAGTGGATAAAATGGATATAGAGTGGATAAAATGGATATAGAGTGGATAAAATGGATATAGAGAGGTTAAAATGGATATAGAGTGGATAAAATGGGTATAGTGTGGATAAAATGGATATTGAGTGGATAAAATGGATATAGAGTGGATAAAATGGATATAGAGTGGATAAAATGGGTATAGTGTGGATAAAATGGATATTGAGTGGATAAAATGGATATAGAGAGGATAAAATGGATATAGAGTGGATAAAATGGATATAGAGTGGATAAAATGGATATAGAGAGGTTAAAATGGATATAGGGTGGATAAAATATATGTAGAGTGGATAAAATGGAGATAGAGTGGATGAAATTGATGTAGAGTGGATAAAATGGATATAGAGTGGATAAAATGGATATAGAGAGGTTAAAATGGATATAGGGTGGATAAAATATATGTAGAGTGGATAAAATGGAGATAGAGTGGATGAAATTGATGTAGAGTGGATAAAATGGATATAGAGTGGATAAAATGGGTATAGTGTGGTTAAAATAGATATTGAGTGGATAAAATGGATATTGAGTGGATAAAATGGATATAGAGTGGATAAAATGGATATTGAGTGGATAAAATGGATATAGAGTGGATAAAATGGATATAGAGTGGATAAAATGGATATAGAGTGGATAAAATCGATATAGAGAGGTTAAAATGGATATAGGGTGGATAAAATATATGTAGAGTGGATAAAATGGAGATACAGTGGATGAAATTGATGTAGAGTGGATAAAATGGATATAGAGTGGATAAAATGGGTATAGTGTGGTTAAAATAGATATTGAGTGGATAAAATGGATATTGAGTGGATAAAATGGATATAGAGTGGATAAAATGGATATAGAGTGGATAAAATGGATATAGAGTGGATAAAATGGATATAGAGTGGATAAAATGGATATAGAGTGGATAAAATCGATATAAAGTGGATGAAATCGATATAGAGTGGATAAAATGGACATAGAGTGGATAAAATGGAGATAGAGTGGATAAAATGGATATAGTGTGGATGAAATCGATATAGAGTGGATAAAATGGATATAGAGTGGATAAAATGGATATAGGGTGGATAAAATGTATATTGAGTGGATAAAATGGATATAGAGTGGATAAAATGGATATAGAGTGGATAAAATGGATATAGAGAGGTTAAAATGGATATAGGGTGGATAAAATATATGTAGAGTGGATAAAATGGAGATAGAGTTTATGAAATCGATGTAGAGTGGATAAAATGGATATAGAGTGGATAAAATGGGTATAGTGTGGATAAAATGGATATAGAGTGGATAAAATGGATATAGAGTGGATAAAATGGATATAGAGTGGATAAAATGGGTATAGGGTGGATAAAATGTATATTGAGTGGATAAAATGGATATAGAGTGGATAAAATGGATATAGAGTGGATAAAATGGATATAGGATGGATAAAATCGATATAGAGTTGATAAAATGGATATAGGGTGGATAAAATCGATATAGAGTGGATAAAATGGGTATAGTGTGGATAAAATGGATATTGAGTGGATAAAATGGATATAGAGTGGATAAAATGGATATAGAGTGGATAAAATGGATATAGAGTGGATAAAATGGGTATAGGGTGGATAAAATGTATATTAAGTGGATAAAATGGATATAGAGTGGATAAAATGGATATAGAGTGGATAAAATGGATATAGAGTGGATAAAATGGATATAGAGTGGATAAAATGGATATAGGATGGATAAAATCGATATAGAGTTGATAAAATGGATATAGGGTGGATAAAATCGATATAGAGTGGATAAAATGGGTATAGTGTGGATAAAATGGATATTGAGTGGATAAAATGGATATAGAGTGGATAAAATGGATATAGAGTGGATAAAATGGATATAGAGTGGAAAAAATGGATATAGGATGGATAAAATCGATATAGAGTTGATAAAATGGATATAGATTGGATAAAATGGATATAGAGTGGATAAAATGGATATAGAGAGGTTAAAATGGATATAGGGTGGATAAAATATATGTAGAGTGGATAAAATGGAGATAGAGTGGATGAAATTGATGTAGAGTGGATAAAATGGATATAGAGTGGATAAAATGGGTATAGTGAGGTTAAAATAGATATTGAGTGGATAAAATGGATATTGAGTGGATAAAATGGATATAGAGTGGATAAAATGGATATTGAGTGGATAAAATGGATATAGAGTGGATAAAATGGATATAGAGTGGATAAAATGGATATAGAGTGGATTAAATCGATATAAAGTGGATGAAATCGATATAGAGTGGATAAAATGGACATAGAGTGGATAAAATGGAGATAGAGTGGATAAAATGGATATAGTGTGGATGAAATCGATATAGAGTGGATAAAATGGATATAGAGTGGATAAAATGGATATAGGGTGGATAAAATGTATATTGAGTGGATAAAATGGATATAGAGTGGATAAAATGGATATAGAGTGGATAAAATGGATATTGAGTGGATAAAATGGATATAGAGTGGATAAAATGGATATAGGATGGATAAAATCGATATAGAGTTGATAAAATGGATATAGGGTGGATAAAATGGATATAGAGAGGTTAAAATGGATATAGGGTGGATAAAATATATGTAGAGTGGATAAAATGGAGATAGAGTGGATGAAATTGATGTAGAGTGGATAAAATGGATATAGAGTGGATAAAATGGGTATAGTGAGGTTAAAATAGATATTGAGTGGATAAAATGGATATTGAGTGGATAAAATGGATATAGAGTGGATAAAATGGATATTGAGTGGATAAAATGGATATAGAGTGGATAAAATGGATATAGAGTGGATAAAATGGATATAGAGTGGATAAAATCGATATAAAGTGGATGAAATCGATATAGAGTGGATAAAATGGACATAGAGTGGATAAAATGGAGATAGAGTGGATAAAATGGATATAGTGTGGATGAAATCGATATAGAGTGGATAAAATGGATATAGAGTGGATAAAATGGATATAGGGTGGATAAAATGTATATTGAGTGGATAAAATGGATATAGAGTGGATAAAATGGATATAGAGTGGATAAAATGGATATAGAGAGGTTAAAATGGATATAGGGTGGATAAAATATATGTAGAGTGGATAAAATGGAGATAGAGTTTATGAAATCGATGTAGAGTGGATAAAATGGATATAGAGTGGATAAAATGGGTATAGTGTGGATAAAATGGATATAGAGTGGATAAAATGGATATAGAGTGGATAAAATGGATATAGAGTGGATAAAATGGGTATAGGGTGGATAAAATGTATATTGAGTGGATAAAATGGATATAGAGTGGATAAAATGGATATAGAGTGGATAAAATGGATATAGGATGGATAAAATCGATATAGAGTTGATAAAATGGATATAGGGTGGATAAAATCGATATAGAGTGGATAAAATGGGTATAGTGTGGATAAAATGGATATTGAGTGGATAAAATGGATATAGAGTGGATAAAATGGATATAGAGTGGATAAAATGGATATAGAGTGGATAAAATGGGTATAGGGTGGATAAAATGTATATTGAGTGGATAAAATGGATATAGAGTGGATAAAATGGATATAGAGTGGATAAAATGGATATAGAGAGGTTAAAATGGATATAGGGTGGATAAAATATATGTAGAGTGGATAAAATGGAGATAGAGTGGATGAAATCGATGTAGAGTGGATAAAATGGATATAGAGTGGATAAAATGGGTATAGTGTGGATAAAATGGATATAGAGTGGATAAAATGGATATAGAGTGGATAAAATGGGTATAGGGTGGATAAAATGTATATTGAGTGGATAAAATGGATATAGAGTGGATAAAATGGGTATAGTGTGGATAAAATGGATATTGAGTGGATAAAATGGATATAGAGTGGATAAAATGGATACAGAGTGGATAAAATGGATATAGAGTGGATAAAATGGGTATAGGGTGGATAAAATGTATATTGAGTGGATAAAATGGATATAGAGTGGATAAAATGGGTATAGTGTGGATAAAATGGATATTGAGTGGATAAAATGGATATAGAGTGGATAAAATGGATATAGAGTGGATAAAATGGATATAGAGTGGATAAAATGGAGATAGAGTGGATAAAATGGGTATAGTGTGGATAAAATGGATATTGAGTGGATAAAATGGATATAGAGTGGATAAAATGGATATAGAGTGGATAAAATGGATATAGAGTGGATAAAATGGGTATAGGGTGGATAAAATGTATATTGAGTGGATAAAACGGATATAGAGTGGATAAAATGGATATAGAGTGGATAAAATGGATATAGAGTGGATAAAATGGATATAGGATGGATAAAATCGATATAGAGTTGATAAAATGGATATAGGGTGGATAAAATCGATATAGAGTGGATAAAATGGGTATAGTGTGGATAAAATGGATATTGAGTGGATAAAATGGATATAGAGTGGATAAAATGGATATAGAGTGGATAAAATGGATATAGAGTGGATAAAATGGATATAGAGAGGTTAAAATGGATATAGGGTGGATAAAATATATGTAGAGTGGATAAAATGGAGATAGAGTGGATGAAATTGATGTAGAGTGGATAAAATGGATATAGAGTGGATAAAATGGGTATAGTGTGGTTAAAATAGATATTGAGTGGATAAAATGGATATTGAGTGGATAAAATGGATATAGAGTGGATAAAATGGATATTGAGTGGATAAAATGGATATAGAGTGGATAAAATGGATATAGAGTGGATAAAATGGATATAAAGTGGATAAAATGGATATAGAGTGGATGAAATCGATGTAGAGTGGATAAAATGGATATAGAGTGGATAAAATGGGTATAGTGTGGATAAAATGGATACTGAGTGGATAAAATGGATATAGAGTGGATAAAATGGATATAGAGTGGATAAAATGGATATAGAGTGGATAAAATGGATATAGAGTGGATAAAATGGATATAGAGAGGTTAAAATGGATATAGGGTGGATAAAATATATGTAGAGTGGATAAAATGGAGATAGAGTGGATGAAATTGATGTAGAGTGGATAAAATGGATATAGAGTGGATAAAATGGATATAGAGAGGTTAAAATGGATATAGGGTGGATAAAATATATGTAGAGTGGATAAAATGGAGATAGAGTGGATGAAATTGATGTAGAGTGGATAAAATGGATATAGAGTGGATAAAATGGGTATAGTGTGGTTAAAATAGATATTGAGTGGATAAAATGGATATTGAGTGGATAAAATGGATATAGAGTGGATAAAATGGATATTGAGTGGATAAAATGGATATAGAGTGGATAAAATGGATATAGAGTGGATAAAATGGATATAGAGTGGATAAAATCGATATAGAGAGGTTAAAATGGATATAGGGTGGATAAAATATATGTAGAGTGGATAAAATGGAGATACAGTGGATGAAATTGATGTAGAGTGGATAAAATGGATATAGAGTGGATAAAATGGGTATAGTGTGGTTAAAATAGATATTGAGTGGATAAAATGGATATTGAGTGGATAAAATGGATATAGAGTGGATAAAATGGATATAGAGTGGATAAAATGGATATAGAGTGGATAAAATGGATATAGAGTGGATAAAATGGATATAGAGTGGATAAAATCGATATAAAGTGGATGAAATCGATATAGAGTGGATAAAATGGACATAGAGTGGATAAAATGGAGATAGAGTGGATAAAATGGATATAGAGTGGATGAAATCGATATAGAGTGGATAAAATGGATATAGAGTGGATAAAATGGATATAGGGTGGATAAAATGTATATTGAGTGGATAAAATGGATATAGAGTGGATAAAATGGATATAGAGTGGATAAAATGGATATAGAGAGGTTAAAATGGATATAGGGTGGATAAAATATATGTAGAGTGGATAAAATGGAGATAGAGTTTATGAAATCGATGTAGAGTGGATAAAATGGATATAGAGTGGATAAAATGGGTATAGTGTGGATAAAATGGATATAGAGTGGATAAAATGGATATAGAGTGGATAAAATGGATATAGAGTGGATAAAATGGGTATAGGGTGGATAAAATGTATATTGAGTGGATAAAATGGATATAGAGTGGATAAAATGGATATAGAGTGGATAAAATGGATATAGGATGGATAAAATCGATATAGAGTTGATAAAATGGATATAGGGTGGATAAAATCGATATAGAGTGGATAAAATGGGTATAGTGTGGATAAAATGGATATTGAGTGGATAAAATGGATATAGAGTGGATAAAATGGATATAGAGTGGATAAAATGGATATAGAGTGGATAAAATGGGTATAGGGTGGATAAAATGTATATTAAGTGGATAAAATGGATATAGAGTGGATAAAATGGATATAGAGTGGATAAAATGGATATAGAGTGGATAAAATGGATATAGAGTGGATAAAATGGATATAGGATGGATAAAATCGATATAGAGTTGATAAAATGGATATAGGGTGGATAAAATCGATATAGAGTGGATAAAATGGGTATAGTGTGGATAAAATGGATATTGAGTGGATAAAATGGATATAGAGTGGATAAAATGGATATAGAGTGGATAAAATGGATATAGAGTGGAAAAAATGGATATAGGATGGATAAAATCGATATAGAGTTGATAAAATGGATATAGAGTGGATAAAATGGATATAGAGTGGATAAAATGGATATAGAGAGGTTAAAATGGATATAGGGTGGATAAAATATATGTAGAGTGGATAAAATGGAGATAGAGTGGATGAAATTGATGTAGAGTGGATAAAATGGATATAGAGTGGATAAAATGGGTATAGTGAGGTTAAAATAGATATTGAGTGGATAAAATGGATATTGAGTGGATAAAATGGATATAGAGTGGATAAAATGGATATTGAGTGGATAAAATGGATATAGAGTGGATAAAATGGATATAGAGTGGATAAAATGGATATAGAGTGGATAAAATCGATATAAAGTGGATGAAATCGATATAGAGTGGATAAAATGGACATAGAGTGGATAAAATGGAGATAGAGTGGATAAAATGGATATAGTGTGGATGAAATCGATATAGAGTGGATAAAATGGATATAGAGTGGATAAAATGGATATAGGGTGGATAAAATGTATATTGAGTGGATAAAATGGATATAGAGTGGATAAAATGGATATAGAGTGGATAAAATGGATATAGAGAGGTTAAAATGGATATAGGGTGGATAAAATATATGTAGAGTGGATAAAATGGAGATAGAGTTTATGAAATCGATGTAGAGTGGATAAAATGGATATAGAGTGGATAAAATGGGTATAGTGTGGATAAAATGGATATAGAGTGGATAAAATGGATATAGAGTGGATAAAATGGATATAGAGTGGATAAAATGGGTATAGGGTGGATAAAATGTATATTGAGTGGATAAAATGGATATAGAGTGGATAAAATGGATATAGAGTGGATAAAATGGATATAGGATGGATAAAATCGATATAGAGTTGATAAAATGGATATAGGGTGGATAAAATCGATATAGAGTGGATAAAATGGGTATAGTGTGGATAAAATGGATATTGAGTGGATAAAATGGATATAGAGTGGATAAAATGGATATAGAGTGGATAAAATGGATATAGAGTGGATAAAATGGGTATAGGGTGGATAAAATGTATATTGAGTGGATAAAATGGATATAGAGTGGATAAAATGGATATAGAGTGGATAAAATGGATATAGAGTGGATAAAATGGATATAGGATGGATGAAATCGATATAGAGTTGATAAAATTGATATAGGGTGGATAAAATCGATATAGAGTGGATAAAATGGGTATAGTGTGGATAAAATGGATATTGAGTGGATAAAATGGATATAGAGTGGATAAAATGGATATAGAGTGGATAAAATGGATATAGAGTGGATAAAATGGATATAGGATGGATAAAATCGATATAGAGTTGATAAAATGGATATAGGGTGGATAAAATCGATATAGAGTGGATAAAATGGGTATAGTGTGGATAAAATGGATATTGAGTGGATAAAATCGATATAGAGTGGATAAAATGGGTATAGTGTGGATAAAATGGATATTGAGTGGATAAAATGGATATAGAGTGGATAAAATGGATATAGGGTGGATAAAATGTATATTGAGTGGATAAAATGGATATAGAGTGGATAAAATGGATATAGAGTGGATAAAATGGATATAGAGAGGTTAAAATGGATATAGGGTGGATAAAATATATGTAGAGTGGATAAAATGGAGATAGAGTGGATGAAATCGATGTAGAGTGGATAAAATGGATATAGAGTGGATAAAATGGGTATAGTGTGGATAAAATGGATATAGAGTGGATAAAATGGATATAGAGTGGATAAAATGGGTATAGGGTGGATAAAATGTATATTGAGTGGATAAAATGGATATAGAGTGGATAAAATGGGTATAGTGTGGATAAAATGGATATTGAGTGGATAAAATGGATATAGAGTGGATAAAATGGATATAGAGTGGATAAAATGGGTATAGGGTGGATAAAATGTATATTGAGTGGATAAAATGGATATAGAGTGGATAAAATTTGTATAGTGTGGATAAAATGGATATTGAGTGGATAAAATGGATATAGAGTGGATAAAATGGATATAGAGTGGATAAAATGGATATAGAGTGGATAAAATGGATATAGAGTGGATAAAATGGATATAGGGTGGATAAAATCGATATAGAGTGGTTAAAATGGGTATAGTGTGGATAAAATGGATATTGAGTGGATAAAATGTATATAGAGTGGATAAAATGGATATAGAGTGGATAAAATGGGTATAGGGTGGATAAAATGTATATTGAGTGGATAAAATGGATATAGAGTGGATAAAATGGATATAGAGTGGATAAAATGGATATAGAGTGGAAAAAATGGATATAGGATGGATAAAATCGATATAGAGTTGATAAAATGGATATAGGGTGGATAAAATCGATATAGAGTGGATAAAATGGGTATAGTGTGGATAAAATGGATATTGAGTGGATAAAATCGATATAGAGTGGATAAAATGGGTATAGTGTGGATAAAATGGATATTGAGTGGATAAAATGGATATAGAGTGGATAAAATGGATATAGGGTGGATAAAATGTATATTGAGTGGATAAAATGGATATAGAGTGGATAAAATGGAGATAGAGTGGATAAAATGGATATAGAGTGGATAAAATGGATATAGAGTGGATAAAATGGATATAGAGAGGTTAAAATGGATATAGGGTGGATAAAATCGATATAGAGTGGATAAAATGGGTATAGTGTGGATAAAATGGATATTGAGTGGATAAAATGGATATAGAGTGGATAAAATGGATATAGAGTGGATAAAATGGATATAGAGTGGATAAAATGGGTATAGGGTGGATAAAATGTATATTGAGTGGATAAAACGGATATAGAGTGGATAAAATGGATATAGAGTGGATAAAATGGATATAGAGTGGATAAAATGGATATAGGATGGATAAAATCGATATAGAGTTGATAAAATGGATATAGGGTGGATAAAATCGATATAGAGTGGATAAAATGGGTATAGTGTGGATAAAATGGATATTGAGTGGATAAAATGGATATAGAGTGGATAAAATGGATATAGAGTGGATAAAATGGATATAGAGTGGATAAAATGGATATAGAGAGGTTAAAATGGATATAGGGTGGATAAAATATATGTAGAGTGGATAAAATGGAGATAGAGTGGATGAAATTGATGTAGAGTGGATAAAATGGATATAGAGTGGATAAAATGGGTATAGTGTGGTTAAAATAGATATTGAGTGGATAAAATGGATATTGAGTGGATAAAATGGATATAGAGTGGATAAAATGGATATTGAGTGGATAAAATGGATATAGAGTGGATAAAATGGATATAGAGTGGATAAAATGGATATAAAGTGGATAAAATGGATATAGAGTGGATGAAATCGATGTAGAGTGGATAAAATGGATATAGAGTGGATAAAATGGGTATAGTGTGGATAAAATGGATACTGAGTGGATAAAATGGATATAGAGTGGATAAAATGGATATAGAGTGGATAAAATGGATATAGAGTGGATAAAATGGATATAGAGTGGATAAAATGGATATAGAGAGGTTAAAATGGATATAGGGTGGATAAAATCGATATAGAGTGGATAAAATGGGTATAGTGTGGATAAAATGGATATTGAGTGGATAAAATGGATATAGAGTGGATAAAATGGATATAGAGTGGATAAAATGGGTATAGGGTGGATAAAATGTATATTGAGTGGATAAAATGGATATAGAGTGGATAAAATGGATATAGAGAGGTTAAAATGGATATAGGGTGGATAAAATCGATATAGAGTGGATAAAATGGGTATAGTGTGGATAAAATGGATATTGAGTGGATAAAATGGATATAGAGTGGATAAAATGGATATAGAGTGGATAAAATGGATATAGAGTGGATAAAATGGGTATAGGGTGGATAAAATGTATATTGAGTGGATAAAACGGATATAGAGTGGATAAAATGGATATAGAGTGGATAAAATGGATATAGAGTGGATAAAATGGATATAGGATGGATAAAATCGATATAGAGTTGATAAAATGGATATAGGGTGGATAAAATCGATATAGAGTGGATAAAATGGGTATAGTGTGGATAAAATGGATATTGAGTGGATAAAATGGATATAGAGTGGATAAAATGGATATAGAGTGGATAAAATGGATATAGAGTGGATAAAATGGATATAGAGAGGTTAAAATGGATATAGGGTGGATAAAATATATGTAGAGTGGATAAAATGGAGATAGAGTTTATGAAATCGATGTAGAGTGGATAAAATGGATATAGAGTGGATAAAATGGGTATAGTGTGGATAAAATGGATATAGAGTAGATAAAATGGATATAGAGTGGATAAAATGGATATAGAGTGGATAAAATGGGTATAGGGTGAATAAAATGTATATTGAGTGGATAAAATGGATATAGAGTGGATAAAATGGATATAGAGTGGATAAAATGGATATAGAGTGGATAAAATGGATATTGAGTGGATAAAATGGATATAGAGTGGATAAAATGGATATAGAGTGGATAAAATGGATATAGAGTGGATAAAATGGGTATAGGGTGGATAAAATCGATATAGAGTGGATAAAATGGATATTGAGTGGATAAAATGGATATAGAGTGGATAAAATGGATATAGAGTGGATAAAATGGATATAGAGAGGTTAAAATGGATATAGGGTGGATAAAATATATGTAGAGTGGATAAAATGGAGATAGAGTGGATGAAATTGATGTAGAGTGGATAAAATGGATATAGAGTGGATAAAATGGGTATAGTGTGGTTAAAATAGATATTGAGTGGATAAAATGGATATTGAGTGGATAAAATGGATATAGAGTGGATAAAATGGATATAGAGTGGATAAAATGGATATAGAGTGGATAAAATGGATATAGAGTGGATAAAATCGATATAAAGTGGATGAAATCGATATAGAGTGGATAAAATGGACATAGAGTGGATAAAATGGAGATAGAGTGGATAAAATGGATATAGTGTGGATGAAATCGATATAGAATGGATAAAATGGATATAGAGTGGATAAAATGGATATAGGGTGGATAAAATGTATATTGAGTGGATAAAATGGATATAGAGTGGATAAAATGGATATAGAGTGGATAAAATGGGTATAGGGTGAATAAAATGGATATAGAGTGGATAAAATGGGTATAGGGTGAATAAAATGTATATTGAGTGGATAAAATGGATATAGAGTGGATAAAATGGATATAGAGTGGATAAAATGGATATAGAGTGGATAAAATGGATATAGAGTGGATAAAATGGATATAGAGTGGATAAAATGGATATAGAGAGGTTAAAATGGATATAGGGTGGATAAAATCGATATAGAGTGGATAAAATGGGTATAGTGTGGATAAAATGGATATAGAGTGGATAAAATGGGTATAGGGTGGATAAAATGTATATTGAGTGGATAAAATGGATATAGAGTGGATAAAATGGATATAGAGTGGATAAAATGGATATAGAGTGGATAAAATGGATATAGAGTGGATAAAATGGATATAGAGTGGATAAAATGGATATAGAGTGGATAAAATGGATATAGAGAGGTTAAAATGGATATAGGGTGGATAAAATCGATATAGAGTGGATAAAATGGGTATAGTGTGGATAAAATGGATATTGAGTGGATAAAATGGATATAGAGTGGATAAAATGGATATAGAGTGGATAAAATGGATATAGAGTGGATAAAATGGGTATAGTGTGGATAAAATGGATATAGAGTGGATAAAATGGATATAGAGTGGATAAAATGGATATAGAGTGGATAAAATGGGTATAGGGTGAATAAAATGTATATTGAGTGGATAAAATGGATATAGAGTGGATAAAATGGATATAGAGTGGATAAAATGGATATAGAGTGGATAAAATGGATATAGAGTGGATAAAATGGATATAGAGTGGATAAAATGGATATAGAGAGGTTAAAATGGATATAGGGTGGATAAAATCGATATAGAGTGGATAAAATGGGTATAGTGTGGATAAAATGGATATTGAGTGGATAAAATGGATATAGAGTGGATAAAATGGATATAGAGTGGATAAAATGGATATAGAGTGGATAAAATGGGTATAGGGTGGATAAAATGTATATTGAGTGGATAAAATGGATATAGAGTGGATAAAACGGATATAGAGTGGATAAAATGGATATAGAGTGGATAAAATGGATATAGAGTGGATAAAATGGATATAGGATGGATAAAATCGATATAGAGTTGATAAAATGGATATAGGGTGGATAAAATCGATATAGAGTGGATAAAATGGGTATAGTGTGGATAAAATGGATATTGAGTGGATAAAATGGATATAGAGTGGATAAAATGGATATAGAGTGGATAAAATGGATATAGAGAGGTTAAAATGGATATAGGGTGGATAAAATATATGTAGAGTGGATAAAATGGAGATAGAGTGGATGAAATTGATGTAGAGTGGATAAAATGGATATAGAGTGGATAAAATGGGTATAGTGTGGTTAAAATAGATATTGAGTGGATAAAATGGATATTCAGTGGATAAAATGGATATAGAGTGGATAAAATGGATATAGAGTGGATAAAATGGATATAGAGTGGATAAAATGGATATAGAGAGGTTAAAATGGATATAGAGTGGATAAAATATATGTAGAGTGGATAAAATGGAGATAGAGTGGATGAAATTGATGTAGAGTGGATAAAATGGATATAGAGTGGATAAAATGGGTATAGTGTGGTTAAAATAGATATTGAGTGGATAAAATGGATATTGAGTGGATAAAATGGATATAGAGTGGATAAAATGGATATTGAGTGGATAAAATGGATATAGAGTGGATAAAATGGATATAGAGTGGATAAAATGGATATAAAGTGGATAAAATGGATATAGAGTGGATGAAATCGATGTAGAGTGGATAAAATGGATATAGAGTGGATAAAATGGGTATAGTGTGGATAAAATGGATACTGAGTGGATAAAATGGATATAGAGTGGATAAAATGGATATAGAGTGGATAAAATGGATATAGAGTGGATAAAATGGATATAGAGTGGATAAAATGGATATAGAGAGGTTAAAATGGATATAGAGTGGATAAAATGGGTATAGTGTGGATAAAATGGATATTGAGTGGATAAAATGGATATAGAGTGGATAAAATGGATATAGAGTGGATAAAATGGGTATAGTGTGGATAAAATGGATATTGAGTGGATAAAATGGATATAGAGTGGATAAAATGGATATAGAGTGGATAAAATGGATATAGAGTGGATAAAATGGATATAGAGAGGTTAAAATGGATATAGGGTGGATAAAATATATGTAGAGTGGATAAAATGGAGATAGAGTGGATGAAATTGATGTAGAGTGGATAAAATGGATATAGAGTGGATAAAATGGGTATAGTGTGGTTAAAATAGATATTGAGTGGATAAAATGGATATTGAGTGGATAAAATGGATATAGAGTGGATAAAATGGACATTGAGTGGATAAAATGGATATAGAGTGGATAAAATGGATATAGAGTGGATAAAATGGATATAGAGTGGATAAAATCGATATAAAGTGGATGAAATCGATATAGAGTGGATAAAATGGATATAGAGTGGATGAAATCGATATAGAGTGGATAAAATGGATATAGAGTGGATAAAATGGATATAGGGTGGATAAAATGTATATTGAGTGGATAAAATGGATATAGAGTGGATAAAATGGATATAGAGTGGATAAAATGGATATAGAGAGGTTAAAATGGATATAGGGTGGATAAAATATA
The DNA here is from genome assembly GCA_933228935.1 of Pemphredon lugubris. Taxonomy (NCBI): domain Eukaryota; kingdom Metazoa; phylum Arthropoda; class Insecta; order Hymenoptera; family Crabronidae; genus Pemphredon; species Pemphredon lugubris. Next base: position 28,982,963 of record OW121817.1, on the reverse strand, counting down.
TGTAGAGTGGATAAAATGGAGATAGAGTTTATGAAATCGATGTAGAGTGGATAAAATGGATATAGAGTGGATAAAATGGGTATAGTGTGGATAAAATGGATATAGAGTGGATAAAATGGATATAGAGTGGATAAAATGGATATAGAGTGGATAAAATGGATATAGAGTGGATAAAATGGGTATAGGGTGGATAAAATGTATATTGAGTGGATAAAATGGATATAGAGTGGATAAAATGGATATAGAGTGGATAAAATGGATATAGGATGGATAAAATCGATATAGAGTTGATAAAATGGATATAGGGTGGATAAAATCGATATAGAGTGGATAAAATGGGTATAGTGTGGATAAAATGGATATAGAGAGGTTAAAATGGATATAGGGTGGATAAAATATATGTAGAGTGGATAAAATGGAGATAGAGTGGATGAAATTGATGTAGAGTGGATAAAATGGATATAGAGTGGATAAAATGGGTATAGTGAGGTTAAAATAGATATTGAGTGGATAAAATGGATATTGAGTGGATAAAATGGATATAGAGTGGATAAAATGGATATTGAGTGGATAAAATGGATATAGAGTGGATAAAATGGATATAGAGTGGATAAAATGGATATAGAGTGGATTAAATCGATATAAAGTGGATGAAATCGATATAGAGTGGATAAAATGGACATAGAGTGGATAAAATGGAGATAGAGTGGATAAAATGGATATAGTGTGGATGAAATCGATATAGAGTGGATAAAATGGATATAGAGTGGATAAAATGGATATAGGGTGGATAAAATGTATATTGAGTGGATAAAATGGATATAGAGTGGATAAAATGGATATAGAGTGGATAAAATGGATATTGAGTGGATAAAATGGATATAGAGTGGATAAAATGGATATAGGATGGATAAAATCGATATAGAGTTGATAAAATGGATATAGGGTGGATAAAATGGATATAGAGAGGTTAAAATGGATATAGGGTGGATAAAATATATGTAGAGTGGATAAAATGGAGATAGAGTGGATGAAATTGATGTAGAGTGGATAAAATGGATATAGAGTGGATAAAATGGGTATAGTGAGGTTAAAATAGATATTGAGTGGATAAAATGGATATTGAGTGGATAAAATGGATATAGAGTGGATAAAATGGATATTGAGTGGATAAAATGGATATAGAGTGGATAAAATGGATATAGAGTGGATAAAATGGATATAGAGTGGATAAAATCGATATAAAGTGGATGAAATCGATATAGAGTGGATAAAATGGACATAGAGTGGATAAAATGGAGATAGAGTGGATAAAATGGATATAGTGTGGATGAAATCGATATAGAGTGGATAAAATGGATATAGAGTGGATAAAATGGATATAGGGTGGATAAAATGTATATTGAGTGGATAAAATGGATATAGAGTGGATAAAATGGATATAGAGTGGATAAAATGGATATAGAGAGGTTAAAATGGATATAGGGTGGATAAAATATATGTAGAGTGGATAAAATGGAGATAGAGTTTATGAAATCGATGTAGAGTGGATAAAATGGATATAGAGTGGATAAAATGGGTATAGTGTGGATAAAATGGATATAGAGTGGATAAAATGGATATAGAGTGGATAAAATGGATATAGAGTGGATAAAATGGGTATAGGGTGGATAAAATGTATATTGAGTGGATAAAATGGATATAGAGTGGATAAAATGGATATAGAGTGGATAAAATGGATATAGGATGGATAAAATCGATATAGAGTTGATAAAATGGATATAGGGTGGATAAAATCGATATAGAGTGGATAAAATGGGTATAGTGTGGATAAAATGGATATTGAGTGGATAAAATGGATATAGAGTGGATAAAATGGATATAGAGTGGATAAAATGGATATAGAGTGGATAAAATGGGTATAGGGTGGATAAAATGTATATTGAGTGGATAAAATGGATATAGAGTGGATAAAATGGATATAGAGTGGATAAAATGGATATAGAGTGGATAAAATGGATATAGGATGGATGAAATCGATATAGAGTTGATAAAATTGATATAGGGTGGATAAAATCGATATAGAGTGGATAAAATGGGTATAGTGTGGATAAAATGGATATTGAGTGGATAAAATGGATATAGAGTGGATAAAATGGATATAGAGTGGATAAAATGGATATAGAGTGGAAAAAATGGATATAGGATGGATAAAATCGATATAGAGTTGATAAAATGGATATAGGGTGGATAAAATCGATATAGAGTGGATAAAATGGGTATAGTGTGGATAAAATGGATATTGAGTGGATAAAATCGATATAGAGTGGATAAAATGGGTATAGTGTGGATAAAATGGATATTGAGTGGATAAAATGGATATAGAGTGGATAAAATGGATATAGGGTGGATAAAATGTATATTGAGTGGATAAAATGGATATAGAGTGGATAAAATGGATATAGAGTGGATAAAATGGATATAGAGAGGTTAAAATGGATATAGGGTGGATAAAATATATGTAGAGTGGATAAAATGGAGATAGAGTGGATGAAATCGATGTAGAGTGGATAAAATGGATATAGAGTGGATAAAATGGGTATAGTGTGGATAAAATGGATATAGAGTGGATAAAATGGATATAGAGTGGATAAAATGGGTATAGGGTGGATAAAATGTATATTGAGTGGATAAAATGGATATAGAGTGGATAAAATGGGTATAGAGTGGATAAAATGGATATTGAGTGGATAAAATGGATATAGAGTGGATAAAATGGATACAGAGTGGATAAAATGGATATAGAGTGGATAAAATGGGTATAGGGTGGATAAAATGTATATTGAGTGGATAAAATGGATATAGAGTGGATAAAATTTGTATAGTGTGGATAAAATGGATATTGAGTGGATAAAATGGATATAGAGTGGATAAAATGGATATAGAGTGGATAAAATGGATATAGAGTGGATAAAATGGAGATAGAGTGGATAAAATGGATATAGGGTGGATAAAATCGATATAGAGTGGTTAAAATGGGTATAGTGTGGATAAAATGGATATTGAGTGGATAAAATGTATATAGAGTGGATAAAATGGATATAGAGTGGATAAAATGGGTATAGGGTGGATAAAATGTATATTGAGTGGATAAAATGGATATAGAGTGGATAAAATGGATATAGAGTGGATAAAATGGATATAGAGTGGAAAAAATGGATATAGGATGGATAAAATCGATATAGAGTTGATAAAATGGATATAGGGTGGATAAAATCGATATAGAGTGGATAAAATGGGTATAGTGTGGATAAAATGGATATTGAGTGGATAAAATCGATATAGAGTGGATAAAATGGGTATAGTGTGGATAAAATGGATATTGAGTGGATAAAATGGATATAGAGTGGATAAAATGGATATAGGGTGGATAAAATGTATATTGAGTGGATAAAATGGATATAGAGTGGATAAAATGGATATAGAGTGGATAAAATGGATATAGAGAGGTTAAAATGGATATAGGGTGGATAAAATATATGTAGAGTGGATAAAATGGAGATAGAGTGGATGAAATCGATGTAGAGTGGATAAAATGGATATAGAGTGGATAAAATGGGTATAGTGTGGATAAAATGGATATAGAGTGGATAAAATGGATATAGAGTGGATAAAATGGGTATAGGGTGGATAAAATGTATATTGAGTGGATAAAATGGATATAGAGTGGATAAAATGGGTATAGTGTGGATAAAATGGATATTGAGTGGATAAAATGGATATAGAGTGGATAAAATGGATACAGAGTGGATAAAATGGATATAGAGTGGATAAAATGGGTATAGGGTGGATAAAATGTATATTGAGTGGATAAAATGGATATAGAGTGGATAAAATGGGTATAGTGTGGATAAAATGGATATTGAGTGGATAAAATGGATATAGAGTGGATAAAATGGATATAGAGTGGATAAAATGGATATAGAGTGGATAAAATGGAGATAGAGTGGATAAAATGGGTATAGTGTGGATAAAATGGATATTGAGTGGATAAAATGGATATAGAGTGGATAAAATGGATATAGAGTGGATAAAATGGATATAGAGTGGATAAAATGGGTATAGGGTGGATAAAATGTATATTGAGTGGATAAAACGGATATAGAGTGGATAAAATGGATATAGAGTGGATAAAATGGATATAGAGTGGATAAAATGGATATAGGATGGATAAAATCGATATAGAGTTGATAAAATGGATATAGGGTGGATAAAATCGATATAGAGTGGATAAAATGGGTATAGTGTGGATAAAATGGATATTGAGTGGATAAAATGGATATAGAGTGGATAAAATGGATATAGAGTGGATAAAATGGATATAGAGTGGATAAAATGGATATAGAGAGGTTAAAATGGATATAGGGTGGATAAAATATATGTAGAGTGGATAAAATGGAGATAGAGTGGATGAAATTGATGTAGAGTGGATAAAATGGATATAGAGTGGATAAAATGGGTATAGTGTGGTTAAAATAGATATTGAGTGGATAAAATGGATATTGAGTGGATAAAATGGATATAGAGTGGATAAAATGGATATTGAGTGGATAAAATGGATATAGAGTGGATAAAATGGATATAGAGTGGATAAAATGGATATAAAGTGGATAAAATGGATATAGAGTGGATGAAATCGATGTAGAGTGGATAAAATGGATATAGAGTGGATAAAATGGGTATAGTGTGGATAAAATGGATACTGAGTGGATAAAATGGATATAGAGTGGATAAAATGGATATAGAGTGGATAAAATGGATATAGAGTGGATAAAATGGATATAGAGTGGATAAAATGGATATAGAGAGGTTAAAATGGATATAGGGTGGATAAAATATATGTAGAGTGGATAAAATGGAGATAGAGTGGATGAAATTGATGTAGAGTGGATAAAATGGATATAGAGTGGATAAAATGGATATAGAGAGGTTAAAATGGATATAGGGTGGATAAAATATATGTAGAGTGGATAAAATGGAGATAGAGTGGATGAAATTGATGTAGAGTGGATAAAATGGATATAGAGTGGATAAAATGGGTATAGTGTGGTTAAAATAGATATTGAGTGGATAAAATGGATATTGAGTGGATAAAATGGATATAGAGTGGATAAAATGGATATTGAGTGGATAAAATGGATATAGAGTGGATAAAATGGATATAGAGTGGATAAAATGGATATAGAGTGGATAAAATCGATATAGAGAGGTTAAAATGGATATAGGGTGGATAAAATATATGTAGAGTGGATAAAATGGAGATACAGTGGATGAAATTGATGTAGAGTGGATAAAATGGATATAGAGTGGATAAAATGGGTATAGTGTGGTTAAAATAGATATTGAGTGGATAAAATGGATATTGAGTGGATAAAATGGATATAGAGTGGATAAAATGGATATAGAGTGGATAAAATGGATATAGAGTGGATAAAATGGATATAGAGTGGATAAAATGGATATAGAGTGGATAAAATCGATATAAAGTGGATGAAATCGATATAGAGTGGATAAAATGGACATAGAGTGGATAAAATGGAGATAGAGTGGATAAAATGGATATAGTGTGGATGAAATCGATATAGAGTGGATAAAATGGATATAGAGTGGATAAAATGGATATAGGGTGGATAAAATGTATATTGAGTGGATAAAATGGATATAGAGTGGATAAAATGGATATAGAGTGGATAAAATGGATATAGAGAGGTTAAAATGGATATAGGGTGGATAAAATATATGTAGAGTGGATAAAATGGAGATAGAGTTTATGAAATCGATGTAGAGTGGATAAAATGGATATAGAGTGGATAAAATGGATATAGTGTGGATAAAATGGATATAGAGTGGATAAAATGGATATAGAGTGGATAAAATGGATATAGAGTGGATAAAATGGGTATAGGGTGGATAAAATGTATATTGAGTGGATAAAATGGATATAGAGTGGATAAAATGGATATAGAGTGGATAAAATGGATATAGGATGGATAAAATCGATATAGAGTTGATAAAATGGATATAGGGTGGATAAAATCGATATAGAGTGGATAAAATGGGTATAGTGTGGATAAAATGGATATTGAGTGGATAAAATGGATATAGAGTGGATAAAATGGATATAGAGTGGATAAAATGGATATAGAGTGGATAAAATGGGTATAGGGTGGATAAAATGTATATTAAGTGGATAAAATGGATATAGAGTGGATAAAATGGATATAGAGTGGATAAAATGGATATAGAGTGGATAAAATGGATATAGAGTGGATAAAATGGATATAGGATGGATAAAATCGATATAGAGTTGATAAAATGGATATAGGGTGGATAAAATCGATATAGAGTGGATAAAATGGGTATAGTGTGGATAAAATGGATATTGAGTGGATAAAATGGATATAGAGTGGATAAAATGGATATAGAGTGGATAAAATGGATATAGAGTGGAAAAAATGGATATAGGATGGATAAAATCGATATAGAGTTGATAAAATGGATATAGAGTGGATAAAATGGATATAGAGTGGATAAAATGGATATAGAGAGGTTAAAATGGATATAGGGTGGATAAAATATATGTAGAGTGGATAAAATGGAGATAGAGTGGATGAAATTGATGTAGAGTGGATAAAATGGATATAGAGTGGATAAAATGGGTATAGTGAGGTTAAAATAGATATTGAGTGGATAAAATGGATATTGAGTGGATAAAATGGATATAGAGTGGATAAAATGGATATTGAGTGGATAAAATGGATATAGAGTGGATAAAATGGATATAGAGTGGATAAAATGGATATAGAGTGGATAAAATCGATATAAAGTGGATGAAATCGATATAGAGTGGATAAAATGGACATAGAGTGGATAAAATGGAGATAGAGTGGATAAAATGGATATAGTGTGGATGAAATCGATATAGAGTGGATAAAATGGATATAGAGTGGATAAAATGGATATAGGGTGGATAAAATGTATATTGAGTGGATAAAATGGATATAGAGTGGATAAAATGGATATAGAGTGGATAAAATGGATATAGAGAGGTTAAAATGGATATAGGGTGGATAAAATATATGTAGAGTGGATAAAATGGAGATAGAGTTTATGAAATCGATGTAGAGTGGATAAAATGGATATAGAGTGGATAAAATGGGTATAGTGTGGATAAAATGGATATAGAGTGGATAAAATGGATATAGAGTGGATAAAATGGATATAGAGTGGATAAAATGGGTATAGGGTGGATAAAATGTATATTGAGTGGATAAAATGGATATAGAGTGGATAAAATGGATATAGAGTGGATAAAATGGATATAGGATGGATAAAATCGATATAGAGTTGATAAAATGGATATAGGGTGGATAAAATCGATATAGAGTGGATAAAATGGGTATAGTGTGGATAAAATGGATATTGAGTGGATAAAATGGATATAGAGTGGATAAAATGGATATAGAGTGGATAAAATGGATATAGAGTGGATAAAATGGGTATAGGGTGGATAAAATGTATATTGAGTGGATAAAATGGATATAGAGTGGATAAAATGGATATAGAGTGGATAAAATGGATATAGAGTGGATAAAATGGATATAGGATGGATGAAATCGATATAGAGTTGATAAAATTGATATAGGGTGGATAAAATCGATATAGAGTGGATAAAATGGATATAGTGTGGATAAAATGGATATTGAGTGGATAAAATGGATATAGAGTGGATAAAATGGATATAGAGTGGATAAAATGGATATAGAGTGGAAAAAATGGATATAGGATGGATAAAATCGATATAGAGTTGATAAAATGGATATAGGGTGGATAAAATCGATATAGAGTGGATAAAATGGGTATAGTGTGGATAAAATGGATATTGAGTGGATAAAATCGATATAGAGTGGATAAAATGGGTATAGTGTGGATAAAATGGATATTGAGTGGATAAAATGGATATAGAGTGGATAAAATGGATATAGGGTGGATAAAATGTATATTGAGTGGATAAAATGGATATAGAGTGGATAAAATGGATATAGAGTGGATAAAATGGATATAGAGAGGTTAAAATGGATATAGGGTGGATAAAATATATGTAGAGTGGATAAAATGGAGATAGAGTGGATGAAATCGATGTAGAGTGGATAAAATGGATATAGAGTGGATAAAATGGGTATAGTGTGGATAAAATGGATATAGAGTGGATAAAATGGATATAGAGTGGATAAAATGGGTATAGGGTGGATAAAATGTATATTGAGTGGATAAAATGGATATAGAGTGGATAAAATGGGTATAGTGTGGATAAAATGGATATTGAGTGGATAAAATGGATATAGAGTGGATAAAATGGATATAGAGTGGATAAAATGGGTATAGGGTGGATAAAATGTATATTGAGTGGATAAAATGGATATAGAGTGGATAAAATTTGTATAGTGTGGATAAAATGGATATTGAGTGGATAAAATGGATATAGAGTGGATAAAATGGATATAGAGTGGATAAAATGGATATAGAGTGGATAAAATGGAGATAGAGTGGATAAAATGGATATAGGGTGGATAAAATCGATATAGAGTGGATAAAATGGGTATAGTGTGGATAAAATGGATATTGAGTGGATAAAATGTATATAGAGTGGATAAAATGGATATAGAGTGGATAAAATGGGTATAGGGTGGATAAAATGTATATTGAGTGGATAAAATGGATATAGAGTGGATAAAATGGATATAGAGTGGATAAAATGGATATAGAGTGGAAAAAATGGATATAGGATGGATAAAATCGATATAGAGTTGATAAAATGGATATAGGGTGGATAAAATCGATATAGAGTGGATAAAATGGGTATAGTGTGGATAAAATGGATATTGAGTGGATAAAATCGATATAGAGTGGATAAAATGGGTATAGTGTGGATAAAATGGATATTGAGTGGATAAAATGGATATAGAGTGGATAAAATGGATATAGGGTGGATAAAATGTATATTGAGTGGATAAAATGGATATAGAGTGGATAAAATGGAGATAGAGTGGATAAAATGGATATAGAGTGGATAAAATGGATATAGAGTGGATAAAATGGATATAGAGAGGTTAAAATGGATATAGGGTGGATAAAATCGATATAGAGTGGATAAAATGGGTATAGTGTGGATAAAATGGATATTGAGTGGATAAAATGGATATAGAGTGGATAAAATGGATATAGAGTGGATAAAATGGATATAGAGTGGATAAAATGGGTATAGGGTGGATAAAATGTATATTGAGTGGATAAAACGGATATAGAGTGGATAAAATGGATATAGAGTGGATAAAATGGATATAGAGTGGATAAAATGGATATAGGATGGATAAAATCGATATAGAGTTGATAAAATGGATATAGGGTGGATAAAATCGATATAGAGTGGATAAAATGGGTATAGTGTGGATAAAATGGATATTGAGTGGATAAAATGGATATAGAGTGGATAAAATGGATATAGAGTGGATAAAATGGATATAGAGTGGATAAAATGGATATAGAGAGGTTAAAATGGATATAGGGTGGATAAAATATATGTAGAGTGGATAAAATGGAGATAGAGTGGATGAAATTGATGTAGAGTGGATAAAATGGATATAGAGTGGATAAAATGGGTATAGTGTGGTTAAAATAGATATTGAGTGGATAAAATGGATATTGAGTGGATAAAATGGATATAGAGTGGATAAAATGGATATTGAGTGGATAAAATGGATATAGAGTGGATAAAATGGATATAGAGTGGATAAAATGGATATAAAGTGGATAAAATGGATATAGAGTGGATGAAATCGATGTAGAGTGGATAAAATGGATATAGAGTGGATAAAATGGGTATAGTGTGGATAAAATGGATACTGAGTGGATAAAATGGATATAGAGTGGATAAAATGGATATAGAGTGGATAAAATGGATATAGAGTGGATAAAATGGATATAGAGTGGATAAAATGGATATAGAGAGGTTAAAATGGATATAGGGTGGATAAAATCGATATAGAGTGGATAAAATGGGTATAGTGTGGATAAAATGGATATTGAGTGGATAAAATGGATATAGAGTGGATAAAATGGATATAGAGTGGATAAAATGGGTATAGGGTGGATAAAATGTATATTGAGTGGATAAAATGGATATAGAGTGGATAAAATGGATATAGAGAGGTTAAAATGGATATAGGGTGGATAAAATCGATATAGAGTGGATAAAATGGGTATAGTGTGGATAAAATGGATATTGAGTGGATAAAATGGATATAGAGTGGATAAAATGGATATAGAGTGGATAAAATGGATATAGAGTGGATAAAATGGGTATAGGGTGGATAAAATGTATATTGAGTGGATAAAACGGATATAGAGTGGATAAAATGGATATAGAGTGGATAAAATGGATATAGAGTGGATAAAATGGATATAGGATGGATAAAATCGATATAGAGTTGATAAAATGGATATAGGGTGGATAAAATCGATATAGAGTGGATAAAATGGGTATAGTGTGGATAAAATGGATATTGAGTGGATAAAATGGATATAGAGTGGATAAAATGGATATAGAGTGGATAAAATGGATATAGAGTGGATAAAATGGATATAGAGAGGTTAAAATGGATATAGGGTGGATAAAATATATGTAGAGTGGATAAAATGGAGATAGAGTTTATGAAATCGATGTAGAGTGGATAAAATGGATATAGAGTGGATAAAATGGGTATAGTGTGGATAAAATGGATATAGAGTAGATAAAATGGATATAGAGTGGATAAAATGGATATAGAGTGGATAAAATGGGTATAGGGTGAATAAAATGTATATTGAGTGGATAAAATGGATATAGAGTGGATAAAATGGATATAGAGTGGATAAAATGGATATAGAGTGGATAAAATGGATATTGAGTGGATAAAATGGATATAGAGTGGATAAAATGGATATAGAGTGGATAAAATGGATATAGAGTGGATAAAATGGGTATAGGGTGGATAAAATCGATATAGAGTGGATAAAATGGATATTGAGTGGATAAAATGGATATAGAGTGGATAAAATGGATATAGAGTGGATAAAATGGATATAGAGAGGTTAAAATGGATATAGGGTGGATAAAATATATGTAGAGTGGATAAAATGGAGATAGAGTGGATGAAATTGATGTAGAGTGGATAAAATGGATATAGAGTGGATAAAATGGGTATAGTGTGGTTAAAATAGATATTGAGTGGATAAAATGGATATTGAGTGGATAAAATGGATATAGAGTGGATAAAATGGATATAGAGTGGATAAAATGGATATAGAGTGGATAAAATGGATATAGAGTGGATAAAATCGATATAAAGTGGATGAAATCGATATAGAGTGGATAAAATGGATATAGAGTGGATAAAATGGAGATAGAGTGGATAAAATGGATATAGTGTGGATGAAATCGATATAGAATGGATAAAATGGATATAGAGTGGATAAAATGGATATAGGGTGGATAAAATGTATATTGAGTGGATAAAATGGATATAGAGTGGATAAAATGGATATAGAGTGGATAAAATGGGTATAGGGTGAATAAAATGGATATAGAGTGGATAAAATGGGTATAGGGTGAATAAAATGTATATTGAGTGGATAAAATGGATATAGAGTGGATAAAATGGATATAGAGTGGATAAAATGGATATAGAGTGGATAAAATGGATATAGAGTGGATAAAATGGATATAGAGTGGATAAAATGGATATAGAGAGGTTAAAATGGATATAGGGTGGATAAAATCGATATAGAGTGGATAAAATGGGTATAGTGTGGATAAAATGGATATAGAGTGGATAAAATGGGTATAGGGTGGATAAAATGTATATTGAGTGGATAAAATGGATATAGAGTGGATAAAATGGATATAGAGTGGATAAAATGGATATAGAGTGGATAAAATGGATATAGAGTGGATAAAATGGATATAGAGTGGATAAAATGGATATAGAGTGGATAAAATGGATATAGAGAGGTTAAAATGGATATAGGGTGGATAAAATCGATATAGAGTGGATAAAATGGGTATAGTGTGGATAAAATGGATATTGAGTGGATAAAATGGATATAGAGTGGATAAAATGGATATAGAGTGGATAAAATGGATATAGAGTGGATAAAATGGGTATAGTGTGGATAAAATGGATATAGAGTGGATAAAATGGATATAGAGTGGATAAAATGGATATAGAGTGGATAAAATGGGTATAGGGTGAATAAAATGTATATTGAGTGGATAAAATGGATATAGAGTGGATAAAATGGATATAGAGTGGATAAAATGGATATAGAGTGGATAAAATGGATATAGAGTGGATAAAATGGATATAGAGTGGATAAAATGGATATAGAGAGGTTAAAATGGATATAGGGTGGATAAAATCGATATAGAGTGGATAAAATGGGTATAGTGTGGATAAAATGGATATTGAGTGGATAAAATGGATATAGAGTGGATAAAATGGATATAGAGTGGATAAAATGGATATAGAGTGGATAAAATGGGTATAGGGTGGATAAAATGTATATTGAGTGGATAAAATGGATATAGAGTGGATAAAACGGATATAGAGTGGATAAAATGGATATAGAGTGGATAAAATGGATATAGAGTGGATAAAATGGATATAGGATGGATAAAATCGATATAGAGTTGATAAAATGGATATAGGGTGGATAAAATCGATATAGAGTGGATAAAATGGGTATAGTGTGGATAAAATGGATATTGAGTGGATAAAATGGATATAGAGTGGATAAAATGGATATAGAGTGGATAAAATGGATATAGAGAGGTTAAAATGGATATAGGGTGGATAAAATATATGTAGAGTGGATAAAATGGAGATAGAGTGGATGAAATTGATGTAGAGTGGATAAAATGGATATAGAGTGGATAAAATGGGTATAGTGTGGTTAAAATAGATATTGAGTGGATAAAATGGATATTCAGTGGATAAAATGGATATAGAGTGGATAAAATGGATATAGAGTGGATAAAATGGATATAGAGTGGATAAAATGGATATAGAGAGGTTAAAATGGATATAGAGTGGATAAAATATATGTAGAGTGGATAAAATGGAGATAGAGTGGATGAAATTGATGTAGAGTGGATAAAATGGATATAGAGTGGATAAAATGGGTATAGTGTGGTTAAAATAGATATTGAGTGGATAAAATGGATATTGAGTGGATAAAATGGATATAGAGTGGATAAAATGGATATTGAGTGGATAAAATGGATATAGAGTGGATAAAATGGATATAGAGTGGATAAAATGGATATAAAGTGGATAAAATGGATATAGAGTGGATGAAATCGATGTAGAGTGGATAAAATGGATATAGAGTGGATAAAATGGGTATAGTGTGGATAAAATGGATACTGAGTGGATAAAATGGATATAGAGTGGATAAAATGGATATAGAGTGGATAAAATGGATATAGAGTGGATAAAATGGATATAGAGTGGATAAAATGGATATAGAGAGGTTAAAATGGATATAGAGTGGATAAAATGGGTATAGTGTGGATAAAATGGATATTGAGTGGATAAAATGGATATAGAGTGGATAAAATGGATATAGAGTGGATAAAATGGGTATAGTGTGGATAAAATGGATATTGAGTGGATAAAATGGATATAGAGTGGATAAAATGGATATAGAGTGGATAAAATGGATATAGAGTGGATAAAATGGATATAGAGAGGTTAAAATGGATATAGGGTGGATAAAATATATGTAGAGTGGATAAAATGGAGATAGAGTGGATGAAATTGATGTAGAGTGGATAAAATGGATATAGAGTGGATAAAATGGGTATAGTGTGGTTAAAATAGATATTGAGTGGATAAAATGGATATTGAGTGGATAAAATGGATATAGAGTGGATAAAATGGACATTGAGTGGATAAAATGGATATAGAGTGGATAAAATGGATATAGAGTGGATAAAATGGATATAGAGTGGATAAAATCGATATAAAGTGGATGAAATCGATATAGAGTGGATAAAATGGATATAGAGTGGATGAAATCGATATAGAGTGGATAAAATGGATATAGAGTGGATAAAATGGATATAGGGTGGATAAAATGTATATTGAGTGGATAAAATGGATATAGAGTGGATAAAATGGATATAGAGTGGATAAAATGGATATAGAGAGGTTAAAATGGATATAGGGTGGATAAAATATATGTAGAGTGGATAAAATGGAGATAGAGTTTATGAAATCGATGTAGAGTGGATAAAATGGATATAGAGTGGATAAAATGGGTATAGTGTGGATAAAATGGATATAGAGTGGATGAAATCGATGTAGAGTGGATAAAATGGATATAGAGTGGATAAAATGGGTATAGTGTGGATAAAATGGATACTGAGTGGATAAAATGGATATAGAGTGGATAAAATGGATATAGAGTGGATAAAATGGATATAGAGTGGATAAAATGGATATAGAGTGGATAAAATGGATATAGAGAGGTTAAAATGGATATAGAGTGGATAAAATGGGTATAGTGTGGATAAAATGGATATTGAGTGGATAAAATGGATATAGAGTGGATAAAATGGATATAGAGTGGATAAAATGGGTATAGTGTGGATAAAATGGATATTGAGTGGATAAAATGGATATAGAGTGGATAAAATGGATATAGAGTGGATAAAATGGATATAGAGTGGATAAAATGGATATAGAGAGGTTAAAATGGATATAGGGTGGATAAAATATATGTAGAGTGGATAAAATGGAGATAGAGTGGATGAAATTGATGTAGAGTGGATAAAATGGATATAGAGTGGATAAAATGGGTATAGTGTGGTTAAAATAGATATTGAGTGGATAAAATGGATATTGAGTGGATAAAATGGATATAGAGTGGATAAAATGGACATTGAGTGGATAAAATGGATATAGAGTGGATAAAATGGATATAGAGTGGATAAAATGGATATAGAGTGGATAAAATCGATATAAAGTGGATGAAATCGATATAGAGTGGATAAAATGGATATAGAGTGGATGAAATCGATATAGAGTGGATAAAATGGATATAGAGTGGATAAAATGGATATAGGGTGGATAAAATGTATATTGAGTGGATAAAATGGATATAGAGTGGATAAAATGGATATAGAGTGGATAAAATGGATATAGAGAGGTTAAAATGGATATAGGGTGGATAAAATATATGTAGAGTGGATAAAATGGAGATAGAGTTTATGAAATCGATGTAGAGTGGATAAAATGGATATAGAGTGGATAAAATGGGTATAGTGTGGATAAAATGGATATAGAGTGGATAAAATGGATATAGAGTGGATAAAATGGATATAGAGTGGATAAAATGGATATAGAGTGGATAAAATGGGTATAGGGTGGATAAAATGTATATTGAGTGGATAAAATGGATATAGAGTGGATAAAATGGATATAGAGTGGATAAAATGGATATAGGATGGATAAAATCGATATAGAGTTGATAAAATGGATATAGGGTGGATAAAATCGATATAGAGTGGATAAAATGGGTATAGTGTGGATAAAATGGATATTGAGTGGATAAAATGGATATAGAGTGGATAAAATGGATATAGAGTGGATAAAATGGATATAGAGTGGATAAAATGGGTATAGGGTGGATAAAATGTATATTGAGTGGATAAAATGGATATAGAGTGGATAAACTGGATATAGAGTGGATAAAATGGATATAGAGTGGATAAAATGGATATAGGATGGATAAAATCGATATAGAGTTGATAAAATGGATATAGGGTTGATAAAATCGATATAGAGTGGATAAAATGGGTATAGTGTGGTTAAAATAGATATTGAGTGGATAAAATGGATATTGAGTGGATAAAATGGATATAGAGTGGATAAAATGGATATTGAGTGGATAAAATGGATATAGAGTGGATAAAATGGATATAGAGTGGATAAAATGGATATAGAGTGGATAAAATCGATATAAAGTGGATGAAATCGATATAGAGTGGATAAAATGGACATAGAGTGGATAAAATGGAGATAGAGTGGATAAAATGGATATAGTGTGGATGAAATCGATATAGAGTGGATAAAATGGATATAGAGTGGATAAAATGGATATAGGGTGGATAAAATGTATATTGAGTGGATAAAATGGATATAGAGTGGATAAAATGGATATAGAGTGGATAAAATGGATATAGAGAGGTTAAAATGGATATAGGGTGGATAAAATATATGTAGAGTGGATAAAATGGAGATAGAGTTTATGAAATCGATGTAGAGTGGATAAAATGGATATAGAGTGGATAAAATGGGTATAGTGTGGATAAAATGGATATAGAGTGGATAAAATGGATATAGAGTGGATAAAATGGATATAGAGTGGATAAAATGGGTATAGGGTGGATACAATGTATATTGAGTGGATAAAATGGATATAGAGTGGATAAAATGGATATAGAGTGGATAAAATGGATATAGGATGGATAAAATCGATATAGAGTTGATAAAATGGATATAGGGTGGATAAAATCGATATAGAGTGGATAAAATGGGTATAGTGTGGATAAAATGGATATTGAGTGGATAAAATGGATATAGAGTGGATAAAATGGATATAGAGTGGATAAAATGGATATAGAGTGGATAAAATGGGTATAGGGTGGATAAAATGTATATTGAGTGGATAAAATGGATATAGAGTGGATAAAATGGATATAGGATGGATAAAATCGATATAGAGTTGATAAAATGGATATAGGGTGGATAAAATGGATATAGAGTGGATAAAATGGATATAGAGTGGAAAAAATGGATATAGGATGGATAAAATCGATATAGAGTTGATAAAATGGATATAGGGTGGATAAAATCGATATAGAGTGGATAAAATGGGTATAGTGTGGATAAAATGGATATTGAGTGGATAAAATCGATATAGAGTGGATAAAATGGGTATAGTGTGGATAAAATGGATATTGAGTGGATAAAATGGATATAGAGCGGATAAAATGGATA